>LPNX010195289.1:473051-588069 GCA_001517045.1 Pseudotsuga menziesii | reverse complement strand
TTTGGAAAAATTAAATTTTAATAAAAAACACTGAAAAAATTAAAAATTTAAAAAAGTTGAAAAAACCTAGGGGGACTTAGACATGTTCATATGACTTGACAATGATGCCTAGCATGTTTATACATTGACACATAGACTCTAATAACTTCAATAGGCCTAAATGCCAAGCCGACCACCCCAACTTTGGAGGTATGGAGTGAAAAACTCAGAAATTATCAGCCGTTTATTCAACAACCAATAATAACCAAGGGAAAAAACACCTTGGGCTGATCGGATTGACAAATAAAGTCTAAGAGACCGAGTCTTTTACAGACACTATCATGCTAGAACATTTATTACAATTCCCCCATGGGGTATGAACATGTGATATAGTACAACAAAGCTTCCCAGAAGCAAGAATGAAGGTCTTCTGAAGTCCGAACAAGTTATCCTTGTCCGGTTCACTAGGCTCACTTGATAAAAAACCACTAAGTACAACTTAGGTGGTAACACTAGCAAGGCCTTGTCCCTTGATCAATTTAGTGGGTTTTATTTCAAGGTCATACTCCTGGATCTTGGACACCCATGTACCCCTTATTCCTAAACAATCCTTTTGGGACAGTTACTGCAGTATGGGGAACATGTCCAATAACCTTAGAATACCTAAAATAGGTCCTGAAATGTTTTAAAGATTTGACCAAGGCATAAGCCTACTTCTCCACGATGGTATACTTTAGTTCGGAATTCTGTAAGGCTCTACTCATAAATGCTATAGGTTGCTCGAACCCTTTGAAGTTCTTTTGGAGCAATACACCGGAAATAGTGTCTTATGAAGCAAAGGAAAAGATCATGAAATCTTTTGCGTAATCTGGGCTGTCTAAGACTGGAGACCTGGTAATGGCATTCTTTATAGAATCAAAGGCTTTCCTTCCTTCACTGGTCCACAGAAACTTGGCATTTTTCTTAAGTAGGGCTTGCATAGGTTTCATTAATTTGGCCAAGTTAGGAATAAATTTTCTGATAAAATTTATATGACCATTGAAGGATTGAAGGGCTTTCACATTCTTAGGAAGGGGAATCTTTCTTATGGTCTCTACTCTTTCAGGATCAATTTTGACATCGTCTTTATTGATGATGTGTTCTAAGAGTTTTCCCTCTTCTATGCCCAAATGTGACTTAGCCGGATTCAAAGAAATACCATACTTCCTACATCGCTCGAAAATCTGCCTGAGATGACCAACATGGCTGGATCTTTCTTTCGAAAATACAATAAGATCATCTTGATAGATCTCAATGATTTTGCTAATCAACTCCTTGAAAGCATAATCCATGGCCCTTTGGAAAGTAGCTCCTGCATTTAAAAGGCCAAAGGGCAATCTCAGATATTCAAAAGTGCCCTAAGGAGTTCTGAAAGTGGTTTTATGCCTATCCTCTTCTTGAATGACTACTTGATTATAGCCAGAAAAACCATCCAACATCGACTTCATGCTTGATCCAGTGACCTGTTGGAGGAGGGTCTCCATGTTGGGGAGGGGGTAATTGTCCTTCTGACATGCTATGTTTAGATTTCTGAAATATATACATATCCTTAAACTCCCGTTCTTTTTTCTAACTACTACCAAGTTAGAACACCACGTTGAATGTCTTGTAGGAGCCATTATTCCTGCTGCTAACATTTTTTCTAACTCCTTTTTAATGATTGGTGGCAAGAACAAAGCCTTGGGAATTTTTCTCGAAGGAGGGCGCATCTTTAGGTGAAGGAAGAACTCATAGCCGAGAAGTTTCAATTTTGACCTAATTTCATTGTTTCAGAAATTAGGGTTTCGAGTTTTGTGTTGATCAAGTCACTTCCTTTGCTCAACCTCACCTATCCCCAACTCGCCTTGACTAGGCACATCTATCTATGAGGTTAGTTTCTTCAAATTCAAAATTTGATTTTTGACCTAACTCCTGCTAGTGTTTCTGGTTCAGATCTACAGACAAGATGATTGGAATGAAGGTTGAAGATTGTCTTGACGGGGCTAGCAACTTCATATCCCGGAAGCCTAGGGTTCTTCTCATTCTTGAAGAACATGATCTGTTAAAATTTGTCAATGAGAAAGTTCCAGAACCAGAAGCGGAAGAAGCCAAGTCCTGGTGGTGGAAGCATGATGCAAAAGCAAGAAGGATTCTGGTGGACTTAGTCAAAGACCACTTGGTTCTGCAAATCTCAGAAAAGACGACTGCTAGAAAGATGTTCAAAACCTTGAAGAAGTTATTTGAACACAGTAGCATCAATGTGACTCTCACATTGAGGAACAAACTGTCGAATATGAAGATGACTAAGTCCAAAAACATTGCTTTTATATTTCATGAGGATCATCGAACTCCTGGACAAGCTAAGGTTGAGTGGAGACAACCTTGAAGAAAAGGAGCTTGTCATGACCACCCTAAATGGTCTCCCACCATCTTCAAAGTCTTTCATACAAACCATAAGTGGTTGAACCAAGTTACCCAAATTCGACAAGTTGTGGGCAGACTACACTTAGGAAGAAACCAGGATGGCAACAAGGAAAAGACTCGATGGTTCTCAAGTTGAGGAGAATCAAGCCTTCATCTCTCATGCCAAGAAAGGAAAGGGAAAAGGAAGGAAGTTTCACAAGCACCAAGCTAGGAGAACAAGTCCTTCTCCAGATCATAAGGAGAAAAAGAAAGACCTATCACGCATACAATGCTATAGGTGTAAGAAATATGGTCACTATGTAAGCCAGTGTAACAGTTCAGGCAAGAGGAAGCATGAAGCTTCAACAGCTTATGTGGAATATGGTCATCATCACAAGAAACAAAGAAATGAAGATCGTACAGAGTTCTTCTTCATATCAGCCTTATTAGGTACGTTTCCCACCACTAGTGATACATGGCTCATAGATAGTGGTGCTTCCTGTTACCAACTATTTTGTATAATAGTTGAACCTTTCGTTGAGCCATCAGTTGATGAACATGATCCATGTTCATATCCAGTGTATCAGAGGTTTAGAATTTCATGCCTAGCCAGTTTTGGTTAGTCATTTTTGTTTTTGTACTGAAATGACCATGCCCCATGGGGTTATTGTTATAAAGTGTGCTAGTAGGGATTTTGAGTGGCTCGGTCTCCTGAGACTTAACTATCAACTAAGGTATTCCAGGGAGTTTTTTTCCTTATCGATTATTCATTGCCTTTAGCCGAGTAAATAATCGATGAGTTTTTCTCCTGCTTCCTTCAAAGTTGTAATGCCCGATTTTGAAAGTTGGGCCTTGGGGGGTTATTAGAGTCCAACTGATGAATATGAACCTTCACACTATTTGTATGTTCTATGGTCATTTCCTAAGTCCCAGGATGCATTAAAACATTGTCCAAATTTTTTTTTCTTGGACGCGTAGAAGTTTTTATTTATTTATTTATTTTTTACTATAGATAAATAATTAAAATTTTCAATTAATTAAACCATTTTTACTATGGTTTAATTAAAAATTTTAAAATTGTAATAATTAAGTGGTCCGGGGGTGGTTTTTAGCAAATAAAGACTTGTTTTTTAAGCCAAAGCACTCATTTACCCCCTAGACACACTTATCCTAAGTTTTTGATGATTATTTTTCTCTCAATTAAATATTTCCTCAAAATTAATAAATGAGGAATATTTAATTCAAATAATCATTATTTTATTAAATAGAGAAAATCAAAATATCTCCAAAAAAGACCAAATTGAATTTAATAAAGGGCTGATTAGCTCAACAAAGATTATTGGAGGAGATTCCAATCATCATTAATCAGTTTTGAGTCGGTATCGGAGTGCAGCAGTCAACTCCCTCTTGAGATTTGCGCCTCCTTCCTCATGTGGGCGAATTCCTCTTGATGGAGGTTTGTGGTTGGCTGGGTGATAAGACCGAGGAGGATTGAGGCCACCTCACCCCCTCTCATTACTCCACAACTCAGTTACAACTCAGTCAGGCATCAGTTCAACTCCGAATCAGTTGCCAGAGCTTCAGTCTCCTTAGGGTTGCGCCCTCCTTCCTCATGCTCATGCTAGGGTTGGGTAGCTTCTCTCTTTTTGTATAAAAGTGGGTCTCTTGCTCCTTATTTTTCATGGAGAAAGTGCAAGAGAACTCTGCCAAAATTGTAATACTCTTATTTGTTTAATGGAATAAATATGACTTTGGAGGTCAATGCATGGTTTCTTAGTGTTGTGATTTCATCTTGTATGAGGTGATATCTCTTTCAACCCTACTCTCTCTTTTACAATTGCATGTTCATTGCTAGCTTATGAAGGCTATCAATATAGCACAAAAGGTTAGCCATTTATCGTCTTTAAGTTGGTTATCTATGCAAGATCTTTCAAATATTTAAATTGAACAGGACGCAGTCAATTATACCAATGTTTTTTGGATATTTCGTTTGATTGAGTATTCTAGCATTTGATCTCTTTTGTTGTTGTTGAGAGTTGTGTTTTCAGGGATCACCAAAGGTAGAGAAAAGGTTGAAGTTCAACCACTTCTTCACAAAACAGGAGCTTTTTATCATCTAACACTTTCACCTTGCAGGATCTACAAGGCTTTTACCTGCAAGTCAAGAAACTTAGCGAAAAGGGGCTCTCTTCTCACCCATCACATCTCAAATTAAAAACTTTTCCTTGGTTACGAGATCCACCTTTGCCCCTTCTTCTTGCTCTCTTTTTCCGCCCTCTTCTTCCTCACTGTTTTATCCTTTTTCCGCCTCTTTTCCTTATTGTTTGCAACCACTTTTTTCTTTGGTTTGCTGCCCTCTTCTTCTTCACTGTTTTAACCCTTTTTTGCCTCTTTTCCTTACTGTTTGCAGCCACTTTTTTCTTTGGTTTGCTGCCCTCTTCTTTACTTTTTTGCATCCGCCTTCTTCCTTTTGTTTGCAGCCACTTTTTTGCACTGTTTGCTGCCCTCTTTCTTCACTTTTTGCAGTCACTTTTCTCTTTTGTTTGCAACCCATTCTCTTACTGTTTGCAGCCTCTTCTTTCTTCTTTTTTGCAGCCTTCTTAGCACTGTTTGCAGCCCATTCTTTTCTCTTTTTTGCAGCCACTGTTCGCTGCCCTCTTTGCTACCTTTCACTCCACTTTTTCTTCCTCTTTTTCTCCTCACAACTCTTTACTTTTTGCATTTAGTTTCATTTCGAAAAGTCCAAAAAAGATTGCATTTAAAAGTTGTTTTGCATGTAGATTAGTTCTATTTTTTCATCTAGATTTACTTTGGTTGATTAACGAATAATGGGTGCTTGAGTTGTTGTTCTTTTTGTGTAGGTACTGAAGAAGGGATCAACCAAAGATGGGTCTAAAGACTCGGGAAGATTGAAGAAAAAATTCCCAACAAGAAGATAAAACCAAAAAGACAAAACCACATCCTTTTTGTAAAAGCCATTAAGGCTTCTTCACTCTTTTATTTTTTCAAGTTCTTTTCCAAGGGTTAAAATCCCCAAGCATTGTCATTTATTAATAAAAATGCTAGTGGGATCAAGCCTCCCATTCTTTTTCTCTTTCCCCTATTTGGGGGAAGTGTGTCTTGTGTCCGTTTTTATCTTTACTTAGCTTAGTTCTCTGGTTAGACTTAGTTTTCATTTCCACTAATTGCTAGTTGTTCATTGAATAGAATTACTAATTGCTAGATTAGATTTTATTTTTGCATTGTTGTGTATCCCGCTCTTTAATTGCTAAATCATAAAAAGAACACAAAGTCTCTTGAACTTGTCATAAGACGAGTAAAAAGCACTCTCTATCGGAGAGCATTGTTGCCTCTTGCATTTTCATACTAGATTAGATTAGCCTCTTGAATCTCACCATAAGGTGGATCAAGAGCACTCTCTGTCAGAGAGCTTTGCCTGTGCTCTAATAAAATTTTACAACTTATCATTCCCCATAAAATTGGAATTTACCATTTTCTACAGTGTGTATGCTCTACTCGGTTGGGATACCCAGAAGCATTGTAAATTGTTTAATTCACACATTTAATTTCAATTTCACACATAATAAAATTTACCACCCCATAACCAACGAACCGACGTTGAACGTAATACTCGAAGTGGGAAAATTCTTACTGGGGGTGCTGGGTAGCTCTCCTCGTTTGTAGTGGCTGGTTAATTATTGAACGCCTCACTGTAAACTTGGATAGTCCAACATGTCCTTGAACGGAGCCACTTAGAGTATTTCCGGATAGATTTCCAGTACCTTTGCGTATCGGTTGGAAATTCCCCTCACCTTAATATTCAAGATCATTATAAAATATGCAATAAAATTTACCAAGAGCATTGCAAAATGATTTCACAAACATATCTTTGAGACATGTATTTCAGCATCCCCAGCACACTTTTGACTCCATTTTGGCACTGGTCTTAAAATTCTTTTGTATCATCTGATTTGGACCATTTGTCATTTGTTTATCTAAGTAATTTATTTTGTGTGGATGCTTTGAATTCAGCCGTCTTATGCAACTCATTTTGTGTTTTGCAAACAACAACTTGGATTACTTAAATCATTATTGTGTTTATCTCATAAAAACTCCTAAACAACACTCATTCACACCATACATCCAGAAACATTTAAAAAACAAGAGCCTTAGACAACTCTTTGTTAGGGACTACCCCACTTGGCTTCGTTAGGAGTTAGGCTAAACGGAGGAGTTGGGATGAAGTGACAGCACCTGGCTCTTTGCTTGCCCCCAAGGCCACATCTTTCCCACTTGGGAAACAACAGTTCAAAAGATTTCTACTGAGGGTGTGCATTCGACGGACAACACTTTCAAACATATGACTGTTTATAAAGAGAACCTTTCAGAAGTAGTTGAGAAAGAATCCCATCTCCGTGTTGTACTTGGAGATGATGCCAACTACACTGTGAAAGGATTTGGATCTACCTCTCTTCAGTTAGAATCAAATGACTTATTACATCTGAATGATGTACTATATGTACCTGGTATGAAAAGAAACCTTGTGTCCATCTCCGCTTTAGAAGACACGGGTTATAGAGTGACATTTGGAGATGGAAAGGTGCTAGCATGGCACAAAGATTATGGCATGAACACAACAAAAGTGATTGGTTTAACGGAGGAAAGTCTATATCTTCTGACCATTCTACTAGATCAAGCATTAGTCCATGATTCCACTACATCAATGAGATATGGCACAGAAGACTAACTCATCTAAACTATCAAGCTCTCCTAGCTTTAAGGAACATGGTGACAGGTCTACCAATGCTTCATGTAGACCATGATGGTGTATGTAGAGGATGTGCATTTGGTAAGAATACCAAGGGTTCCTTTCCAAAAACTAAAAATAGATCCAAGCGAATATTGGATTTAATTCACTCTGACTTGTTTGGACCCATGACAGTAACTTCACTAGGTGGTTACAGCTACTATGTAACATTTATTGATGACCACTCTCACGAAAGATGTGGATATACTTCCTCAAGACCAAGGAATCCGAGGAAGTGCTCAATAAATTCAATGCATAAGTCGAGAATCTGTCAGGAAGAAAGATTAAGATCCCGAGATTAGATAATGGTGGAGAATACACCTCTACAGAGTTCAATGATTTTTGCAAGGAGGGGTTATCACCAACCTTGTAGTTGCCTATGTGAGGTGGATCCAGGATGGATGGTAGAGGGATAGGAAACTAAGGAGGTGGAACCAAGACTGCCTAAACTCCCAGATGGATGGTTGTCACACCAATCAAGGCAGTCTTTGCTTTATGTTATCTAATTCCGAGACAACAAAGGGGGAGACCCAGATCTACTCCCGACAGGAGAGATCAGACCTAGACACTAGATTAGATCAAGTAGGCTTAAGGTACGTAATGTGTAAGGTAATTGAAGACCCTAGATCTATGGGAGATGCTACCAGGTGTGCCAAGGATTTGGATTAGGGTTTTGGAAGTGTTAAGTTCGATCCAAAGTGGAACCAAGGTAACTTATGGGATGGATACAAAATCTGGGGTTGAGGTACTAACAACTGATGAAGATAACCGCTGCCTTGGGAAATGTAACCAATGCAGGGTGAGTAAGGACAGAGCTGGGACTATTTATTACCAAAGGGATGGACTCAAAGAAAGATGTGAAGATGTCAAAGTACCTAAGTCATCAAAGAAAAGTCAACTTTTAGGGAAAAGAGGTCAGAAGAGGGTTAGTGCTAGGATTGGAGATCAGTGCCTGTTGGGCATTGGGAAATGGAGTCATTATCTGCACAACATTAGAGTGAACCCACTTGGGATATGCCCTAATCTATGGACCCAGAAAAGTATTTGGCCTGAAAAATTCAGTTTGCAGGGGAAACCAACAAAAGGAGAGCTAGCGCTAGGGTTTGGAGGGACAGATCCTCAGATCTAGAACAATATGGGAGGCATCAACTCAGCGTTGGAGAAGAAATGGGATGTGGATGACCTGATCTACAACCCCAAGTTGGAAAAATGCAGAAAAAATTAGATCCGAAAAAGTCAGAAAATGACTAGGAGTAGATCTACGGCCACCTGGCAACAACTAGGAGTAGATCTGCTGAAAGTCAGTTTCTCAGATCTACGGCCACCTGGCAACAACTAGCTCAGCGTTGGAGGTGTTTTGGAATGACGAGGACCCGATCTACGAACCCAAGTGGTTATTTTCCGGAAAAAGTCAGATCTGGAAAAGTCAAAATTTCAATGGGGGCGTTGGGGTTTTAACAGTCAATTTTTCAGATCTAGGGAAAACCAACAACATTTTGGACAACGTTGAGGATGAATTGGTGAGAGGGATGCCCAATCTAAAAAACCCAGCAGTGGTTTATCCAAAGATTGAACGGTTCCCCAATTAAGTATTTTTGAATTTTTAAATATTTTGGAGTTTTCAGTAAATTGAACAAAAGCAGGTACAATGGATTGAGATGATGGAAAAAAAGAACCAACCTGTATATCTTACCTGGAAAACCTTGTAGATACCTTGATGATGATGATCCCTGCTATCTCGATGAATTTGAGAAGCTTTGAGCAATTTCTATGTCTAACATTTTGTCCCAAGGAGTCAATGCGCCCTCTCTCCTGCACAGCAAACGTCAACCATATCAAATTTGTTGCCAAATGAGAAAAAAGCTAAATGCTACAGAAAAATAGCAAGAGAAAATCATAGATCGCAATGACACTAATGAAACCCCCCTGATAAAAAACGAAGACAATCCAAGCAAGTTGAGGTCTACCTGCAAAAGTGCCCATGCTGAAGTTGCCCTCCTGTAGACAAGACAAAGATTCCCAAAAATATATAGATCTTGCAACAATTTCCCAAATGCTAAAAAGCAAAAGACTTTCCAATCACCATCTAAGAACACCAAATGCAAAGGAGATCCCAAAAATATCCACAAGAAAGGTTTTCTATTAATCAGATCCAAGAGCCAAAGACGCCTTACAAATAAGAAGCTCTCTCCTTTAAATAGAAATGAGAGAACCAAAATCCTAACCACCTTCAAAACGAGTGGCTAAGATTAAAATATATAAATGTTCTAATCAATGGTTGAGATGAGCTCAACATACAATACATGGATCAATATAACCATAAAGTACCAAAGTGGACTAGATCACCCATAAAGATGGTACCCCACTCAACAAGAAATAAATGAAGCACATGTTGGGTCCATGGAGAGCTAACTAACTCCCTCTAGGTGCCCCATGGCACTGTTACCCCCCGAATTTGACAGGGGTGTCAACAATGCAGCGGTATCATAACTGGTGCAGGTACCTGTGGCAGAAAAAGCAGCTATTTACACAAGAGATTACCCTGTAAGCCTAAGAAGATCATATTGATTTTCAAGAATATGCACAAAAAAAAAGCTTGAATTACAACCTTCTTCTTGTACATACAACACACTTATTGAGTACTGTTGCGAGACATTTGAGGTTTACATCACTCTTGACTTGTTTGAAGACATGTAAAAAGCACCCATCGATTCCTTTGCAACAAGGGTATTAGTGCTATATAAAGCTCATAAACAACAATCCTGTAGTAGCCTGGGTAAATATTTGGCATTTTTTGCATTTGTGCTCTGCTTGCAAGCAACCATTATCAGCATTACCTTCTCTGATGGATATCTACAGGCAAGCGTTGGGCTGGAATATGCATGCCAGTGGAAGAGGGTTATGTCCAGGCTGGAGCAATTGAATATTGAACTTAACAGACCAGATTCATGGGATGATCCACATAAGGCTGGGTGACTTAGCTGTGAGCATGGCTCACTAACAGGAAAAATAAAAGCTGATAGTGAATTTCCCCGCAGAAGTAGTGACATCTTCTTTGAGAAAAATTGAAAATGGCTTGAATTACAGCATTATTGTTGCTCTATCCTTGCAAACTCCATTTGGAAGAGTTGTCTTGGACATGGCAAGAAGATTTTGTACTGACCAAGTAGGCAACTCTTTTATGAAAAGAGAGAACTCCAATTTTGTTATTCATTTTGATCGAAGGCCAGTTCTTGTCAATCTATGGACAGCAATCCCAGAGTTAGAACTCGATGTAAACCATACACCACAGACTAGCCAAGCAACAAACCAAATCAACGAATTGAAAATTTATTTTTCAATGACCCAATAGTCAATTCAACCGAAGAGATTCTGAGTGTGTTGCAGCCAAATATTGGGTTTCTTAAGTCCATTCGTCGGAAGAGTCATGGGAAGAGACGGTTTGGTTTTCAACTCAAAAATCTCTCAAGCATAGCTGCTATTACAATGAATCTTCAGGCAAAATATCTCATTGGAAGAACAGGGACAGTTGTTTCTCCTCCAGCACCTGTAATATTTCTTTATGAGATGGTAAGACCTCAAGTACATCTCAGTACAAATTCACCTGGAAAGACAAAGGCACACAATATTGCAATTTTTACGGAGCCTGTTTTTACCTTCGACTCTTCAGGGATTATAGTTCATGGTGGAAGGATTGCAAGGTAGGTTTAAAGAGTTATCAAAGACAACATACATATTAAACGTTCTCATTACAATGGAGAGTGCTGTGTCAGTGTTTGTTCCAGAAAACAAGGCAAGTGACATTGCTGGAAATCTGAATTTGGCATCTAATCAATTGCGTGTGAGACGTTACTCTGCACCTGCAATATCTGTTGCATTATATTCATTTACAACTGCTGGATTGCTAGCCACATCTTTTGCTGCTACTGTCCTCTCTCTCTCTTCAACCACTCTTGCAGCTGCTGGCGTTGGAAAGGGAGATATCACAGAAGACTTTATCGAGATGAATCTAAGCAAGCTTCACAAGAGAACTACCATATATCTGATCCTCTATCACGCCAAAGTTAAATCCAACGCTAGTGTTTAGAGTTTGTCAGATTGACAAATCGCAGGAACACAGACTCATCATTGGCGTACCACCCATTTAGTGTTTCAACGAGGAGTTTTTCATCCACACGTTCATTTGAGACATTGTTCCCGAAAATTGATTGCACTGTGTGCAAGATTCATATCCAACAGCGCTGACCACGTGGAGCATGGCTAGAATTTCGGCAGCTGAAAAATCCCTTGCGCCTGTTCATTCACATACCAGCTCACTGGCATATCGAGGGTCACACCTCTTCACATTTTTTTTTCTCAGTTGCGAACGCCGAGGATCGTGGAGCATCTACGCTAGTCATGGTGTCAGCCTCAGCATTACATTCGGCAAGCAATTACAATGCTGATGTATCTGAGGGTTCATGGAATTTAATTCGTGATTCCCCGACAGCCATATACAAGTGCCAATGGATTTTCTTTTCAGCCAAATATGTCGTTTGGGAATAGCTCAGCGATGGATGCGATCTCCCAATCTCCACTCAATCATGGTTAATAGTCTGGGACTCCAATGTTAGGCGAAGATTTAATTATGCAGCCACTCAATCGAATGGTTGTATTGCCACGTTAAAGTTTGGAGCGGCCAACCTGCCCAACCCCTGATTCACGTATCCCTTTCTCTTTGGCAGCCAAGCATATGAGCTGATAGGTGTCTTGATCGAGCTTTTTGCATATCTCTAAGTTCGTTGGCAACTGATTGGCATCTTGGGGAGAATCAATTCATGATTGAAACTTTATGTCAAGCATTTGATATACTTTGATCTTGGGATAGCCTAAGTTTTAGTTAATTTTAATAAAGTATCTTTTAGGTGGCTAAAGTGATAAATGTACTTTAGTTACTTTATAGTCTAGTCTTTAGTTTAAGATTTGATTGAGAAAAAAGTGGATCAATGATCCTACCATGAGCTGATAGGTGTCTTGATCGAGCTTTTTGCATATCTCTAAGTTCGTTGGCAACTGATTGGCATCTTTGGGAGAATCAATTCATGATTGAAACTTTATGTCAAGCATTTGATATACTTCGATCTTGGGATAGCCTAAGTTTTAGTTAATTTTAATAAGGTATCTTTTAGGTGGCTAAAGTGATAAATGTACTTTAGTTATTTTATAGTCTAGTCTTTAGTTTAAGATTTGATTGAGAAAAAAGTGGATCAATGATCCTACCTTTTTTCTTATTTTTATTTTATTTTATTTTATTTTATTTTTGGCCTATAAAGAGCATGGCTCTTTCATTTGTACGGATGGAAATTTTGGGCTGGGAGGATTTTTCCCAGAGCTAATAAAGAAAAATATCATGTTGAGTTTTTGGGATATGTTGGGTTTCTCTATCGTAGCTTCGGGTTTTCAGAAGTTATAGACCAAGCCAGCATAGAGGGCTATAATCTAGCACATTGGGCAAGCATTTGTGGCTGCCAAGTTGTTTGTCGCCGTTATGTTCTCAAAGGTCTCGGAGTAATGAAAAGTAGTCAATTATACTTCCATTCTCCTAGCCTCTGGTTATGGAACGGACCAGCTTAGTCTCACTTCTGCGAAACACAAAGCTCTTCTGAGTCCCCTTTTGACTCCATTTACCCTTCTGGTACTGGCACTGGCCTTCCCTCGAGGACTGATCCTCCCTTCCCTTCTTGCCCATCAATTCGAATCATTTTCCTTTTTGTGACCCGTGTTTCTCTAAGGCATCCTCTTTAGATCACCTTGCCCTCAGCCGCACCTACCTTAGCAATCCAAACTTAGGGAAACCCCCCTAGAGTTGGAGAAGAGCCAGCCTAAAGCGAGGAGAGAGAAGGTGTCGTGACATTGGCCTCTCTCTCGAGAAGTTGTCGCCGGGCCGGCGCGCCCGCGGTTTGGGATTTCAGCACCCGCGTGCTAGTTTCGGGCGACAATATTTTGGCGCCATTGCCGGGAACAAAGTCCAGTTCCCGGATTTTGAAGACTATGCTTCGTTGACATTGGTGGGAGATTACATTGTAGATTCTTCCTCTCACTTGGAGACTCCACAAGTTTGGTATGAGGTATGATTAAACACGTTTTTTCAAATTAAGTACCTCATTGTTTGATTTATGGAAGAACCGTGGGATATTTGGCAGGATGCTTACATCCCACTGGATTTCTCAAAAGTCCATGGTTTTCCTAATCAGTGCTACGACCCTGATGAGGTGCATGATGTTCTTCTTGAATTTTATGGAAATGATGGTGTTTCAGCCACCCATCATATTGCCTCTTTCTGCAAACTGATGGCTGATTTTAATGTTCGTCATAAGGATGATATTATGATCCTTTTTGCCATAACTTTGGAAAAGGATGCTATGACTTGGTTCTGTGGTCTTTTGGATGAATCCATAGATTCAGTGGCAATGTTTTTCGAGAGGTTTCTCCTCCGCTGGCACGATGGAACGATTGATGAGATTGAGCACCTTGCCAAAAAATATGACGCTCTCATCCCGAGGGTCCATCTTGAGCTTGAGGAAGAGATCCATGAAGAACAAACCATTGAAGATCTGATTGATGAAGCAGTACAAGGAATCTTGGTTGAAGACATCACTGAAGATCTTCTTGAGGTTGCTGAAGTAAAGAAAAATGAAGATAGGGAGCTGCCTCAGATCTATGTCACTGAACCTCTCCATGCTGAAGATTTGGACTTGCCTCAAGTTCATAATATGATTGATGCGAATCAGCTCGAGCAGCCTTATAATGGAGGTTTGTATGTGAGCCCTATCAATCAATGGATAGATTCTTCTTGTGCACGGTTTGATTCTTCCTGGTATAGCTTCTTTTTGCCTAACAATCTGATGTTACAGTTCAGCTTCATTCATAAGCAAATTGCAAGGCATAGTTGTCTTATGATGAATATATTTTTGTTTCGTTCACTAACTAAACTCAGAAAAAGGAAGTTTGGCATGGAAAAGATGCTAGAATGGCTTCATTGGCTGTATGCATACACTTAACAGTTTCTAGATTCATGTTAAGTTAGGTAGGTAGGATAAATAAAGCTCCTGCGTGAACATTTACTTTATCAGTGTTGTTTTGCTTATACATTTTTTCAAAATTTGTAATAAGTATGGGATGTGAATGAAGCCATCCCTTCACTTCTTTCCTTCAAGTTGGTCTGCGAATACTCAAAGAAGTTGAGGTTCTTGTGCGCTCTCTCCAAGAGCACACGTCCCCCATGGAGCCAGATGTTACCCCCGAATTTGACAGGGATGTCAACAATGCAGCGGTATCATAACTGGTGTAGGTAACTGTGTCAGAAAAAGTAGCTATTTGCACAAGAGATTACCCTGTAAGCCTAAGAAGATCATATTGATTTTCAAGAATATGCACAAAAAAAAAGCTTGAATTACAACCTTCCTCTTGTACATACAACACACTTATTGAGTACTGTTGCGAGACATTTGAGGTTTACGTCACTCTTGACTTGTTTGAAGACATGTAAAAAGCACCCATCGATTCCTTTGCAACGAGGGTATCAGTGCTATATAAAGCTCATAAACAACAATCCTGTAGCAGCCTGGGTAAATATTTGGCATTTTTTGCATTTGTGCTCTGCCTACAAGCAGCCATTATCAACATTACCTTCTCTGATGGATATCTACAAGCAAGCGTTGGGCTGGAATATGCATGCCAGTGGAAGAGGGTTATGTCCAGGCTGGAGCAATTGAATATTGAACTTAACAGACCATATTCATGGGATGATCCACATAAGGCTGGGCGACTGAGCCGTGAACATGGCTCACTAACAGGAAATATAAAAGCTGATAGTGAATGGCCCCGTAGAAGTAGTGCCATTTTCTTTGAGAAAAATTGAAAATGGCTTGAATTACAGCATTATTGTTGCTCTATCCTTGCAAACTCCATTTGGAAGAGTTCTCTTGGACATGGAACGAAGCTTTTGTATTGACCAAGCAAGCAATTCTTTTATGAAAAGAGAGAACTCCAGTTTTGTTATTCATTTTGATTGAAGGCCAGTTCTTGTCAATCTATGGACAACAATCCCAGAGTTAGAACTCGATGTAAACCATACACCATGGACCAACCAAGCAACAAACCAAATCAGTGACTTGAGAATTTATTTTTCAATGACCCAATAGTCAATTCAACCGAAGAGATTCTGAGTGTGTTGCAGCCAAATATTGGGTTTCTTAAGTCCATTCGTCGGAAGAGTCACGGGAAGAGACGGTTTGGTTTTCAACTCACAAATCTCTCAAGCATAGCTACTGTTACAGTGAATCTTCAGGCAAAATATCTCATTGGAAGAATAGGGACAGCTTTTCTCCTCCAGCACCTGTAATATTTCTTTATGATACGGTAAGACCTCAAGTAAATCTCAGTACAAATTCACCTGGAAAGACAAAGGCACACAATATTGCAGTTTTTACAGAGCCTGTTTTTACCTTCGACTCTTCAGGGATTATAGTTCATGGTGGAAGGATTGCAAGGCAGATTTAAAGAGTTATCAAAGACAGCATACAGATTTAAAGAGTTACAATGGAGAGTGTTGTGTCAGTGTTTGTTCCAGAAAACAAGGCGAGTGACATTGCTGGAAATCTGAATTTGGCATCTAATCAATTGCGTGTGAGACGTTACTCTGCACCTGCAATATCTATTGAATTATATTCATTACAACTGCTGGACTGCTAGCCACATATTTTGCTGCTACTGTCCTCTCTCTCTCTTCAGCCACTCTTGCACGTGTTTGGGTTGGAAAGGGAGATATCACAGAAGACTTTATCGGGATGAATCTAAGCAAGCTTCACAAGAGAACTGCCATATATCTGATCCTCTATCATGCCAAAGTTAAATCCAACACCGGTGTTTATAGTTTGTCAGATTGACAAATTGCAGGAACACAAACCCATCATTGGCGTACCACCCATTTCGTGTTTCAACGAGGAGTTTTTCATCCACACGTTCATTGGAGACATTGTTCCCGAAAATTGATTGCAGTGTGTGCAAGATTCATATCCAACAGCGCTGACCACGTGGAGCATGGCTAGCATTTCGGCAGCTGAAAACTCCCTCGCGCCTGTTCATTCACATACCAGCTCACTAGCAGATCGAGGGTCACACCTCTTCACGTTTTTTTTTCTCAGTTGCGGACGCCGAGGATCGTGGAGCATCTACGCTAGTCATGGTGTCAGCCTCAGCATTACATTCGGCAAGCAATTACAATGTTGATGTATCTGAGGGTTCATGGAATTTAATTCGTGATTCCCCGACAGCTGTATACAATTGCCAATGGATTTTCTTTTTAGCCAAATACGCCGTTTGGGAATAGCTCAAGGATGGATGCGATCTCTCGATCTCCACTTAATCATGGTTAAAAGTCTGGGACTCCAATGTGAGGCGAAGATTTAATTATGCAGCCACTCAATCGAATGGTTGTATTGCCATGTTAAAGTTTGGAGCGGCCAGCCTGCCCAACTCCTGATTCACGTATCCCTTTCTCTTTGACAGCCAAGCATATGAGCTAATAGGTGTCTTGATCGAGCTTTTTGCATATCTCTAAGTTCGTTGGCAACTGATTGGCATCTTTGGGAGAATCAATTTATGATTGAAACTTTATGTCAAACATTTGATATGCTTTGATCTTGGGATAGCCTAAGTTTTAGTTAATTTTAATAAAGTATCTTTTAGGTGGCTAAAGTGATAAATGTACTTTAGTTACTTTAGAGTCTAGTCTCTAGTTTAAGATTTGATTGAGAAAAAAGTGGATCAATGATCCTACCTTTTTTCTTAGTTTTATTTTATTTTTTATTTTTTTATTTTTTGGCCTATAAAGAGCATGGCTCTTTCTTTTGTACGGATGGAAATTTTTGGGCTGGGAGGATTTTTCCCAGAGCTAATAAAGAAAAATATCATGTTGAGTTTTTGGGATATGTTGGGTTTCTCTGTCGTAGCTTCGGGTTTTCATAAGTTATATACGAAGGCAACATAGAGGGATATAATCTAGCACATTGGGCAAGCATTTGCGGCTGCCAAGTTGTTTGTCGTCATTATGTTCTCAGAGGTCTGGGAATAATGAAAAGTAGTCAGTTATACTTCCATTGTCCTGGCCTCTGGTTATCGAACGGACTAGCTTAGTCTCACTTCTACAAAACACAAAGCCCTTCTGAGTCCCCTTTTGACTCCATTTACCCTTCTGGTACTGGCACTGGCCTTCCCTCGAGGACTGATCCTCCCTTCCCTTCCTGCCCATCAATCCGAATCATTTTCCTTTTTGTGACCCCTGTTTCTCTAAGGCAACCTCTTTAGATCACCTTGCCCTCAGCCGCACCTGCCTTAGAGATTCAAACTTTGGGAAACCCCCCTAGAGCTAGAGAAGAGCCAGCCTTTAGCGAGGAGAGAGAAGGTGTGGTGACATTGGCCTCTCTCTCGAGAAGTTGTCGACGGGCCGGCGCGCCCGCGGTTTGGGCTTTCAGCACCCGCGTGCCAGTTTCGGGCGACAACAGGCACAATAAAATAATATAATATTTAAATTTTTTGACTTTGTGCCTCCTTGAGGAAATCTTGAGCCTCCCAAAAGCTCCAGAAAATAATATAAAAATGCCCAACAAATAGGTGTGGGCCCAATCAGATGCTGCAACTGCTGGAGAAGGTGCGGAGGACATCACTTTCATCATCATGCCTCATCCCATGTCATTTCCTTGCCTCAGTAACCCAAATCGATTTCTTCAATAGCCATTTAATAATTTTTTAATCTTCCTCGGGAAATGTGAAACTGCCAAAACAGCCTCCTAGGGTGCCCACGTTGTCCAACTGAGCCAACCAGGCTCTCTGGGATGGGGGTACTATGGTACAATCAAGTGGCTGTACCCCCTATGCCCCATACAGCGCCCTACGAGATCCAATAAAAACATCTTCCTGCTCAGAGACATCATCCTGTGAAGCAAAACTGCATCAAAAGAGTAAAATGAGCCTGACCATCTCTGCAAGTGCCCGAAACTGAAAATAAACTATCTCATTAGACTCGGACAGTCCAAATCCATCCAGGGTGTATACTCATACCCTTTCCAGGTCTCTACCTGATCATCAACCATATCCAATAGACAATATAATTATCTATAAATGACCAGATAACAGTAATATAACTCAGACTATCATCCACCTGCTGCGAGTGTTATAAGGCTAATACATGCTCTACAAATCATTTAAGCAACAATCACAACAAGTAGCAGTCATCTCACTGGCGGTACATCAACCAAATACATATATAGGGTTTTATTTACTATTACTCAGACCAGACTTTCAGGACTATACTCACTTCATAGTTGTAGTCAATTTGCTAGTGAAGGGTGAAGGTTGAAATTGACAAGGCTAGAGAAAATGATGACTACCTACTTAACATCATGATACTTTGGATATGGAAAGGGAATACTCACTATAACCACATGCCGGACAAACAACAACACAAGGAATGGCAGTGACTCACAAATGGTTGAGTTGTTCAAAGAGTGTTTATTCATCTTAGGCATCATGTCTACATCAAGTTTGATCCAGTTTCATTAGGACCATCAATTTTATTTCCATGGCCTTTTTGGCCTATATGACCCTTTGGGACTTCACTAGTGCTTAAAAGCACAACTAATCGCAACTTTCATCTAGGACATATTCAAATTTATAAGGTCAGTAATATTTTGATATAGCATATATTTAACCATTGCTTTTGGGACCTTTTCTTATACCCTTCATGGGGTATTTTAGCATTTCATTGCTCTTGCCCTTTGCTCACATATGTTAAGAAACACAGTTTAGAATTTATATTTTTCATGGGCGTATATCTAAACATTTCCAATACAAGTAGTACATGAGCTTTCAGTTTTAGCCAACAACATCTCAAGTGACTAGGGGGAGTTCTGCACAGTGCCAAACATCGGGACAACCGACCAGAGTGATTTGGACATACAATCCAACTTACCAAAGGCAACTTCTGTCACCAACTCAGAGCCGAGACACAGTATAAACAGGGAAGTTTGTCCAACAAAGGTTCTAGTGGGGAAAGGTCCTCCATGCCATAAGTCAAGCAGTAAGTCGGGTTAAAACAAAACTGGGAGGTAGTGGATGGGTGGAGACAGTGAATGATGAAGCCAACACTAGCAAGCCAGAGAAATGGTGGGAATGACTACCTCTATTCTCCCTAAGGAGGGTAACACCAATGAGTATAGATCAAGAACTTCCAAGTCTAAGTAGGGACATCAATACATAATACAAATACATCCAAGTCCATATATTTATGACCGCCAGATCATGACACTAAATGCTAGTATATGTCACAAAAATTAGTATAAGAGCAATGATAACCATAACATAATATATAATAAATGCTGAGTCATAACCATGCAAATAATCCATCTGGACCATCATTTGTCCAATGAGAAAACACTAAAACCAATCTGGGCATCATCAACTTCTCTGCAAATGACTAAATGGCTACATCAGTCCTCGAATTTGAGTGTCCTGAGGCTCAGTCCTGACATGGGAGAGTATAATAGTCCACTTACAAAATAATGATCTATCAAAACTGCTCATCTCAGCATCTCATATGTAAGAGATCTGGCTGAAAAATGTACTATATCTGAAAAATAGAATATGGTAGCCTGGCTACAATATATGTGATAACATCTGGCTCCAGCTGGGACAAGTGCTCCGCTGAAAAGAGCGCTTGAGAACCTCAGAATCTATGGCCCTCGTATTGTGCTTCTCGCATCCTCGATCAATCCTTCCAGCTCTACAACTGCTACCAAAATGTCACCGACTACCTGTTGTTGATGAAATTGTCATTGATGCCAACATGGTCTTGATGTCATTGATGTCACCACTTTCTTGAAGCTCTTGAAGATTTCCGTGGATCTCTTGTGTCATCACGTTGGTGGTAACCATAGAGATTAAACCCTTGTTGCTTGTTGGAGCTCTTGAAGAACAAGTCTTTGCTCAGCTCATGATTATTTTGATGTGGTCTTGATGTTAACTTTGAAGTATGCCAGGTCGGCCCACACAATAAAAAAAATAAAATATTGAATTTGCTAAGTCTGCTCCAAATTACAATAGCATGTCGGCTCAGCGTAATTAAAATAATAGAAAAAAAAAATATGAAGTCAGCCCCATTAAAAAAAAAATTTACAAGTCGGCCCCAAAAGGATGTGAAAAAATTAATATAAATACCCCCTTTCAACATCCTCATTTTGACATGGAAATTTCGGCCATCTCTTAGGAATTTCAGTAGGACTGGGCATTGTAACAGCCGCAGTAAGGAGCAGTGACAGAAATGCAGAGAGCAGTGACTGTGATTTTCTTTAGGGTTTGATTTTGGTTTATTTTTGCCGCTGTCAATGAAAATTTGTAGCAGCAGTCCGGGTGAATTTGGGAAGCAGTTTGCTAGCTGAAGGAGCAAATTCGGTGGAGATATGACTGAGGATTCTCAGATGGATTTAGGGCTGCCTCAATAATGTTTTACTGTTTTCTCAGTGATCAGAATTCGGTGGTTGCAGCAGATAACATTTTTGGCTCTGATTTTTTTATGTTTTTCCCTTGTTTAGGGCTTGTCAATAGCACAAGATTTGTTGTACCAGCCTTCTGAATTTTTGCAGCAGCAGCATTGAAGTATACCCTAACTCATGAACTATGCCATGCTTGAACAGTCCCAATCTTTGGGTTTTTTACCAGCTCAGTCCCGAGTTTCTCACAGCCCTAATAAGGCAGCAGTCAAAGGGTTTTACCAATCAAGGATCCGAATTGTTGTAGCAGCAGTCCTGAAGTTGGATGGAGTAGACACTAGCAGCAGATATCCTTTTATCTCGGTTCTTCTAGGGTTACCACAGTCAAGAATTTCATGAAGGAACAAACAGTCCAAGTTTCTATTTGATGGACGTGAGCAGACATTAGAAATCCCTTCATGTTTGAACAGTGTGAAGTGATGATCAAAGTTTAATGATAAGACTTTGGTTTGGGGATAAATGCATCCAACTATGAGAAGAAAGGAAGCTCGGTGACTGATGTGGAGAGCTCGCTGCCCTAGAAGGAGCAGTTGACTGTGAAGACCTCAAATGGAAGCACTCTGTGTGTTTCAACCAGCACCAGTCCCGAATTTTTGTAAGATGCTTGAGGTTGATGTGTGTGGAATTTTTCTCAGCCATGTCCAAGTCTGAATTCTTCAGTGCATACTCAGATCCGAATTTGCAGTAGTCCTGAATTTGAGATCATACAATCTTGAATTGTTTTACAGTGGTTAAGATCATCTTCAATTCAAGGTTGGTTTTGTTTAAAGTCTTCTACTGTAGACTAACACAGCCCAAGTGTTGAGACTAACAGTCTTGATATGCACAGCCTGAAGAGAGATATACACAGAGATTTGACTTGCATTGACACTCCATGATGATGTTGTTGCATACACTATGCATAGTATACAGATGATGTAAACCCTATGGTGATGATGCACACTTGATGATGGTGCATATCTGATTGATGATTTGATTGACCAGCTTGACAGCAGTACTGAAAAGACTGGGCATGATGTATGTTTTAAACAGTGTTGTGAGTGTGTATGTTTAGTGAATGAACTCTGTATGTACAGAGATATAAACGAGTGTTTGTAATGAGCTTATATACAGTGAGTATATGTATATACAGTAAAGGGCATGTTAGTGTACAGTAAGTTGGTTGTGTGTGAACCAGATTTAGGATTGAACTGAGAAGAATTGCAGATATCTGTTTGAAAGCGCCCTACAGTCGGATGGAAGAGAGACACATCAACCCACAACGAATGTCTTAGACCTGCACATGAGAAGAAGGTCGCTCTAGCAGCAGCAGTTTTGAACCCTAAAGTCTCAACGAAGCAGCAACTAAGCATACCACAGGTATCCTAAGAATTGTTTGTACTATTTTCAATAATTTGGCAAGTCTGGTCTGTCCCCTCATCTACAGGCAGTATGGAGAAATAACATACAGCTGCTAGAAGTCATCTACAGCACATACAATATACAATTCAGGGTTGAACTGAGGTAAGTTTAGATGTTTATATATATATACATATATCCTGATGATCTGAGTTTGATGGTATAAATCTGAAGTATACCACCCAATGCACGAGGACTGATACGTAAGTGTTCAAGTTTGTGAAAAGAAACCATCCAAAGTCTTGTTTGGATTCTTCTATGCTGTTAACTAGAAGTATCCTTGCTCAGATTTGTGACAGTACGTCATTTGACACAAGAGCAGATTATATACAGTCATTGAAGTTGCCTAATTTGAAAGAAGGCCTTTTGGGACAGACTTGTTATATGCTAAAAGGTGAGCATGCTTGTATTGAGGACAGTTTGGGGCTGTGACAGGCTTAAGGACTGAAAGAATTGAACACAAATTGATTTACTGTTCATAGATGATCTTGACAGAGCCTAGGGTGGTTAAAGGCATAATTGTATCCAGTTGATGAGCTGATTGGCCAACAGTTTTTTGGACCAGCAGAGTTGATGTGTGCTGAGCAAAGATGATATGCAGCGTTGATGATGACCAGCAACAAAGATTGACCAGCAGTGATGAATAGTGTTGACCAGCAAAAGATGAACAGAGAAGATTGAGAAGACTATTGCAGCAGTGTTAAGCAGATTGACAATTGATGTGATGAGCAGAGAAGATGAGCAGCTTTGATGTGACAGAGATTTCTTGTGTGACACAAGTATACTGTATTGTAAAAACAAGCTTGCCTTGCTTTTGAGGTTAGGATACCTCAAGCCCTTCTTAGCAGGGTCTAAGAAAAACAGGCAGGGTCCTGGATGCAGAGTAGGTGCTCTATGTATCAGTAGGTGCTGATTTCGCCTAACGGTTGTAGCCGAACCAAAACTAATACAAAAAGATTACAAAATTATATGGTGTTGTGTTCTTTTGTGTTATGGTTCTTTATGAATGAAATGCTTATGCTATGCGAATGATGAAGTGAAATATGTTTATGAAATGATTATGGTAGAGTAATGGAATGATGAATTGGTAGCTAACTGTGATAAGCTAAGAAAAGTTTAAAATTGGCTTCACACTAATTCACCCCCCCCTCTCAGTGTCTACACCTGCAGCATGTCCAGAGCTATACCAATAACCAAACTCACAGACCGGTCGTCAGAACAATATGTGGATAAAAATAAAGTACTAAAAATAAGCATGCATAAAACTGAGAAGCAGAAAATAAATCTAATCTATAACCATAACTTTCAAGAAAAGTTTGATTTTTATTGTGCAAGATAACAAAAATCAAAACTATACTAAGAGCTTCAAAGGCGAGCTTCAGGCAAAGATGCAAGATTCTACACGACTGCCGGGAAAGGCTTATTTAGGTCCTATCTACTCTATCCTACTAGGCAAAAAAAGACTCAAGGCGAAGTGAGGTCAGGAATGTAACCCCTCAAATCCCTTTGGTTGACAGGAAGTAGAATCTGTCGTCCAGTGCCAGTAACAAGAAAACATACATCACCAACGCAACGTTCAACAGAAAAAGGTCCAACCCAAATGTCATTAGCTTTCCCTGATCGAAAATGTAGTAAGTGGTTCGAAATAAGGACTTAGATTTCTATGGGAAATCTATTCCTATTCACCGACTCAGGAACAACTTCAATGTTACGTATAGGCATGGGATGGACATCAACGAGGCTTCATGGTTGCGGGGTGAAAGTCCTTGAGCTCCTTCTGGAAGGTACTGCATCAAATCTGGGTGGACCACCATCAATGGGAATAGCTATGCTGCCAACTAGGATCTCTCTAATCTCTCTTCTTATCTGTTGGACAGGTGCATTAGGCCCTTCTTCATGAGGAGACATTATATGTTTAACGGTTTCTCCTATGGTCCAGAAGCTTCTATTTTCTTCCAAAGGGAAAGGTATGTGGGACACAACAGTTTTATGGCTAGGACCTTCTCCTGTAGGAACGTGAAGATGCGTACCTTCTAGCTCGGTTGGTTCTACTCCAGACTGTGATGCAGAAGAACTAGGAATGTGAGACAGATCATGACTGTGAAGACTGGATGACTCAGGTGGCAAGAGAAAATTAGGGATGAGAGGATAGGCTGATAAGGCATTATTAGGTGTGGCTGAAGGAGTATGAAATATAGCAAGATTGTTAAGATTAAAATCTCCTTTAGGGTGCATCGTTTATTAAAGCATCCTCTTGCCAACTCAGAGAGTTATCATGGACTTGAATTAGGTTACCATCTTCCAAAGATAAATGAGATAATGACCTAGCAACATCAGAAACACGGGTGCTACTAACTTCATCATCAACATCTACTACACTAGCTAACTCAGGATGGTTTGCCCATGGGTAAATAGGTTCAAATCCTTGGCTTTCTCTTTCTCTATTATGGTCAATTAAAGCAAACCATTCATTCACTCTATGAGGAATTCTTCCTGTATGCCTCATCAATTTCACCAACTTCAATTGTAGGATTTAGTGGCATTGTTTTGCTTGTGACCCTGAAGTTGGTTCTCATTTCTTCTTAATTCCTCTAATTTCTCTGAACATTCACCTCCAAGCATTTCTAATTTAATCATATTAGCAAGTTCAGTTATTTGATTTTCTTCCGAAGATGAGTCAAAATCTTCCATTGCCATAAACATGTTTTCAGGCTTCCTGTATTCCCCTACTTCATTTGCATCTTCCACAATATGGGCCTTAGCATTATTCAACAATTCTTCCCCATACGTGTTTTTAATTCCTTCCTCAAAAGTCTCCAAATGTTTTTCATAGCAGGGTTCCCTATTGATCCTAATTAGAGCACCGTCAGAGTTTGGGACACAAAGGTATGATAAATCTATCATGAGGTATCCACCTAAACCAGATTCCCATTTTCTAGATAAAAGCATTCCATATGCTGGGGGTAAATCAATAACTACTACATCCATCATAGTGGAGATGTCTAAGCATGCAAACAAGTCAGCTCTAAGGTTTTTGATCAAGCCATAGAATGGTACTCGTATTGAGTCTATGCCATAAACATTCCCATAAGGCCTTGTCACCTCCAATCCCATTTCCTTCATGACATGCAAAGGCATTACATTCATAGCTGCTCTAGAATCCAACATGCAATTATGCAGGAGCATATTTTGAATGTGTAAAGTTAGCATATTCTGAATGTGTAAAGTTAGGTAAAAGGGAGGGTGACCACCATTCTTTCTTTCATAAATAGCAGACTGGATGTTAACAGGTGGATCTTTTTCATCTTTGCTAGGTTGCATCCCACTAACGATCTGTATGTGACTGGATTCTAAGGCAATTTCAGGGGTCTTGTCTTGGCCAATGCCATCAAAGAACTCCTCTACTTGGCTTCTTACAGAGGGTACATTCATCAGTTCAGTGATAGGGATATTACACATTATCTTGCTTAGCTCTTTCTCTATGTCAATGTTCAAATTCAAATCTCCTAAGGAAAGATCTTCTTCTTCCTTCTTGTCTTCATTAATTGCTTTGCGTTTGTCAAAGAAAGAAGGTTGGGAATCCACTCTTCGTTTATAGATTCTAACTTGTGGTTGTTCTTTCATTTCAGGTATGTTTATTGCACAACATGAAGGATCGGGCTCATCGACAAAATCCTCTTCCTGCTCCCAAGGTTCTTCTTCTTGCTCCCATGGCTCTACCTGTAGGAGAATTCTTCCAAACCCATCATCAAAAGATAAATCATTCATAAAATTGATATTGTTTGGTTGGTCATCAGGGTGGCTGGTGTTTGATGGCTCTTCATCATTCTCATCACACCAATTAACTTTCCTCTTCTCATGATTCTCTGGATACTCGGGTTGTCTTCTATTAGGATCTCTCTCAGGGCCTCAATTGTTGTTCCAGTAGGGTTTAGGGCCATAAGGATTTCTATATCTCTCCGGATTGTGAAAACTAGCTACACTCTTGGTCAGGACAGTTAGTTGTTTCATCATCTCTTGCATGGTTTCTAACGTGTCCTTTGATTCTTTTGGTTCACTCATAGGTTCCTTAGGCTTTCGAATCTTAGGGTCAGATCTAGAAGTGGATGGGGCATAATGATCGAAGAATTTTTACTTACCCATAGATCTCGCATGCTGCTCAGCCATCTTTGCATTGAATTGGGTAGTCTTTAAGTCATTTGGATTCTTATCCTTTAAGTTGAAACCCAACCAACCGTCAAAAGCATTCAGATAATGAATAACAATTGCTTGGTCCTTAGGTTTAATTTCATATGGGATATTTCCTACAGTCTTGTCAAATCTCAGGTTAAAATCATGGACTGTTTCATTCTGCCTTTTCTTTATGTCAAACAGTTGATGTAAGAGGAATTTCCCATCCAACTTGTGAGACCAATCACTGTTAAGCTTTGTGACGAAGTTGTCATATCCGTTGATAGATGAAGCAAGTAATCTATCAAACCACTTCTGCACATCTCCTTCTAGAGAATGCAGAAGGCCTCTCATGAATACATCTTCATCAACAACTCCATATGCTTCCATATGATCCCATACTTTTTCAATGTGGTCTTCAATGGAGGTAGCTGACACTCCATCAAACTTAGGAACCTTTTCGAAATATTTGTCAGGCATGTCATGCGGGGCCCCTTGAATCAGGGAGAAATCTAAAGGAGATGCCTTGGCCTTTCTTCCAAAAATCCTAGGGTTTTGTGGAGGAGGAGCATTTTGATTTCCACTAGTGTTTGTTTCGGTCATCAGGCTAGATGAGGTTGAAGGAGATCCCAACGGGTGACTTGGGACAATAGTGGGGTTGGATAATTGTCTGTTTTTCCTTACGTAAGTTATAGGGATTCCTTCCGGGTTTATAGGGCATTCTAGGAACTTAAGATTAATACGTTGGGTACGATCCTCAGTGGAGTCGCCAGGTGAATCACACAAGTAATTCAACAATAAAAGATATGTAGTAGGGAAAGGTGAGGTATGTTAAACCAAGGTAGGCCTCTACCTCCCTGACAACGATGCCAAAATGTTATCACCAACCTTGTAGTTTCCTATGTGAGGTGGATCCAGGATGGATGGTAGAGGGACAAGCAACTAAGGAGGTGGAACCAAGACTGCCTAGACTCCTAGATGGATAGTTGTCACACCAATCAAGGAAGTCTTTGCTTTATGTTATCTAAGTCCGAGACAACAAAGGGGGAGACCTAGATCTACTCTCGACAGGAGAGATCAGACCTAGACACCAGATTAGATCAAGTAGGCTTGAGGTACGTAAGGTGTAAGGTAATTGAGGACCCTATATCTATGGGAGATGTTCCCAGGTGTGCCAAGGCTTTGGATTAGGGTTTTGGAAGTGTTAAGTTCGATCCAAAGTGGAACCAAGGTAACTTATGGGATGGATACAACATCTGCGGTTGAGGTACTAGCAACTGATGAAGATAACCGCTACTTTGGGAAACGTAACCAATGCAGGGTGAGTAAGGATAGAGCTGGGACTATTTAGTACCAAAGGGATAGACTCAAAGAAAGATGTGAAAATGTCAAAGTACTTGAGTCATCAAAGAAAAGTCAACTTTCAGAGAAAAGAGGTCAAAAGAGGGCTAGCGCTAGGCTTGGAGATCAGTGCCTGTTGGGCCTTGGGCAAAGGAGTCATTATCTGCACAGCGTTAGAGTGAACCCACTTGGGATATGCCCTGATCTATGGACCCAAAAAAGTGTTTGGGATGGAAAATTCAGTTTGTAGGGGAAACCAACAAAAGGAGGGCTAGTGCTAGGGTTTAGAGGGATAGATCCTCAGATCTAGGAAAATTTGGGAGGCATCAGCTCAGCGTTGGAGAAGAAATGGGATGTGGATGACCTGATCTACAAACCCAAGTTGGAAAAATGCAGAAAAAATCAGATACGGAAAAGTCAGAAAATGACTAGGAGTGCTAGGGTGCTTAAAGTTAGTTTCTCAGATCCAGGGCCACCTGGCAGCAACTAGCTCAACGTTGGAGGTGTTTTGTAATGAGGAGGACCTGATCTACGAACCCAAGTGGTTATTTTTCAGAAAAAGTCAGATCTGTAAAAGTCAAAATTTCAGTGGGGGTGCTAGGGTTTTAACAGTCAGTTTTTCAGATCTAGGGAAAACCAACAACCTTTTGGACAGCGTTAAGAATGAATTGGTGAGAGGGATGCCCGATCTACAAAACCTAGCAGTGGTTTATCCAAAGATCGAACGGTTCCCCGATTAACTATTTTTGGAGTTTTCAGTAAATTGAAGAAAAGCAGGTACAATGGATTGAGATCATGGACGAAAAGAACCAACCTGTAGATCTTACCTAGAAAACCTTGTAGATGTCTTGATGATGATGATCCCTACTATCCCGATCAATTTGAGAAGCTTTGAGCAATTTCTATGTCCAACGTTTTGCCCCAAGGAGTCAATGTGCCCTCTCTCTTGCACAATAAATGTCAACCATATCAGATTTGTTGCCACATGAGAAAAAATGGTAAATGCTATAGAAAAATAGCAAGAGAAAATCATAGATCACAATGACACTAATGAAAAACCCCTGATAAAAAACGAAGACAATCCAAGCGAGTTGAGGTCCCCCTGCAAAAACACCCAAGCTGAAGTCGCCCTCCTATAGACAAGACAAAGATTCCTAAAAATATATACATCTTGCAATAATTTCCTGAATGCTAGGAAGCAAAAGACTTTCCAATCACCATCTAAGAACACTAGATGCAAAGGAGATCCCAAAAATATCCACAAGAAAGTTTTTCTATTAATCAGATCCAAGAGCCAAAGACGCCTTACAAATGAGAAGCTCTCTCCTTTAAATAGAAATGAGAGAACCAAAATCCTAACCACTTTCAAAACGAGTGGCCAAGATTAAAAGATATAAATGTTCTAATCAATAGTTGAGATCAGATCAACATACAATACATGGATCAATATAACCATAAAGTACCAAAGTGGACTTGATCACCCATAAAGAGGGTATCCCACTCAACAAGAAATAAATGAAGCACATGGTGGGTCCATGGAGTATTAACTAACTCCCTTTGGGTGCCCCATGGCACAATAAAATAATATAATATTTTAAATTTTTGACTTTGTGCCTCGACGAAATCGTGAGCCTACCAAAAGCTCCAGAAAATAATATAAAATGCCCAAAAAATAGGTGTGGGCCCAATCAGGTGCTACAACTGCTGGAGAAGGTGCGAAGGACATCAGGACTCATTCCATGTCATTTCCTTGCCTCAGTAGCCCAAATCGATTTCTTTAATAGCCATTTAATCAGTTTTTACTATGCCTCGGGAAATGTGAACATGCCAAAACAGCCTCCTAGGGTTTCTATGTTGTCCAACTGAGCCTACCAGGCTCTCAAGGATTGGGTTACTATGGAAAAATCAAGTGGTTGTATCCCCTATGCCCCATACAACGCCCTAAGAGATCCAATAAAAACATCTCCCTGCTTAGACACATCATCCTGTGAAGCAAAACTGCATCAAAAGAGTAAAATGAGCTTGACCATCTCTGCAAGTGCCCGGAACTGAAAATAAACTATCTCATTAGACTCAGAGAGTCCAAATCCATCCAGGGTGTATACTCATACCCTTTCCAGGTCTCTACCTGATCATCAACCATATCCAATAGACAATATAATCATCTGTAAATGACCAGATACCAATAATATAACTCAGACTATCATCCATCTGCTGCAAGTGTTATAAAGCTAAGACAAGCTCTACAAATCATTTAAGCAACAATCACAACAAGTAGCAGTCATCTCACTGGCGGTACATCAACCAAATACATATATAGGGTTTTATTTATTATTACTCAAACCAGACTTTCAGGACTATACTCACTTCATAGTTGTAGTCAATGTGCTAGTGAAGGGTGAAGGATGAAATTGACAAGGCTAGGGCAAAGGATGACTACCTACTTAACATCATGATACTTTGGATATGGAAAGGGAATACTCACTGTAACCATATGCCGAACAAACAACAACACAAGAAATGGCAATGACTCACAAATGGTTGAGTTGTTCAGAGAGTGCTTATTCAACTTAGGCATCATGTCTACATCAACTTTGATCCAGTTTCATTAGGCCCATCAATTTTATTTCCATGGCCTTTTTGGCCTATATGACCCTTTGGGACTTCACCAGTGCTTAAAAGCACAGCTAATCGCAGCTTTCATCCAGGACATATTCAAATTTAAAAGGTCAACAATATTTGGATATAACCTATATTTAACCATTGCTTTTGGGACCTTTTTTTATACCCTTCATGACGTATTTTAGCATTTCATTGCTCTTTCCCTTTGCTCACATCTGTTAAGAAACACATTTTAGAATTTATATTTTTCATGGGCGTATATATAAACATTTCCAATACAAGTAGTACATGAGCTTTCAGTTTTAGCCAACAACATCTCAAGTGACTAGGGGGAGTTTTGCATAGTGCCAAACATCGGGACAACCGACCAGAATGATTTAGGCATACAATCCAACTGACCAAAGGCAAGTTCCGTCACCAATTCAGAGCCAAGACACAGTATAAATAGGGAAGTTTGTCCAACAAAGGTTCTAGCGAGGAAAGGTCCTCCATGCCATAAGTCAAGTAGTAAATCGGGTTAAAACAAAACTGGGAGGTAATGGATGGGTGGAGACAGTGAATGATGAAGCCAACACTAGCAAGCCAGAGAAATGGTGGGAATGACTACCTCTATTCTCCCTAAGGAGGGTAACACCAATGAGTATAGATCAAGAACTTCCAAGTCTAAGTAGGGACATCGATACATAATATAAATACATCCAAGTCCATATATTTATGACCGCGAGATCTTGACACTAAATGCTAGTATATGTCACAAAAATGAGTATAAGAGCAATGATAACCATAACACAATATATAATAAATGCTGAGTCATAACCATGCAAATAATCCATCTGAACCATCATTTGTCCAATGAGAAAACACTAAAACCAATCTGGGCATCATCAACTGCTCTGCAAATGACTAAGTGGCTGCATCAGTCCTCGAATCTGAGTGTCTTGAGGCTCAGTCCTGACATGGGAGAGTATAATAGTCCACTAACAAAATAATGATCCGTCAAAACTGCTCATCTCAGCATCTCATATGTAAGAGATCTGGCTAAAAAATGTACTGTATCTGAAAAATAGAATATGGTAGCCTGGCTATTATATATGTGATAACAGAAGGCATGAATTGAGAGGGAGCTTACATTTCCGTACAACCCTCAACAAAATGAGGTTGCAGAAAGAAAGAACCGAACAAGTGTGGAGGCAACCAAAGCCATGATGCATGACCAGAGTCTACCAATGTTCTTGTGGGAAGAAGCATCCAAGACAATTGTTTATGTTCAAAACAAATGCCCTCATAAAATATTGAAGAACATGAATTCAGAAGAAGCCTTCACAGGAGTAAAGACAGAAGTAGGCCACCTTTGTATTTTTGGGTGTCCAATCTACATTATGTGCCCAAGGATACAAGAGCAAAGTTAGAACCTTCAAGAAAGAAGGGAACATTCGTGGGATATAGTGAGTCTTCAAAGGCTTATAGAATATACATTCCAGGATCGAGGCAAATTGAAGTCAGTCGAGATGTGACCCTTGAAGAAGAAATGGCTATCCGAAAAGGAAGAGGATCTAATATGGAGATCGATGACGACGAAGAGATGAGATCATCTCCCCCTCCCAAAATTAAGAGGGAGTCTGATGAAAGGAATGTACTGATCAGTCCCATTGATCCAGCTGAGCCAGATGATGCTCCCACAGATATGGCAGTAAGTTGGAAAAGACCTAGATGGGCACCACAGACATTGCAGGATGCAGAGGGGCACAAAGCTCCACGTGGAATCCACCGAGAAAGCAAAAGTCCTTAGGGATTCTCAAGATATGTAGCCTTGATGAGTCACATCCTTGACTTAGAACCCACCACATATGAAGAAGCACCCAAAAACCAAGTTTGGAAGGATGCCATGACGAAGGAGTTCCAGTCCATCATGCAAAATGACGTATTGGAGGTTGTACCGAGACCTGAGGGGAAGTCAGTAGTGACCTCCAAATGGATTTTCAAGATTAAACACAGAGCAGATGGTAGCATGGAGAAACACAAAGCCATATTTGTTGCAAGAGGATTCTCTCAAAAAGAAGGAATTGACCATGCCGAGACATTTTCTCCCGTGGCTCGATATACTTCCATCAGAACCATCATTGCTATTGCTTCAGCTATGGGATGGAAGTTGCATTAGATGGATGTGAAGACCACCTTTCTCAATGGTATTATCGAGGAAGAAGTTTACATCGAACAACCAGAAGGGTTTATTGTCCCTAAGAAAGATTCTCACGTATGTAAACTGAGAAAAGCATTATATGGGCTCAAGCAAGCACCTCATGCGTGGTATGGACGAATAGACTGATACCTAGTAAACTTGGGATTCACCAACAGTGATGCAGATCCCAATCTTTACTACTGTTGAAATACTGAGAGGGGGGTGAATCAATATTTGCACAATTATAAAAAATTTAATCAAGAGCAAGTTGCCAATCACCAATCATAGCATATCATCAATGTACATGAAAATAACAAGATGCATAGTACACAATATTTTGATGTGGAAATCCAAGTCATGGGGGTAAAACCACGAAATCCTTTTTAAAAATAAATTTGACCCAGCAACAACTGGAGTAAACAAATTTAATACAAATTTACCAGCTACAAACCCTTAGGCTTCGTCAGCTACCACTGACAAGCTGCTACAACAGCTTAACTCACAATATTGTGAGCCCTAGCACCACCCTACCACCCTGAGGAAAAAGAGGACTATACCTATGGACATGTTAAAACCAATCCCTGAACTTCCTGCTGCTGATAACCTCTGCTCTCTGATCACTGCCATACACTGTTCATGTACATCATTGTACACCTTATCATACCCAGTCACTCATCAAGTAATTCTGCTCTGCTTTCACTGATCATAAGGTATGACTATGCATGCATCATCATAGGGTATGCATCATCGCCATAGGGTATGCATCCTCATTAAATATACATCATCATCGTGTATGCATCAACAACATCAAGTATACATCATCATAGTATGCATCATAGAGTGTATGTCATAGTGCATAGGAGAGCATCATCACACCATAGCATGCATGTTCATCATGGCGTATATATCATAGATCATAGGAGTGCAACAACATCATAGAGTGTACATCATCATCACATGCATTATCATCATAATGTGTACATCATTGTGTGTAGGAATGCATCAACATCATAGCATGCATCATCACATCATCATCATAGAGTGTATAGTGTAAGCATCATAAACATCAAGTGTACACCATCATCACATGCATTATCATCATAGAGTGTATCATGTCATAGCATGCATCATCATCTTAGAATGTATAATATCACAGCATAAAGATATGCATCATCATTATAAGGTGTAAGCAAGCATAGTATTCATCATCATGGTGTGCATATACAATGATCTTACCTCATACTTGAGCTGTGTATGTCCCAAACAAAACCAACCTCAGACCATTGCTTGAATTCGAGACAGTGTTTGACCTTAAATAATTTCGGGACTGTTGTTGACTTGAAACCAGAACTGTGAATAACCTTAGAAAAATCGGGATGTGTTGTAGATAACCCCAAAGAAGTTACTGTAACAGACTCACTGTTTAGGCACCATAACTGGGACTGGTCAGCAGTCAATCTCACACAAACTAGGACTGTTCACTCTCCAAAAAATCGTAAAAACAGACTTGTTTGAAAGCTCGGTTCTACCAAGATTCATCAAGTGGAAAACTCGGACTGTTCACTGTTTTAACCACCCAAAACAATTGTCCTTGTGGAAGAATTTGTATGCTACCTCAATCCACTACTCAAAAAAACTCAGTCAAATAGTTGCATTCATTGATGATGAGTTATGGCAAACATTTTGGTGTATAAATACACGTTGAGGAAGAGGATAGGGCCGACTTCATGAATCAATTTATTAAATTTTTAAATGTTTTACCATATGGGCCCGACTTCAAGGGAGACACTAAATGTTTTAAAACTTAAACATTTAATGGGGCCGACCTAAGCAAGGTTTGCAATATGTTATAGATAAAGACACAAGTTATCATAATACCATGTGTGTGTGGGTGCTTAGCCTTTAAGAGAGGGTCAAATATCATTTTATTAAATTTAAAAATTCTTTTAACACTTCAACTTTATTAATATTTTATCTCTTTTGTTAGTGGTCTTGTTTCTAGTTGTAAGTTTAGAGTTTGATGTTAGGTTATGAACATTACCATATGTGAGGGTGTGCTTCACCAAGAACCCCATCGTCATGACCATCAAGTGTTGATGTAATTGTAACTTCGTAATGTATTCACTTGTATATCTTATGCATTGTACCCCGATGTTTATTCCGGGAAGTGTTTGTAATGTATTTGAGTCATGTCATGCCCCGATGTTCCTATCGGGAGATTCAATAATGTAAACAAGTCATGTAAAGTCATTGTGGGTAACTCTCCTATTGATCAAGGGTTAAAGTCCCTGCAGTTGTGGGGCCCTAGGGTTATTAGACTCTCCTAGAGAAGTCGGCCCTAGTGAGTTATTGTCAAGTCGGGAATTAGTATAAATAGAGAGTGAGCCTCTCGATTTATCACACATCCACTCACACTCAGTTGTAGCGCATAACTGAGAGAGAAGAAGTTGCTAGGACAAGAGAGAGAGAGACTACTGCTGTTGAGAGATCATCTTACTATTTTTGGGGTTTTGCTTTTGGTGTTGATTCTATCTTTGAGGAAGTTGCGAGGTTTTCTCCTTTATGGTTTCCCCAAGGAAAAACTTTGTGTTCATTGTCTCTTATGTTTGATTGTTGTGCTTGTTATTCTCTCAGTTAAAGATCCTAACATAATGCTAGCTTGAATGATAAAAATCTAACATGGTATCAGAGCTAACCTGAGAAGAAGACACTGTGCAACTACGAAAACTAGGGCTTCCTACTTTTTGGATCTCTCTCCACAAATTTTCAGCAAAAGAAAGTTGGGTTGACTCTCCTCTCTAGGGTGCATCTTTCTATCGAAGCAGAATCTGATTCTGAGCATTTTCAGTTTTTGACCCGACACTACTGCCAAAAATTAGGGCTTTCCACAAAAGTGGAATTTTTGAGTGAGCCCAGGGCTGGATTGATCTCCTCCCCGAAATTGAAGTTTAGAGATCAAGATCAAAGCTTTTGGTTGGACAGAACTCCGAGAAAGTCAAATCTACTCTTGAACCAACTCTGCAGAAAATCAGCTCCAGATCTAGATCCGACATCTTAACCTGGTAAGATCTAAATCTTTTTGTATTTCCATTTGAGGTTCTCAGTTAAGATGTCTCATCATACCAACCTTGATGAAAAGCTTGAGGGAGCTGATAACTTTCGAGCCTGGAAGTATAGGATCTCCCTGGTCCTGGAAGAAAATGAGTTGGACTCTTACATCACGGAAGAGGTTCCAATTCCAGAGGGAGATGAGGATAAAGCCTTACACAAGAATAAATTGGTCATGGCTAAGAGGATTATTCCTGATTCAATCAAGGACCACCTCATACCACAGGTGTCCTTCCTAAAGACACCTAAAGCTATGTTTGATGCTTTGACCAAACTGTTTGAAGGAAAGAACATAAACCAGAAGATGACTTTGAGGAACCATTTGAAGAATGTGAAGATCTAGAATGCGGAGACCATACAGTCATACTTCACAAGGGTCTCCCAGATCAAAGAACAACTTGAAGAAGTGGACGAAGAAGTGGAGAATGCAGAGATTGTAATGACTATTACCAACAATTTTGTACAATAGTTGAACTTCCTATTGAGCCGCCAGTTATCGAGCATGATGAATGCTCATCTCCAAACTTTAGAAGTTCAGTTTGTTCTAGAGTTAGCCAGTTTTTGGCTGAGCTTTTTATTTTTGTAAAATACATGTTCATACCCCCCTTAGGGAAAATATAAAAAATGTCCTAGCATTTAAATTTTTATAAAAGGATCCACTTCCCGGACTTGGGCATCAAGCCGACTAGCCCAGAGTGTTTTTTCCCTTGGTTATTATTGGCTGTTGAATAAACGACCAATAATTTCTGAGTATTTCACCCGCTCCTCCAAAGTTGGGGTAGTTGTCTTGGTGTTTTAGCCTTGGGAGGTTATTAGAGCCTTCGTGTTAGTATTTTTTGTCATGCCAGGCATTCTAATTGAGTCGTATGAACATGTACTAGGTCCCCCTAAGGTTTTGTTGGATTCTGAGAAAAATAATTTTTTCCATTTTTAAGCCAATTTTTAATGGTTTAAATGGAAATTTTCAAAATGTAATAAATGAGTGATCCAGAGTCCATTTTCAGCATGGTTGGGCTCATTTTCAAGCCCGGAGCAACTTCATTACCCTAGGGGCCACTTTCACCATCACTCGATCAGCTAGAGCACCTCGTAGGTCATCATTAAGCTAATTGAACACCAGAGTAGCATTTAAATGCTAAAAGTGAACATTTTGGCACTTGGTCATGTTACCACCTAAGTTGTACTTAGTGGTTTTTTATCAAGTGAACCTCGTGAACCGGACAAGGTTGACTTGTTCGGACTTCAAAAAGACCTTTGGAAGTACTTCTGGGAAGTGCTTGTTGTATCATATCACATGTTCATACCCCATGGGGGAATTGTAATAAATGTTCTAGCATGATAGTGTCTGTAAAAGACTCGGTCTCTTAGACTTCATTTGTCAATCCGATCGGCCCAGGGTGTTTTTTCCCTTGGTTATTATTGGTTGTTGAATAAACGACTGATAATTTCTGAGTTTTTCACTCCATACCTCCAAAGTTGGGGTGGTCGGCTTGGCATTTAGGCCTATTGAGGTTATTAGAGTATATGTGTCAATGTATAAGCATGCTAGACATCATTTTTGAGTCATATGAACATGTCTAAGTCCCCCTAGGTGTCTTTCAATTTTTCAATTTTTTAGTTTTTTAAGTGTTTTTTATTAAATTTTAATTTTTCCAAAACTTAGGCTATTTTTTAATAGTTTAATTGGAAAAATTGATTTTGTAATAAAAGTGGGCCAAATAATCGGTTTCAGTCATGTAGGTGCTCATTTTCAAGCTAAGAGCACCATGTAAACCCATGGACCCACTTTTTCCTAAGTTTTGAGTGATCTTCCATCACTCAGGTCAGAAAGCCCCAAAAATCAATTATTGATTATTTTAATTAATAAATTGATGAATAATGGAGCAAATCCAAAACCAATAAATCAGTGGATTCTCAACCGATTTGACTGAAATCAATCAGATCTAGAACAGATTGACTGGATCTGACAAATCCTTGACTGAAGGAGGGGATCAAATCAGATCCAGAGTTGATCTACAGCTGTCTTCATGGGGAATTGCGCCCTCTCTCTCTCCTCCACACGTGTGGACTCTCCTGGATGCTCTGTGGGCCGATGTGTTGGTGTATGGGTTGATGTGTCAGCTCAATCAAGCCCCTGGTTGACAAGTAGGCTCAGTGCAGCTTCAGTTGTGCATTGATGGACTCTCCCTCAGTTGATTTCACTTGATTCCATGAGGAATTGCGCCCCCCCTGGGCTGGATGGCCTGCAATTTGTATATATCCTGCTTGAGGCTCCCTCTTTCAAGCTAGTGAGAACTGGACTGAAGGGCTTGCCATTGTAACTGTGTACTGATCTTCATTTGTTGAAATAAAGAGAAGCTTTGGAGGCTCAATTGTGGAGTACCTTTCATGTGTGGATTGTCATTGTCATGCTGCATTCGAGATGAAACTGGTATTTTTTCCAATTTTTCGCACTTAACTATTGTCTGCCTGAATGGTTGTTGAGATCATAAGGATAGACCATTGTAAGTAAGCTTACTTACTTTTATTTGCTGCATATGTTTGAATGAGTTAATACCTGTATGTTAAATAAGATTATTTGCATGCTGTATCATCCCCTTCTCATATGTATCTTCAAATTTGATAGTTCTGTTTGCAGGAGTTGTTTTGTAGCTTATAGGTTTGCCGTGACTGGAAGATCTATGGTTCAGGTTTGATTCCATTGATTTCCAGCAGAGATTGCTAATATCATGCCCCTCGGTGCTTCACTACCAAGTTTTCTCTGCAGATCTACTTCAACAACAAGCACCTTTCTTCCCCTTTCTCTCCTTTAAAAAATCTTAAATTTTCCTCAAATTGGTTACTTTAAAGGTTTCTTATTACTCTGACCTATCTCATTAAGAAAAATACACATAGATCTAATTAGTAAGATCCCTTCCAAAATCTAGATCTTAGTTTTGTTTTGCACATAAAGTTCAATTTCAAGAGATCTAGCTAAAATTACCATATTGTCGCAAGCATTTTTAGTGAAAATTTGTAGCTTGCTGTTAAGGTAGTTTCATTTGCTGTATGATAAATTTTAATATTCTGCAATATCAGTGCATATTTAATTGGCTGCACAAACAGCAAGCCAAGATCCCAAGGAAAGCTTGCTTTCCTTGATTCCCTTTTTGCGCGTTTAGCTAGTTTAACTTCATTTTTTTTGAGATAAGTTAGGTTGATCCAAAAGTACTCTTAAAGTGCTTTTGGGCATATGTTATTCTAACGTGCTCGCTGTCTTATAGCAGGTTTGACAGAAAAGAAAAGAAGCTGCTGTCCGGAAGTGGCCTCAGGAGCGTTCAAATCCCCCCAGGGGTCTCCTTTTCCACTAAAAACTCAAAATTTTTCCAAAGTTGTAAAATCTTGGTTTCAGCCTGTATAAGGACCAAGAAGTTTCTGATATATCAGTTCTTTGATACTGTAACCATTAATAAATAAAATCATTTTTGGAATTGGCTCTTTCGAGCCCATTCCCCATCTCCCCTGGGGGGATTTGCGTCGGTGTCCTTTTCGTCGCTTTCTGCTTATTTCCTTTTTAAACTAGAATTGATCTAATCTGCAGGGTAGTATACTTTAATTCATTATTAGTATCATACTCCATATTTTACATTTCAAAGTAATCATAATACTTACCCCACGATTTTTCGATTAACCCGAAAGGGGAAAGAGATTCGTGGTAGGACTAAGTAGAAAACCAGAATTGTGTATTTGTTTTATTTTTCATATTTTATTTATCAGCAATTTTAAAATTAACCCCTCCTCGATTCCCTGATTGAGATCCACTTGGATCGAAAGAGGTTCCTGGAGGGTTTTCCTTTTAAACAAGAACACTCAGTTTAAAATTTATTAAAATTGACAAGACTCCAGTGTGTATGCTCTGCACTTGGTTGCGGTTCGTCCGATCAGTCAAGCTGTATCAAAAGCACTTGGGTGACTAGTATAATTAGGACTCACTCTCCCCAACTGACAAACCATCAGGTGAAAATCCAACACCTAGATCAAACCTTTACGGTGGAAAAATACCCAAAGGAAGCGGGAACTTACTGAAAAGTGACCTCGGGGCGCCGATCTCTGTCACACCCTAACGGGTGCGTTACGAACAATAGCCCCAGAGACTCCATTTCAGCCCACATATTCCTTGCGGGTAGCCGTGAAGGTTTAGTTTTGGACATACTCCAAGTACTCTCGGGTATATCTGGAGTCCCCCCTTTGCCTAATTTAATCAACTCATACTTTACATTTAACTTAAAACATACCAAGAGGCAATCGCAAAACATTCACTCCAAGCACATGCAAGCATATTGATTCTATTTTTGACTCCATTCTAAGGCACTGGTTAACTTCTTGCTTTATATATATATTGTGTCTCAGTATTGTGCTTTCGTGTGTTCATCTTTTACATTTTGCCATCTGTGATTATCTATAGTTAAATTATAAACTCCTAAATAACTCAGTCAGTTTAAACATCACAACACTAAGTAATTCTCCTTAGTAACTTAATAGGGTCTACCCCCCTTGGCTCCATTAGGAGTTGAGCCTAAACGAAGGAGTCAAGAACAAGGTGACAGCGACTCGAGACTTGCCCCCAAGGACACACTGAGTGGCTTGAATATTTCTGCCACGTGACCCAGGTGTGTGAAAGGCGGCAACAGGTCACAAATTTTAAAAAAGTCAAAAGTCATTATTTTATTGGTAAAGTGACATGGCATATGGTCCAAGCAACTCATACGACCCACTTCATGTCACATGGCATATTAAACTTTGGGTTATAATGGTGATTTAATTAAAATGAGAAATCACGTGAGGGTGAAGTATGAAGTGGGACTCACGCTAATATGGAAAGAGTGGTGGCTAGCAATTGGTATTAAGGTGGACCCATCCACTTAATGCATTATAAAATAAACTATGGTATATAATTCATATGCTAGCGAGTTGTTTGTAAGGAGTATGACGCAGGGATGAAGTCACGCTAGGATGATGTGTAGTGGGCCTCCTCCATGACTCATTCTAGAACTACATTATCTTAATAAAAAAAAACCATGGTATAACTCCAATGCGTGAAGCATGGAACTCGCGCATGGATGGTTGAGTGCAATATGGTGACGTCAACCCAAAATAGAGGTCACGTCAATCACTGATTGGAGATTGCGTTGTTTGGTGGGCTCTTCTCTCTAATCTATGGCCATCACATGGCTCGGCTCCTTCCAATGACGAGTTAGCATTTACTTCAACTCATACTCACATATCCTTAAAGAACCGCGTGGATCTCTTTGGGTTCACATGTTTCACAGTTGGCCACTCCGTATTCGCTGGTGAAGCTTCCTATGAGGGGAATGGGGGGCGCCTTGCCAAGGTGGAGGCCACCTCCCCATCCCATTTATGAGAACTCGACTCTTTTCATGGGGATTGAACTCCAAGTTTGGAGACAGACAGGAATTTGACTTGGTGTCAAGTCCATTGGCTCTCAATCATTGCTTATTTGATTCAGGGTGTAGGTTTATCAGTTTTTTGTATAAAAAGATGGCATTGCCTCCTTCGTTTCTCATGGAGAGTTTGGCATAGAAACTCTGTTGGATTTTGTAAGCTTCTTTTGTTAATAAAATATTAAGACTTTGGAGGTCATTTGATGGGCTTTTGGCATTGTGTCTTTGTCCTATGTGAAGTAATATCTCTTTCACCCTACCCTTGTATTGCAATTTCATTATTATGTTTATTGAAGACTAACAATCTAGTACTGAGGCTTCTAATCAAATTTGCATTGAGTGTTTGTGTCTTCAGGGATTGCATCTAGTAGGAGCTCTCGGCATCTAATACCTTCACCATACAAGTGTTCCATTATTAATGTATTTTGTTTACAGGGTTGCAAGCGGTTCCGGATCTTTCTTGCCTTCTCCAACAAGCTCCTAAAAACTCTTTTCGGTTACTGGTTACTAGTCCTGCCCATTTCTAAGCTGTGGAAGATCCAAGTCATACCTTTCTCCAAGCTTAGAATCTCCCACCGAGCTTGCCGTCTTGCTTTTCTGGCTTATCTTGGTCTCTTGCATTCGTTCCTCTCTTTCATTGCCCCCTTTTGTCCTCTTTTTCCTCCTTTTTGCAGCCCTCCTTCGCTGCACTCTCAGCCCTCTTTCGCTGTCTTTTTTTTGTCTTTTTAGCAGCCCTCTTTCGCTGCCCTCTTTGCTCTCTTTCGCTGGCCTCTTTACTGCTGTTCGCTGCCCCATTTCTCACTTTTTGCAGCCAATTATACTGCTGTTTGTTGCCCTTTTTGTCTTTTATCTTAGGGTTTTTTATATAAAGTTCGTGCATTGTTAGATTTCATTCTAGTTTCATTTCCTAGTTTGCATCTAGATTATTTTTCGCATTTTTAGATTTAGGTTTGTAGATCTTAGTCTTAGATTAGTTTCAAGTTTGATTTATTTTGCTAATGACTAATGGGTGCATGAGTTGTTTGGGTTTTTGTTTATTGTAGGTATTGAGAGGAAAATAAAGTGCAAAGGTGAAGCAAAGAGAGACTGTAACCTAAAACACTTGGAGATTACCCAAAGAAGAAGAGAAACACATCAAGAAACCATAAGGAAGATCCAAAACCCAATGAAGATGGTGTTAAACAAGAAGATCTAAAGCTTCTCACTCTCCTTATTGTAAAAGAAGTCATAAGACTTCTTGTTCCAAGTTTTTGCTTACTTTCAGTTCCCAAAAGGTTGAAAATCCTCAGTATTGTACTTGATTAATAAAAAGGCTAAGTGGGATAAGGCCTCCCACACTTTGTGTTTTCCTTCCCCCATTTGGGGAAGAGCCTTTTGCTGTCCTTTTGTTTGGTTATTACCATGCTTAGAGTAGTTTCATTTCCTGCTTAGAACACTAGTTGCTAGTTCAGCTTATTTTTGCTAAGTTAGTTTCTTGCAAGTCATTGTTATTAATCTTTTTGAGCTATCATTTGGTTTCCACATTTACAATCTGCTTGTCTTTTAAAAAGAAACCAAAGTTTCTTGAACTTGCAATAACCCAAGTCAAGAGGACTCTCTGTCGGAGAGCATTCCCACTGCATTATCCTTGTATCAAGCATATAGATTAATTAAAATCTCTTGAACTTCTGTCATAAGACAAAGTCAAGAGCACTCTCTGTCAGAGAGTTGAACTATGTGCTCATAATAATAAAATCTTTCCAACTCACATTTCCCCACTTAAAATTTACCTCGTTGCTATCCTTCACCTAGTATGCTCTGCCGACCATGAAAATTTGGACTCATACTCAGAACGGTGATCGGATTTGTTAATCTTGCAAGTGATAACATAATAAAACTTTCACCCCATAACTAACGCATCGGCGTTATCTCGATAAATACTGAGGTAGTGAGCAAATTCCAAGTGTGGGCGTCGGGCAACCCAATCTAGACACTCGCTGGTTAAATTCTCTGAACACCTAGCTTGTGATTCCAGATAGGTTTGTCATGTCTTCGAACGGAGCCACTAAAAACATTTCCGGTTAGGTTTCCTAGACACCTTAAGCAAGATCATCTTTAAAATTTAAATAAAATAAACCAAGAACAATTGCGAAACGATCTCACAAACACTACTATTGAGACTTGTATTCCAGCATTCACAAGCATGTTTTAACTCCATATTGGCACTGGTCTTAAACTTCCATGCATCGCCTTGATCTGGACCATTTGTCCCTAACGTTTGCTTAAATCATTATCTATCTGTGGATGCCTTTAATTTCCAAGTCATCTTTGTATTGTTCGTCTCAAATCTTGTGTTTTGTAATTGCAATGTGGATTGCTCATTTTATTATAAAGTTATAATCATTCAAAAACTCTTAAAAAACACCCATCCGTATCATAACATCAAAAACACTTAAACACATTGAGCCATAGAAAACTCTTTGTTAGGGACGAACCCCCTTGGCTTTGTTAGGAGTTAGCCTAAACGGAGGAGCTAGGAGTAGGTGACAATATCTGGCTCTGTGCTTACCCCCAAGGCCATACCTCTCCCACTTTCTCAAGTGAGGAGACAGTTTTCATTAGATTTCTGTTGTTGGTGTGCATTCGGTGGACAACATCTTTTGGCGCCGTTGTCGGGGACAAATCTTTTTGTTCTTGGACGACTTTTGTTTCTTTTAGTTTTTTACCTTTTTCCCTTTTTCGGTAGATTTTTAGTCCAATCACTCTCTGAAATTAGACTTAAGTCCACCTGGAAACTCCACTGTCAGTTAACACCTCAAGGTATTCTACTAGAAGAAACTCTGAAGGTTTGTTCGACTTCATCCCTGACCCTGAAAAAGTCTATAAGAGGAGACTAAACAAACTAGCTTCTCGTAGGATCCTTGCAGAACTTGGATTTGAGACTGTTTCAGACATCCACCTTTTGTTTCCAAAAAACTTAGAAAATTTGCAAAACAATAACTGTTTCCTTGACACAATGGGTGAGTTCTTTACTCAACTCAACTTTACTCAGATAGCAGGTCAACCTCATGACATTCCTGAAAAGGCTATCGACAAACTTATGACCTATAATGGCACTAATGCCCCTGTCTCTGCTGAGCAACATATCAGAAATTTCTCCAGGCACTGTGGTTCTTATGTTAGGGGTGCTCATAAACATGAATATGTATACATGACCTTGTTTTCTTTGTCTTTGGATGGAAAGGCTGGCAACTAGTATGATAATTTTCCAAACAATTTTTTTACCACCATAGCAAATTTCAAGACTGCTTTCCATGGAAAGTTTGGCAGTAAAAAGGAACCTAGACATCTAGTAGTATCTTTGACTAGCATGAAGAAATATGAAACTGAAACGATGGATGAGTTCAATAATAGGTTCACTGAGTTGTCAAATTCCATCCCTGCCACGTATTCTCCTCCTGCAGCTTCTGTTTTGGATTATTACATTGAAGCATTAAGTGGAAAGATCCAGTATGAGATTAGAGACAAGGAGCTGGCTACTTTACTTCTAGCTAAGGGTTTGGCCGTCAAAATTGATAAGAACATGTAGTCTTTAGGAGAGTCAAACATCCAGGGTTACTCTAGGTCATCCGTTCCTCTTAAAAATGTTGAACCTAAAGGGAAGGAGCCGTCAAACGAAGCTTATGAGAAAAAGCTCACGGACCTAACTGAGAAAATGCAAGAAACAGAAAGGAAATACTTAGCACAGATTAAGGAAGTTCATAATAGGGTCATAACAGTTGAAAGAACGTAGCCTCCACCACCTCCGAGAACTTTCCCTGCAAGGCAAACATGGCAGAGAAAGAATCCCAATCATGAGCAGAGGCCTCCTCATCAGCTAGAGGCTACTAATGTGGTTGAGCCTTACAAACCATTTTGTAGGGCATGCAGAGATTTCCATGAGTAATTTGGCTGCCATTATGCATGTTATGTCCAGGAGCATGGTTATCCCGAGGGGTGCAGTTCTAGTACGTCTGCAAGCGAGCCTGAATTCATTCACAATGTAGGAGACATCTATGTTGACCAGAAGGATAGTTCGAATCAAGCCAACCAATTTCATCAACGGGTTGATTACTTGACTGAGTATTACGGGGAAATGCCTTCAAATAGTAACAATGTTCAAAATGTTAAAGGCATAACATATCAAAGAAGACCAAGGGAAGGACCGTCTACCCAAACTGCTCCAAAGGTAACAATTTCTGACATTCCTCCAGAAATAAATGATAAGTCAGATTCTGTTTCTCTAACTTTTGATTTAGGTAGTTGGTTAGCAAACTCTAAAGTCCCGGTTCTCGTGCTTGAATTATGTAAAATTCCTGGTCAAAAGGAGAAATTGTTGAAAATGCTAGAGCCTCAAATTAATAATGATCCCCTTCCTACCTCAAAGATAGTTGCACTTGAAAAATCTATAGCTCCCAAGAAAGTAACTTTTGCCAACATTGTAGAACAACTTCCTCCTAGTCAGGAAAATGTTTGTGGAGATCCCCCTATAATCTTGCATACTAGGGACCCAAGAAAAGAAGATCACCCGCCCTTCTACATGTCATTGATGATAGGTGATTTTCTCTTGCACAACTGTATGCTAGATTCAGGTTCAGGATCAAATATTATGACTAAGAAAGTCATACAGCAACTTGGCCTCAGAACTACTCGCCCCTACCAAAATGTATGTTCCATGGACTCTAGACCCGTCAAAGTTGAAGGTATGATCGAAAGGAAGAATGTAAGATTAGCCAAGTATCCAGACATCCATGTTACCATGGATATCCTCGTTATAGATGTGTCGGATAAATGGGGCATGCTCTTATCCAGAAAATTCAGTGCAACTTTAGGGGGATCCATCCAAATGGACTGGACTTACGCCACTGTACCTGCATCAAAAGATTCATTGGTTAAGTTACATACTGAGAAAAAACGAAGATATCATGTAGAAAGCCTAGGGAAACCATCAAATGAGTATGTCAACTACTCAGGTGAACTAGGGATGTACCAGATTAACTCCACTTTCTTAGAGCCTATCCATGAAGAAATTAAAAATGAAAAACTTGATGAATTGTGGATGATGAACTTTGATGGAGCCTATTCTAGAGTAGGAAAAGGGGCTGGGATAGTCATTATTTCACCCGAAGGTAAAGTTTTCAACTTTGCTTTTAGATTAGAATTTGAGGCAACCAATAATGTGGCAGAGTATGAGGCACTTCTACTAGGCATTGATATTGGCAAGGACATGGGGATCAAATTGCTTAATATTAAGGGTGATTTTGACTTAATTGTACAACAATTTAAGGGTCAGTTTGCATGTAAGTGTCAAAGACTAAAGAAGTATAGGAATGCAGTCTGGGATACAATGGAATTCTTTGATGCCCTTAATATAGAAGCAATCCCTGGAGATCAGAATAGTGCCGCCGACCAACTAGCGTTTGCAGCTTCAACACTTCAGCCATCAGATGAGATGTTAGAGGGGGATTGTCTTTTAGAGGTTAATTTCAGACCTTCTGTTCCTAATAATATTGAACATTGGCAAATTTTCCAAGATGATGCACAAATATTGAAATTTATTAATCATATTGATGAATTTTTCAATTATAAAGCCAATGAACGTGAGGAAGGTAAAGAATATCAAGATGAGGGTAACTGCTTCAATCCTGTGACACGTGGCTTTGTTGCCTTAGAGAACATCTTTGACAGACAGGATAGAAGAAAGAGTAGTGTCGAACAAATGAAGCCGGGTGAGTACATAGAAATCAACATTGGAACGGAAACAGAACCAAGAATAATAAAAATTGGAAAAGGTACCTCTGAAAAGGAAAGGAACAGCCTCATAAAATTTGTAAAAGAATATAGGGATGTTTTTGCCTTCACTTATGACGAACTTAAAGCTTATAGAGAAGATGTTTTTCAGCACACCATTCCTTTGAAACTTGAATGTCAAAAAGGCAAGTCTTTCCGACAAAAACTTAGGCAAATAAATCCTAAGTTGGCACCCATTGTAAAGAAGGAGCTAGAAAAAATGTTAGCAGCAGGAATAATAGCTCCTACGAGACATTCAACGTGGTGTTCTAACTTAGTGGTATAGTTAAAAAAAAGAACGGGAGTCTAAGGATATGTATAGATTTTAGAAATCTAAACATAGCATGCCAGAAGGACAATTACCCCCTCCCCAACATGGAGACCCTCCTCCAATGGGTCACTGGATCGAGCATGATCTCAATGCTTGATGGTTTTTCAGTCTATAACCAAGTTGTCATCCAAGAAGAGGATAGACACAAAACCACTTTCACAACTCCTTGGGGCACTTTTGAATATATGAGAATGCCCTTTGGCCTTTTAAATACCGGAGCTACCTTTCAAAGGGACATGGATTATGCTTTCAAGGAGTTGATTGGAAAAATCATTGAGATCTACGAAGATGATCTCACTGTATTTTCGAAAGAAAGATCCAGCCATGTTGGTCATCTCAAGCAGATATTTGAGCGTTGTAGAAAATATGGCATTTCCTTGAATCCGGTTAAGTTAGTCTGAGGTATTGAAGAAGGAAAGCTTTTAGGTCACATTATCAATAAAGACGGGATCAAAATTGACCTTGAGAGGATAGAAGCTATACAAAAGATTCCCCTTCCCAGAAATGTTAAGGGTCTCCAATCATTTAATGGTCACATTAACTTCATAAGGAGATTCATTCCTAATCTAGCTGAACTCATGAAACCTATGCAGGCTCTCCTAAAGAAAAATGTTAAATTCATGTGGATAGATGAGGGAAGGAATGCTTTTGACACTATTAAAGATGCCATCACTAGGTCTCCTGTCTTAGTCAGCTTGGATTACACAAAAGATTTTATGATCTTTTCTTTTGCTTCAAAAGACACTATTGACAGGGTGTTGCTCCAAAAGAAATTTGAAGGGTTCGAGCAACCTATAGCCTTCATGAGTAGAGCCTTACAAAATTCCGAGTTAAAATATACCATTATGGAAAAGCAGGCTTATGCCTTGGTCAAATCTTTGAAACATTTCAGAATGTATATTGGATATTCTAAAGTCATTGGATATGTTCCCCATACGGCAGTGAAAGACATCTTGTCTCAACAGGATTGTTTAGGAATAAGGGGCACATGGGTGTCCAAAATCCAGGAGTATGACCTTGAAATAAAGCCTACCAAATTAATCAAGGGACAATCCCTTGCTAGAATGCTTACTCAAAAAAATGAAGAAGCCATTGAAACGATTGCTAAAAATAATATCCCTCGGCCAACCATGACACCTGTGCTTCAAGAGCTTGATAATCATTGGTATTTCGACATCATTTTCTTCCTGCTCCACCTCACTTGTCCTGATCATCTCAAAGGTCACAAAAGAAGGCTTTGAGACTCAAGACTGCTAGATATTGCCTTACCCAAGAAGGTCTGGGTTGGAGGAACCCAGATGGCATTATACTCAGATGCATCAATGAACAAGATTCTAAGAAAATCTTGACTGAATTTCACTCAGGATTTTGTGGAGGCCATTATGTAGCGAATACAACTACCCACAAAATCTTGAGAGTTGGATACTATTGGCCCACGATATTTGTAGATGTTCATAAACATGTCAAGTGTTGCCAAAAGTGTCAGCTTTTCACGGGAAAGCAGAAGTTGGCTGCTCTTCCTCTTACTCCGGTTGTGGTCCTTGCCCCTTTTCAGCAGTGGGGTCTTGATTTTATTGGCAAATTTAAGGATAACTCTAGCAATGGTTTTTGCGGGATTCTCACAGCAACCAATTATTTCACTAAGTGGGTAGAGGCCATACCTACTAAGAATGCCACTGAAAAGCTTGTTATTAATTTCATTGAGAAAAGAATCATCACCAAATTCTGAACTCCCCTTAAAATAACAATTGATAATGCCAAAGCTTTCAGTTCAGGAGAAGTAAATGACTTCTGTTTTAAATATGGCATTATCCTATCCCATTCATCAGATTATTATCCACAGGGCAATGGACTTCCTTAGTCCACTAACAAAAATTTGATGACTATCCTTAAGAAAACTGTGGGGGATAATAAAAGAGCATGGGATAGCAAGATTAAGTATGCAGTGTGGGTGGATAGGATTACCAAGAAGAATTCAACTGGAAATTCACCTTTTGAGTTAGTGTATGGACTCATAGCCACCCTTTCGGTCAGCACGCAGATTCCAATCTTCAGAATGTTAAGTGAATATGGCACAGAACAATCAGAAATGGAGCAGAGTATCAATCAGATCATAGAGTTGGATGAATCTAGAAGAGTTGCCCTTGATCAGTCACTCAGACATCAAGAAAGCATGAAGGGCACTTTTGATAAGTCGGCCAGGCCGAGATCTTTCCAAATAGGAGATATTGTGCTCTTATGGGATAAGAGAAGGGAGAAGCCTGGAAAGCATGGAAAATTTGAAAGCCTTTGGAAAGACCCGTTTATCATCCGCGACACGGCTGGCACCAATTCTTTTCTCCTTAACACCATGGATGGAGAAACATTAAACTTGCCCATCAATGGCCAACACTTGAAACCCTTTTATCGAAACAACCTCCAAGATGACCAAGGGGTCATCCTAGGGATTTTCTAAACCCATCCTTGTTGTATTTTATGTACTTTATTTTTGTATCATATGTTATGTATCATATCCATGTAGAATGTTTATGAAAGTTTCTTATTTTTGTATATTAGCATTTGTATTATATTTCACTTATATATGCTAAAAAAGAAAAAAGATTTTATTTCATGCACTTTTATTTGAAAAAAGCAAAAAATATTTTCTGGTACTTCATCATGGCATATTTTTTATATCATATACATGGGACTAAGACACTTCTATTTACGTGCAGGTACCATAGATTCTCGGGCACTCTCTTTAATCAATAAATCAAGCGAGTACCCATTCCACAGTTGGAGCCAGATGTTACCAACTATTTTGTACAATAGTTGAACTTCCTATTGAACCGCCAGTTATCGAGCATGATGAATGCTCATCTCCAGAGTTCAGAAGTTCAGTGTGTTCCATAGTTAGCTAGTTTTTGGCTGAGCTTTTTATTTTTGTAAAATACATGTTCATACCCCCCTTGGGGAAAATGTAAAAAATGTCCTACCATTTAAATTTTTGTAAAAGGCTCAGCTTCCCAGACTTGGGCATCAAGCCGACTAGCCCAGAGTGTTTTTTCTCTTGGTTATTATTGGCTATTGAATAAATGACTAATAATTTCTGAGTTTTTCACTCGCTCCTCCAAAGCTAGGGTAGTTGTCTTGGTGTTTCGGCCTTGGGAGGTTATTAGAGCCTTCGTGTTAGTATTTTTTGTCATGCTAGGCATTCCGATTGAGTCGTATGAACATGTACTAGGTCCCCCTAAGGTTTCATTGGATTCCGAGAAAAATAATTATTTCTGTTTTTTAAGCCATTTTTTAATGGTTTAATTGGAAAATTTCAAAATGTAATAAATGAGTGATCCGGAGTTCATTTTCGGCATGGTTGGGCTCATTTTCAAGCCCGGAGCAGCTTCATTACCCCAAGGGCCACTTTCACCATCACTCGGTCAGCCAAAGCACCCCGTTGGTCATCATTCAGCTAATTGAGCACCAGAGTAGCATTTAAATGCTAAAAGTGAACATTTTGGCACTTGGTCAAAAATTTAAAAAAAGTCAAAAGTCACTATTTTATTGGTACAGTGACATGGCATATGGTCCAAGCAACTCATACGACCCACTTCATGTCACATGGCATATTAAAATTTGGGTTATAATGGAGATTTCATTAAAGGGAGAAATCACATGAGGGTGAAGTATGAAGTGGGACTCATGCTGATATGGAAAGAGTGGTGGCTAGCGATTGGTATTAAGGTGAACCCATCCACTTAATGCATTATAAAATAAACTATGGTATATAATTCATATGCTAGCGAGTTGTTTGTAAGGAGTATGATGCAGGGATGAAGTCACGCTAGGCTAATGTGTAGAGGGCCTCCTCCACGACTCATTCCAGAACTACATTATTTTAATAATAATAAAAAAAACCATGGTATACCTCCAATGCGTGAAGCATGGAACTCACACGTGGATGGTTGAGTGCATTATGGTGACGTCAACCCAAAATAGAGGTCACGTCAATCGCTGATTGGAGATTGCGTTGTTTGGTGGGCTCTTCTCTCTAATCTATGGCCATCACATGGATCGGCTCCTTCCAATGGCGAGTTAGCACTTACTTCAACTCATACTCACGTATCCTTAAAGAACTGCGTGGATCTCTTTGGGTTCACATGTTTCACGCTTGGCCACTCCGTATTCGCTGGTGAAGCTTCCTATGAGGGGAATGGGGGGCACCTTGCCAAGGTGGAGGCCACCTCCCCATCCCATTTATGAGAACTCGATTTTTTTAATGGGGATTGAACTCTAAGTTTGGAGACAGATAGGAATTCGACTTGGTGTCAATTCCATCAGCTCTCAATCATTGCTGATTTGATTCAGGGTGTAGGTTTATCAGTATTTTGTATAAAAGGATGGCATTGCCTCCTTCGTTTCCCATGGAGAGTTTGGCATAGAAACTCTGTTGGATTTTGTAAGCTTCTTTTGTTAATAAAATATTGAGACTTTGGAGGTCATTTGATGGGCTTTTGGCATTGTGTCTTCATCCTATGTGAAGTAATATCTCTTTCACCCTACCCTTGTATTGCAATTTGATTATTATGTTTATTGAAGACTAACAATCTAGTACTTAGGCTTCTAATCAAATTTGCATTGAGTGTTTGTGTCTTCAGGGATTGCATCTAGTAGGAGCTCTCGGCATCTAATACCTTCACCATACAAGTGTTCCATTATTAATGTATTTTGTTTACAGGGTTGCAAGCAGTTCCGGATCCTTCTTGCCTTCTCCAACAAGCTCCTAAAAACTCTTTTCAGTTACTAGTTACTAGTCCTGCCCATTTCTAAGCTGTGGAAGATCCAAGTCATACCTTTCTCCAAGCCTAGAATATCCCACCAAGCTTGCCATCTTTCTTTTTTGGCTTGTCTTGGTCTCTTGCATTCGTTCCTCTCTTTCGCTGCCCCCTTTTGTCCTCTTTTTCCTCCTTTTTGCAGCCCTCCTTCGCTACCCTCTCAGCCCTCTTTCGCTGTCCTTTTTTTGGCTTTTTGGCAGCCCTCTTTCGCTGCCCTCTTTACTACTGTTCGCTGCCCCGTTTCTCACTTTTTGCAGCCAATTATACTGCTGTTCGCTGCCCTTTTCGTCCTTCTTTATCTTAGGGTTTTTTATATAAAGTTTGTGCATTGTTAGATTTCATTCTAGTTTCATTTCCTAGCTTGCATCTAGATTATTTTTCACATTTTTAGATTTAGGTTTGTAGATCTTAGTCTTAGATTAGTTTCAAGTTTTATTTATTTTGCTAATGACTAATGGGTGCATGAGTTGTTTGGATTTTTGTTTATTGTAGGTATTGAGAGGAAAATAAAGTGCAAAGGTGAAGCAAAGAGAGACTGGAACCTAAAACACTTGGAGATTACCCAAAGAAGAAGAGAAACACATCAAGAAACCATAAGGAAGATCCAAAACCCAATGAAGATGGTGTTAAACAAGAAGATCTAAAGCTTCTCACTCTCCTTATTGTAAAAGAAGTCATACGACTTCTTGTTCCAAGTTTTTGCTTACTTTCAGTTCCCAAAAGATTGAAAATCCTCAGTATTGTACTTGACTAATAAAAAGATTAAGTGGGATAAGGCCTCTCACACTTTGTGTTTTCTTTTCCCCATTTGGGGAAGATCCTTCTATTGTCCTTTTGTTTGGTTATTACCATGCTTAGAGTAGTTTCATTTCATGCTTAGAACACTAGTTGCTAGTTCAGCTTATTTTTGCTAAGTTAGTTTCTTTCAAGTCATTGTTATTATTCTTTTTGAGCTATCATTTGGTTTCCACATTTATAATCTGCTTGTCTTTTAAAAAGAAACCAAAGTCTCTTGAACTTGCGATAACCCAAATCAATAGCACTCTCTGTCGAAGAGCATTCCCACTGCATTATCCTTGCATCAAGCATATAGATTAATTAAAGTCTCTTGAACTTCTGCCGTAAGACAAAGTCAAGAGCACTCTCTGTCGGAGAGTTGAACTGTGTGCTCATAATAATAAAATCTTTCCAACTCACATTTCTCCACTTAAAATTTACCTCGTTGCTATCCCTCACCTAGTATGCTCTGCCGACCCTGAAAAGTTGGACTCGTACTCAGAACGATGATCGGATTTGTTAATCTTGCAAGTGATAACATAATAAAACTTTCACCCCATAACCAACGCATCGGCCTTATCTCGATAAATACTCAGGTAGTGGGAAAATTCAAAGTGTGGGTGCCGGGAAACCCAATCTGGACACTCACTGGTTAAATTGTCTGAACACCTAATTTGTGATTCTAGACAGGTCCGTTATGTCTTCGAACGGAGCCACTGAAAGTATTTCCGGTTAGGTTTTCTGGACACCTTAAGCAAGATCATCTTTAAAATTTACAATAAAATAAACCAAGAACAATTGCAAAATGATCTCACAAACAGTACTATTGAGACTTGTATTCCAGCATTCACAAGCATGTTTTAACTCCATATTGACACTGGTCTTAAACTTCCATGCATCGCCTTGATCTAGACCATTTGTCCCTAATGTTTGCTTAAATCATTATCTATCTGTGGATGCCTTTAATTTCCAAGTTATCTTTGCATTGTTCGTCTCAAATCTTGTGTTTTGTAATTGCAATGTGGATTGCTCATTTTATTATAAAGTTATAATCATTCAAAAACTCCTAAAAAACACCCATCCGCATCATAACATCAAAAACACTTAAACACATTGAGCCATAGAAAACTCTTTGTTAGGGATGACCCCCCTTGGCTTCGTTAGGAGTTAGCCTAAACAAAGGAGCTAGGAGTAGGTGACAGTACCTGGCTCTGTGCTTGCCCCCAAGGCCACATCTCTCCCACTTTCTCAAGTGAGGAGACAGCTTTGATTAGATTTCTACTGTTGGTGTGCATTTGGCGGACAACAATGACCACCTTGAATGGTATCCCTAGGACATGGGACTCTTTCATTCAAGGGATCTGTGCCAGAAAGAAGCTAGTCAAGTTTAGCAGACTATGGGAAGAATGCTCACAAGAAGAAGCTCAGATAGCAGCTCAAGAAGAAAAGATGGGAAGTGAAGATCAAGCTCTCATAGTACAATCCAAGGAAAACAGAAGGGACTATCATCATTCTAAAGGTAAGCATCCTCCCTCCAGAAAAACTCAACTCAGATGTTATACTTGTGATGAAATAGGACACTATGCCAGAGATTGTCCTAGAAACAAAAGAAACTCCCACAAGAAGAAAAACAATAAGAGAAGACATCATGCTCATGCTGCAGAAGATGATGAACCTTCCACAAAGAGAATCAAGCAAGAAGGTGATGATTCTTCAAGTGATGAAGAATATGTTTTGATTTCCGTTCTCACGGGAAACATCACACATGGAAGCAATGATTGGCTTATAGACAGTGGGGCTTCCAAAAATATGACAGGATTCAAAGAGTCCTTTGTGAAACTATCAGAACATGAATCACTCCACAAAGTGAAACTTGGAGATGACTACCAGTATCCAATAAAAGGTAGTGGGGAATCCTCCTATAAGCTAGACTTTGGAAAGTCTATGAAGATGAAGGATGTCTTATTTGTATCAGGACTAAAGAAGAACCTCCTCTCTATATTTGCATTAGATGCAAAAGGCATGAGGGTTGCATTTGTAGATGGCCAAGTCCTTATGTGGCCAAAGGGAAAGACTATAGATGATCCAATAGTAATTGGAGAGCAAGAGGGAGGACTATACAAAGTCATGGGCCAACTAGAAAAAGCTTTGGTTCATGAATCAGTAGAGCCAAATGAACTTTGGCATGGAAGGCTTGCACATGTGCACTACAGAGCACTACTACTTGCAAGCAAAGCTGTTGAAGGACTTCCAGAAATTCAGACAAAACATGACGGTGTCTGCAAAGGATGTGCGAAAGGAAAGAACATAAAGAAGACATTTTCAAGTAGCGAGAGCAAGGCAAAAGGAATTTTGGAAATCATTCACTCCGATGTATGTGGTCTAATGTCATCCAGTTCATTAAGCGGGTATGTATACTATGTTTCTTTTATTGATTTTCTAGGAAGACATGGATATACTTCTTAAAGAACAAAGATGAAGTATTCAGCAAGTTCAAGGAATTCAAAGCCTTGATCGAGAACCACACAGAAAAAAATATCAAGACCTTTCGATCAGATAATGGCAGAGAATTCACATCAAATGGATTCAAAGAATTATGCAAAGATTTAGAGATTAAGAGGAAGTTAACCACTCCATATAATCTACAACAAAATGGGGTTGCAGAAAAGAAGAATAGAACGATCATGGAAGCTGCAAGGGCTATGCTTCATGATCAATGTCTTCCCATGCATCTATGGGAAAAAGCTGCCAGAATAGCAGTGTATGGACAGAACCGTACTCCACACAGAGTACTCGAGAACAAGACACTTGAAGAAGTCTCTTTCAGCAAGAAACCAGAAGTCAGCCATCTCAGAATATTCAGTTGTCCAGTGTACATACATATTCCGAAAGAAAAGAGGACAAAGTTAGATCCTTCAGGAAGGAAGGGTATATTTGTGGGATACTCTAAAAGCTCGAAAGCTTACAGAATATACTTCCCAGGATTCAAGAAGATCGACATTAGAAGGGACGTAACATTTGATGAAGACTCAGCTTACAACAAATCCAGAAAAAGACCTGCTGAAGAACTTGAAGAAATAGAAGTACCCAGAATTCATGACACAACCATGAACGAATAAATTCAAGAAGAAGATCGAGAATTAGAAGAACCTCAAGAACCTGTAGATCCACCTTAGGAGAAGAATCCTCACAAGAGGAAACCTTCTTGGGTACGAGAAGCTATCCAAGGTGCAGAAAGATACGGGGCTCCAGAAGAAAATCACAGAGAAAGGAAAAGAACTAGGTTCTGCTCCAGGTATGTAGCCTTATTATGTGACTTCATCGATAAAGAACCTTCCAACTATGAAGAAGTGACAGAAAGGAAAGAATGTAAGGATGCTATGATCGAAGAGTATCAATCGATCATGAAGAATGATGTCTGGGATATTGTCCCAAGACCAGAAGAGAAGTCTGTTGTAACTTCCAAATGGATCTACAAGATCAAGCATGCTGCAGATGGTAGCAAAGAGAAATATAAAGCAAGATTTGTGGCTTGTGGCTTCTCCCAGAAAGAAGGAATAGATTATGAAGAAACTTTTGCACCTGTAGCCAGATACACTTCCATCAAATCAGTACTTGCTCTGGCTGCAGTGATGAAATGGAAGATACACCAGATGGATGTCAAGATTGCTTTCTTGAATGGTGTAGTGGAAGAAGAAGTGTATGTGGAGAAGCCACTCAGTTTTGAGACACATGACAGGGAGTCTCATGTGTGTAAATTGAAGAGAGCCCCGTATGGTTTAAAACAGGCACCCAGGACATGGTACGGCAGAATTGATAGCTTTCTATCCAGTTTGGGCTTTACCAAGAGTAAAGTAGATTCCAACCTTTACTACAAGGTTGAAGATGGTAACCCAGTGATACTCCTACTGTATGTAGATGATCTGTTTGTAACAGGTATGGATCGGTTGATTGCTGATACGAAGAGGAAGCTTGCTGCCGAGTTTGAAATGAAAGACTTGGGTATGATGCACTATTTTCTAGGCATGGAGGTGTGGCAAAGTGCAGATGGAATCTCCCTCGGACAAGGGAAGTATGCGGTAGAGATCCTGAAGAAATTTGGGACGATGGACTGCAAGGCCATGCCCACACCTATGGCATCGAACCTGAAGCTATTGAGTGATGCTTCATCCGAGTCGGTTGATGCCACGATGTATCGTCAGATGATTGGGTCCTTGATGTACCTAACGAATACGAGACCAGATATTTGCTTTGCTGTGAACACCTTGAGCCAGTTCCTGACAAATCCGAGACATGTTCACTTGATTGCTGCAAAGCATATTCTGAGGTACCTAAAGGGTACAGTTGATTATGGGCTTAAGTATAACGCTGATAAGAGGATTAACCTGGAAGGCTATGTTGATTCAGATTGGGCAGGGAGTGCCATTGATAGAAAGAGCACTTCAGGGTGCTGCTTCAGTATGGGATCAGGTGTGATCTCTTGGTTTAGCAGGAAACAGTCTTGCGTGGCACTGAGTACAGCTGAAGCAGAGTATGTCGTAGCTTGTTCAACTAGTTGTGAGGCGGTATGGCTGAGGAAGCTACTGTCTGATTTATTTGCTCTCCAGTTGGATGCTACTTGTATATATTGCGACAACTAGAGTTGTGTGAAGTTGTCCGAGAACCCGGTGTTCCATGACAAGTCGAAGCATATCGAGATCAAATATCACTATATCAGGGATATGGTGCAGAGAGGAGCAGTGAAGCTCCAGTATGTTGCGACGGACGAACAAATAGCTTATGTGTTGACTAAGCCATTGGCCAGAGTGAAGTTTGAGTACTTCAGGGAGAAGCTTGGTGTTCTCTAGATCGAGGTTCCCTCCAAGGGGAAGTGATGAGTCCGTGAGCCATTCTGACATGGTGAAAGGATTGGTTCCTTCCGTGGTCAGATGTAAGGGATGGGCCATTCTGACATGGTGAGAGGATTGGTTCCTTCCATGGTCAGATGTAAGTGCTAAGCCATTCTGAGGTGACTGTGGGATGTGTTCCCACATGATCAGATATAAGCGGTGAATGCCATTCTCCGGGAGAATGGAGGCACTTGGTCAGTTACCAGAAATACTCAGCTTGGAGCTTAGGGCCATTCTGATGTGAATGTGGGATGTGTTCCCACATGATCAGATGTAAGGGCAGAGCCATTCTGACATGGGGGCAGGCTAGACCCTCCCATGGTAAGATGTAAGGGCAGAGCCATTCTGACATGGGGGCAGGCTGGGCCCTCCCATGGTCAGATGTAAGGGCAGAAGCCATTCTGACATGGGGGCAGGTTGGGCCCTCCCATGGTCAGATGTAAGGGCTGGTCCATTCTGACATGGGGGCAGGCTGGGCCCTCCCATGTTCAGATGTAAGGGATGGGTCATTATGACATGGTGGTGGATGTGTTCCTCCCATGGTTAGATGTGAGTGCTAGGCATGGCATTCTGACATGGGGGCAGGCTGGGCCCTCCCATGGTCAGATATAAGTGTTGGACGGGCCTTTATGACTGGGTCAAATATAAGTGTCGAAGAAGATGAAGACCTACTTGGAGACTAGGCCTACATCCATCATGAGAAAGGGATGGCTCTCTCGAACTTCCCGTGACGAGAAGAATCAAGAGATAGCACCAGTGATGATGACCCAGTGATGATCCAGATCGAGCGATGATCTAGATCCAATGGTGATGATCTAGCAGTGATGATCCAGATTGCGTGATGATCCAGATCCAGATAAAGATGACTTGAAGATGAAGATGACGAGAACTCAATGATGATCTAGATGATACAGAGAAGCAGACTTATGCTGATAAATTGTGTCGAGAGAATACCTTCCTAGTTAAGAGGGAGTGTTGATGTAATTGTAACTTCAGAATGTATTCACTTGTATATCTTATGTATTGTACCCCGATGTTTATTCCGGGAAGTGTCTGTAATGTATTTGAGTCATTTCATGCCCCGATGTTCCTATCAAGAGATTCAATAATGTAAACAAGTCATGTAAAGTCATTGTGGGTAACCCTCCTATTGATCAAGGGTTAAAGTCCCCGCAGTTGTTGGGCCCTAGGGTTATTAGACTCTCCTAGAGAAGTTGGCCCTAATGAGTTATTGTCAAGTCGAGAATTAGTATAAATAGAGAGTGAGCCACTCTATTTATCACACATTCACTCACGCTCAGTTGTAGCGCATAACTGAGAGAGAAGAAGTTGCTGGGACAAGAGAGAGAGGGACTACTACTGTCGAGAGATTATCTTACTGTTTTTAGGGTTTTGCTTTTGGTGCTGATTCTATCTTTGAGGAAGTTGCGGGTGTTACCAACATTTTTTGTACCATAGTTGGGTTACCTGAGGAGCCGCCGGTTGACAAACTTGTTCAAAGTCTGATTCCAGTGTATCAGTTGATCCGTCTACTTGTCTAGCCAGTATGGGCTAGCCACTTTTTTATTTGAATAATTTTGACCATGGCCTCGCGGGGTTTGTAATAAAATGTGCTAGTAGGGTATTTTTGAGTGGTTCAGTCTCCTGAGACGTAGAATCTCAAATAAGGTATTCCAGAGAGTTTTTTGCCTTTAACAATTATGCTTTGCCTTCAGCCGAGTATAATTGATGAGGTTTTCTCTCGCTTCCTCCAAAGCTGAAATGCCCGATGTTAAATTCTGGGCCTTGGGGGGTTATTAGAGCCCAACTGAGTGTTATAAACTTACTAGACATTTTTTAGATAGATCATGGTCATGTCCTAAGTCATCTGGACATATAACTTTTTTTTGAAAAAAAAATTTCAAACGGGGAAAAAATTATTTTTTAAATTTTTAAATTTTTAATTACTTTTCCTAAGTTTTTTGGGTTAATTTTTCCATAAATTAAATGGAAAAAACCCACTCGTGGTAAATAAGTCATCCGGGCTTCAAATTGAGTGATTGAACGCTCTAACCTTAAGCCAAAAATCATTTTTGATCAGCTAGCCAGTCAGAACCAACTTTCAGATCAACAATCGGACACATAATGCATTTTTTCTCAAAAAAGTCAGTTTTGAGTAAAAAAATGAATTTTTATTAAAAAATGATTATTTTGGAGAAAATTAAAACTCTCCAAATTAATCCAAATTCAGTGAAATAAAAGGCTAAATGACATCTCATGGAGCACTTATGATGATTGGAGTTATCATAACTCAGCTTCAGTCATCATTAAGAGAGCAATTAATTTATTATCAGTTAGCAGACATGTTATCTTCAGGTAAAGATGAGATGGAGAGCACTCATTGGTCCGGTGATTTGATCGAGGTGAATATTGAAGCTTACACCATCAGTAGGCTTCCCAAACCTAGCTGAGGATCCTTCCAGACCTAAAAGGTGGGTTTACCAACATTTCAGATGGCTCCTTCAACAGCTTACGCCCCTCTCTCTCCAGGTTGCACCTTCCACACATGTGGCTTCATCTGTGGCTGGATTTGATGGTTCAGGGTTGGAGTGGGGGCGCCTTGCCTGGGTGGAGGCCTCCCCTCACTCTCGGTTCTCCGATTTAGGTCTGGCTCTTCTGTTTAGTTGGACAGGCTGGTTAGGTTATGAGGATTGGTTTTAGGGTTTTAGCACTCTCTCATTTGTTAAATAGAGGCTCTTTCAGCTCTATTCGGATGGATCTTTATGCAAAGAACCTCTCATAAAATACTGTAATTCTTGTTTCTTTTGCAACTGTGGAATAAAATTTTAAGGCTTTGGAGGCATACATGGTGTGTGAATCTGGATGAACAATTGGCAAATGAGGTGAAATGTTTCAATTTTTGTCTTTTATTGCTTAGGATTGGATAATAGCTCATGCTTTAGAAGGCTTCTATAAGCACATAAGATTGATCATTTGATGTTACAATTTGATCTTTTATGGTTTTGTTTCTATGAATTAAAGTAGCATCGATTATTCAGTTGTATGACATGCTCTTTATATTTTTATTTACCAAACATACATGATCTAATCCATTGTTTGCAAGTATTGAGTTGAAATTGTGCAGGTCATCTCATTGAAATGAGTAGGAGTTCGAGCTCAGGTGCATCCTCTCCTCTCGAAGCAAGGAAACTTCCAAATTTTCAAGACCAAAAGAATCCAAATGCCATCAAAGTACCACAGGTTTAAGTGTTTCTTTCATATTATTCATCTCTCAAATTTTTATAAGATCTTTATTTTCTTGGGATTAGGGCACGTTTTGGCTAAAGTGAACATTCATTCACTTAACCTTTGCCTCGGTTGGCTGCCATGTTTACTTTTTGCATCCTTTTAGGCCTTCTTTTTGTAACCATTCCTTCCCTTAGTTTGCTGTCCACTCTTCCCCACTTTTTACACTTTTGGACAGCCCTCTTTTGTCTCATTTTTCTGCATTTTGCAACCCCTTTCCATCCTCTTTTTGGGCCATCTTTTGGGCTGTACTTTCATCCTTTTTCACCCTCATTTGCAGCCTTATTTCTCTGATTTGCAGCCCTCTTTCTCCCTTAGTTTTCAGCCTTCTTTGACTTGCCTTTTGTCCTCTTTCCACTCCCTTTCCCCCTCTCTTGCCTTGCCTTTCTCTTTCCTCTTCTCTCCCTTCTTTTCAGTAAGTTTGGGTAGTTTTTTTTATCTAGTTCGTAGATTTATTTTCAAGTTATATTTATCAACTAATCCTATAATAAGTGTATGTCTAGAGCTCTTAGTTTCAGGCAAGTGAAGGAGAGCCCAAAGGCCACAAGCAAGCAAGGAGTGCAAAAGAACAAAAAGACTCTCTCCCTCTTCTCTCAATCCCCTTCTTTATCTGTTCTTCCAAGAAGCAAAGAACACATCATCATTGTAAAAAACTAATAAAAATGGCTAGTGGGAGCAAGTATCCTTTCTTTTATACTTCCCCTATTTGGGGGAAGGGTGTTGTGTCATTTTTCATGATTTTTTTAAAATCCTTTAAGCAATTAGTTTAGTTCTTTGCTTAGTCTTAGTTTCCATTCTTTACTAATTGCTAGTTGTTCCTTAGCATAAACACTAATTGCTAGATTTATTATTGCATTTTGGTATCTTGTTATATAATTGTCAAATCATAAAAAGAACCAAAATCTCTTGAATCTCACATGTGAATCAAGAGTGCTCTCTGTCGGAGAGCTTAATAAACCACTTTCATCTTAATTGTTATGTTTGTTTAATCAATTAATTATTTAAGACTCTTGAACTTGCAAAAACACAAGTCAAGAGCACTCTCTATCGGAGAGCATCCTAGGTTTGCACAATCCCTGCATTAGCTTCATATAGATTAGCCAAGTCTCTTGAACCACTTTCATAAGACGGGGTCAAGAGCGCTCTCTGTCGTAGAGTCTAATTAATTGTTTTAATAAAATCTTCAACACACATAGCCCTTTAATTAATTAACTCCCTTCCCTCCTTGCCAGAGTATGCTCTGACCAATCCTAGATCGGAATACCTAGAAATGGCACTGGATCTTTAAACCCTACAAGAGTAATTTAATAACCCTTAAACACCCGCAACCAACGCACGAGCGTTGTAGGGATCCTTCCAAAGTACTTCCTATTAGAGGTGCCGGAACCTCCCGCTGTTTTAGATTCCCAGCTAGCTTGTCACTTGACAATATCATCCTGGGATACTGGGCAGGCCCAACATGTCTTAAACGGAGGAAACTTAGAAGAGTCTCCTGGCTTTGACAAACCTTCGTTGACACCCTAATCAAGAGCATTTTTTAAAATTCTTAAAATCTACCAAGAGCACTTGCAAAACTTAATATTCACTAGCTTAATTCCTAGACTTTATTTCACGCATTTATTTGAATCCATAAGGCACTGGTCCTTTGTTATAATTGAGTAATCTTCTATCTTGATCAACTGTCTATGGTCTATTTTTGCTGATTATATCTGAATGCTTAAGTTACAAGTCTGGAATATTTGCTTATCTTTCAGTCTCTTGCTAGCAGCGTGGATTGCTCTGATTTACGTGTCACATTCATAAACTTAATCATTTCTGATCACAAGTAACTCCTAAACAACACCCATCCGCATCCAAAACATTTAAAACTTAACTTAAACATTAAGCCATAGAAAACTCTTTGTTAGGGACTACCCCCCTTGGCTTCGTTATGAGTTAGCCTAAACAGAGGAGCTAGGAGTAGGTGACAGTACCTAGCTCTGTGCTTGCCCCCAAGGTCAAACCTCTCCCACTTTCCTAAGTGAGGACACAACTTTCGGAAGATTTATGCTGCTAGTGTGCAATCGGCAGACAACATCTTTTGGCGCCGTTGCTGGGGACAAATCTTTTTGTTCCTGGACGACCTTTCTTTCTTTTAGTTTTTTACCTTGTTTTTCCCCTTTTTTGGTAGATTTTTAGCCCAATCACTCTCTAAAATTAGACTTAAGTCCACCTGGCGACTCCACTGTCAGTTAACACCTCAAGGTATTCTACTAGAAGAAACCCTGTAGGTTTGTTCGATTTCATCCCTGACCCCGAAAAGGTCTATAGGAGGAGATTAAACAAACTATCTTCTCGCAGAATCCTTGCAGAACTTGGATCTGAGTCTGTTTCAGACATCCATTTTTTATTTTCAAAAAACTTAGAAAGTTTGCAAAACAATAACTGTTTCCTTGACACAATGGGTGAGTTTTTAACTCCACTCAATTTTGCTCAGATAGTAGGTAATCCTCATGATATCCCTGACAAGGCTATCGACAAGCTTACAACGTATAATGGCACTGATGCCTCTGTCTCTGCTAAACAACATATCAGGAATTTCACCAGACATTGTGGTGCCCATGTCAGGGGTACTGATAGGCACGAAGATGTTTAAATGTCCTTGTTTGCCTTGTCTTTGGATGGCAAGGCTGGCAACTGGTATGATAATTTGCCGGACAATTCTTTCGCCACCTTAGCAGACTTCAAGACTGCTTTCCTTGGAAAGTTTGGCAGCAGAAAGGAGACTAGACATCTAGTAGCAGCTTTGACCAGCATAAAGAAGTCTGAAACTGAAACAATGGACGAATTCAACAACAGGTTCACTGAATTAGCAAATTCCATCCCTGCCACTTATTCTCCTCTAGCAGCTTCTATTTTGGACTATTATATCGAAGCATTAAGTGGCAAAATCTAGTACCAGATCAGAGACAAGGAGCCGACTACTCTACTTCTAGCTCAGGGTTTGGCCATTAAAATTGATAAGAACATGCAGTCTTCAGGAGAGTATAACATCCAAGGTTACTCTAGGGCTTCTCTTCCTATTAAAAATGTTGAACACAAAGGGAAAGAGCCGTCAAACGAAGCTTATGAGAAAAATCTCACTGATCTAACTGAGAAAATGCAAGAAATGGAAAGGAAATACTTAGCGCAGATTAAGGAAGTTCAGAATAGAGTCATAACAGTTGAAAGAACGCAACCCCCGCCACCTCTTAGAGCTTTCCCTGCAAAACCAACATGGCAGAGAAAGAACCCCAACCATGAGCAGAGGCCTCCTCATCAGCTAGAGGCCACTAATGTGGTTGAACCTTACCAAGCATTTTGTAGGGCATGCAGAGATTTCCATGAGGAATCTGGCTGCCATTACGCATGTTATGTCCAGGAGCATGGTTATCCCGAGGGGTGCGGTCCTAGTACATCTGCAAGCGAGCCTAAATTCATTCATAATGTCGGAGACATCTATGTTGACCACAAGGATAGTTGGAATCAAGCTAACCAGTTTCGTCAACGGGTTGATCACCTAACTGAGTATTACGGGGAAATGCCTTTGAATAGTAACAATGTTCAAAATTTCAAAGGCATGACATATCAAAGAAGACCTAGGGAAGGACCATCTACCCAAGCTGCTCCAAAGGTAACAATTTCTGACATCCCTCTTGAAATAGATAATAAGTCAGATTCTGTTGCTCTAACTTTTGATTTAGGTAGTTGGTTAGCAAACTCTAAAGTCCCGGTTCCCGTGCTTGAATTGTGTAAAATCCCTGGTCAAAAGGAGAAATTGTTGAAAATGCTTGAGCCTCAAATTAACAATGATCCCCTTCCTACCTCAAAAATAGTTGCACTCGAAAAACCTAAAGCTCCAAAGAAAGTAACTTTTGCCAACACTATAGAACAGCCTCCTTCTAGTCAGGAAAATGTTTGCGGAGATCCTCCTGTAATCTTGCATACTAGGGACCCAAGAAAAGAAGATCATCCGCCCTTCTACATGTCATTGATGATAGGTGATTTTCTCTTGCACAACTGTATGCTAGATTCAGGATTGGGATCAAATATTATGACCAAGAAAGTCATGCAACAACTTGGCCTTAGAACCACTCGCCCTTACCAAAATGTATGTGCCATGGATTCTAGACCCGTCAAAGTTGAAGGTATGATCGAAAAGCAGAATGTGAGATTAGCAAAATATCCCGACATCCATGTTACCATGGATATTCTCGTCATAGATGTACTGGATAAATGGGGCATGCCCTTATCCAGAAAATTCGATGCAACTTTAGGGGGATCCATCCAAATGGACTGGACTTACGCCACTGTACCTGCATCAGAAGATTCATTAGTTAAGTTATATGCGGAGAAAGAACGAAGACATCATGTAGAAAACCCGGGGAATCCATCAAATGAGTATGTCAACTACTCAGGTGAACTAGGGATGTACCAGATTAACTCCACTTTCTTAGAGCCTGTCTGTGAAGAAATAAAAAACGAAAGGCTTAATCAATTATGGAGGATGAACTTTGATGGAGCCTATTCTAGAGCAGGGAAAGGCGCTGGGATAGTCATTATGTCACTTGAAGGTAAAGTTTTCAACTTTGCTTTTAGATTAGAATTTGAGGCAACCAACAATGTAGCAGAATATGAGGCACTTCTACTGGGCATTGAGATTGCCAAGGACATGGGGATTAAGTTGCTTGATATTAAAGGGGACTTTGATTTGATTGTCCAACAAGTTAAGGGTCAGTTTGCATTTAAGTGTCAAAGACTTAAGAAATATAGAAATGCAAGCTGGGATACAATGGAATTCTTTGATGCCCTTAACTTAGAAGCAGTCCCTAGAGATCAGAATAGTTCCTCTGACAGACTTGCAGTTTCAGCGTCAACTCTTCAACCATCGGATGAGATGTTAGAGGGGAATTGTCCATTAGAGATTAACTTCAGACCTTCTGTTCCTGATAATGTTGAACATTGGCAGGTCTTCAAAGACGATGAGCAGATTTGAGATTCATTCATAATGTCGATGAATTCCTTAATTTTTAGGTAAATGATTAGGAAGAAAACAAATAATATTATGGAGGAGGTGACCAGTTTAACAATCCTGTCCCATGTGGTCTAGTTGCATTAGAAAACATCTTTGACAGACAGGACAGAAGAAAAAGCAATGTTGAGCAGATAAAACCAGGAGATTACATTGAAATCAACATTGGGACGGAAACAGAACCTAAAATTATAAAAATTGGAAAAGGTACTTCTGAAAAAGAAAGGAATAGCCTCATAAACTTGGTCAAAGAGTATAGGGATGTATTTTCCTTTACTTATGATGAGCTCAAAGCTTATAGGGAATATGTATTTCAACATACTATTCCCTTAAAGCTAGAATGTCAAAAAGGCAAGCCTTTCAGACAAAAACTTAGGCAAATAAATCCTAAGTTAGCACCAATCATCAAGAAGGAGTTAGAGAAAATGCTAGCAGCAGGAATAATAGCTCCCAGCAGGAATAATAGTGCCTCTTTCCACTCCCTTTCCCCCTCTCTTGCCTTGCCTTTCTCTTTCCTCTTCTCTCCCTTCTTTTCGGTAAGTTTGGGTAGTTGTTTTTATCTAGTTCGTAGATTTATATTCAAGTTATTTTTATCAACTAATCCTATAATAAGTGTATGTCTAGAGCTCTTAGTTTCAGGCAGGTGAAGGAGAGCCCAAAGGCCACAAGCAAGTAAGGAGTGCAAAAGAACAAAAAGACTCTCTCCCTCTTCTCTCAATCCCCTTCTTTACCTGTTCTTCCAAGAAGCAAAGAACACATCATCATTGTAAAAAACTAATAAAAAGGGCTACTGGGAGCAAGTCTCATTTCTTTTATACTTCCCCTATTTGGGGGAAGGGTGTTGTGTCATTTTTTATGATTTTTTTTATTCCTTTAAGCAATTAGTTTATTTCTTTGCTTAGTCTTAGTTTCCATTCTTTACTAATTGCTAGTTGTTCCTTAGCATAAACACTAATTGCTAGATTTATTATTGCATTTTGGTATCTTGTTATATAATTGTCAAATCATAAAAGGAACCAAAATCTCTTGAATCTCACCATAAGGTGGATCAAGAGTGCTCTTTGTCGGAGAGTTTAATAAACCACTTTCATCTTAATTGTTGTGCTTGTTTAATCAATTAATTATTTAAGACTCTTGAACTTGCAAAAACACAAGTCAAGAGCACTCTCTATCGAAGAGCATCCTAGGTTTGCACAATCCCTGCATAAGCTTCATATAGATTAGCCAAGTCTCTTGAACCACTGTCGTAAGACGGGGTCAAGAGCGCTCTTTGTCGGAGAGTCTAATTAATTGTTTTAATAAAATCTTCAACACACATACCCGTTTAATTAATTAACTCCCTTCCCTCCTTGCCGGAGTATGCTCCGACCGATCCTAGATCGAAATACACAGAAACGGCGCTGGATCTTTAAACCCTACAAGAGTAATTTAATAACCCTTAAACACCCGTAACCAACGCACCGACGTTGTAGGGATCCTTCCAAAGTACTTCCTATTAGAGGCGCCAAAACCTCCCATTGTCTTAAATTTCCGTCTAGCTTGTCACTTGACAATATCAGCCTGGGATACTGGGCGGGCCTGACATGTCTTAAACGAAGGAAACTTAGAAGAGTCTCCCGGCTTTGACAAACCTTCGTTGACACCCTAATCAAGAGCAATTTTTAAAATTCTTAAAATCTACCAAGAGCACTTGCAAAACCTAATATTCACTAGCTTAATTCCTAGACTTTATTTCACGCATTTATTTGAATCCATAAGGCACTGGTCCTTCGTTATAATTGAGTAATCTTCTAACTTGATCAACTGTCTATGGTCTATTTTTGCTGATTATATCTGAATGCTTAAGTTACAAGTCTGGAATATTTGCTTATCTTTCAATCTCTTGCTAGCAACGTGGATTGCTCTAATTTACGTGTCACATTTATAAACTTAATCATTTCTAATCACAAGTAACTCCTAAACAACACCCATTCGCATTCAAAACATTTAAAACTTAACTTAAACATTGAGCCATAGAAAACTCTTTGTTAGGGACTACCCCCCTTGGCTTTGTTAGGAGTTAGCCTAAACGGAGGAGCTAGGAGTAGGTGACAGTACCTAGTTCTGTGCTTGCCCCCAAGGTCACACCTCTCCCACTTTCCTAAGTGAAGAGACAACTTTCAGAAGATTTCTGCTGTTGGTGTGCAATCGGCAGACAATAGCGGGGTTTTCTCCTTTATGGTTTCCCCGAGGAAAAACTTTGTGTTCATTGTCTCTTATGTTTGATTGTTGTGTTTGTTATTCTCTTAGTTAAAGATCCTAACATAATGCTAGCTTGAATGATAAAAATCTAACATCAAGATGTGTGGGTTCAAGGACTTCCTTAAACAATTTGACCATCTTAAGTTTACCAACACACAGATGACCCATATTACCTTTTCCATTCCTTCAAGGGTGCAAGGACCTTTAAACCATCAAGTGTGGGGGTACCTAGACTTCTCTTAGGGTACCATGACCTCATTAAAACACAAATGACCACTGAATGTGTCATTTGGCCTATTGCAACTTCTTCAACCCACCAAGGACACTTTCTAGGGTACTAGGGAATAGGTTGTGGTATTGGGGAATCCAAAGAAACAACTGGGAACCATAGAAACAACTTAGGGGAACTTAAACACTCTAAAGGGTGTATAGGGCTTTTGGCATTGTCCCAAAGGCTCCAAGGGCTTCAGACTTGGGCTTGGACAAGGTCAAAAGGTCTCCTTTGACATTGATAAACACTTGACAGACTTCTAACCCTTAGGGGATCCTCAAGGGGCACCAAGACACACCGACACACTTGTTGGCATCAATGAAAATTTAGTCAACAACTACAAGATTCAAGATAATGAGCCATTGATTTTTGTCTTATACATGGACGACTTGTTTCTCAAAGGAAATGAGAAGCTAATTGAATGGTGTAAGAAGAAGCTTTCCTCCGAGTTTGAAATGAAGGACCTTGGAATGATGCATTACTTCTTGGGATTAGAAGTTTAGCAAATGAATGAGGAAATTTTCCTAAGTCAAGGAAAATACACCATTGATATTTTGAAGAGATTCAGGATGCTGGATTGCAAGTCCATGGCTCCCCCGATGGATGCAAACTTCATGAAACTGAAGGATTCTACTTGAAATTCTGATATGATTGATCCCACCATGTATCACCAGCTGATTGGCTCTCTGATGTATCTGACAAACACCAAACCAGATATATGTTTTGCTGTGAACACCCTTAGCCAGTTAATGAGTGATCCGAGGTAGATTCACTGGTTTTCTGCAAAACATGTTCTCAGATACTTACGTGGCACTGTGGGATATGGTTTAAGATATGCTTTAGGATGTGATACAATATTGCAAGGATTTTTTTACTCAGATTGGGCTGGGTGTGTTGCAGATAAGAAGAGTATTTTCAGATGTTGCTTTAGTTTGGGCTCTGCAGTAATCTCCTGGTATAGTAGGAAGCAAACCGCAGTAGCACTCCGTACCGCAGAGGCCGAGTATATGGCTACCAGTTCAACAACTCGAGAAGCTGTATGGCTTCAAAAGGTCCTTGTAGGATTGTTTGGTCAAATTCCATGACCAACTGTAATTCACTGTGACAATCAAAGCTGTATACAGATGCCAGCGAATCTTGTATTCCACGATAAGACGAAGCATATAGAGATCCGATATCACTACATTTGTGATATGGTGCAGAAAGGTGTGGTCGAGTTACAATATGTTCCGACAGATGACTAGACTGCAGATATTCTTACCAAGCCTCTTTTCAGGACAAAGTTTGAATACTTTCCCAGAAGACTTGGAGTAGAAGAAAATGAATCCCTCATAAAGAGGGAAAGTCAAGACTGATATCTATGATGATTTCACATAGGTGCCTCTTCTTGTTTTATATCTCAGATAGGTATGGGAGAAATCCCATCGGCATTGTGAGACAGGTAGGTAGCAGATAATCGTGTGCACAATTGACCACTATATGTTCAAATTCTCGATCTGGTGCTTTTGAGTAATCCCACCAACTCTTGAGATGAACAGGTTATAGATGGTCGTGTACACAGGTGGCTTCTGCTTTCCTAGGTTCTCAGCCAAGTATGGGAGAAATCCCATCGGCATCTTGAGACAGGAAGGACATAGATGGTCGTGTGCACTAATGGACACTATATGTTCAGATTCTTAATCTGGTAGTCCCACCAGCTCTCAAGTTGAACAAATTGTAGATGGTCGTGTACACTGATGACCTATATTAGCCTAGGTTCTCAACATGGTGTAGGAGAATTCCTTCCATCACTTGAGATGAACTGTGAGTAGATGGTCGTGTGAAGCATGTCCTGATTCTTAGATAGAGAGGGGCATATAGCACGTTGATGGTTCCTCTCGACAAACAAAGACAATATTGACGACCTTCAGTATGTATAGAGATGATCGAGACAAATGAGATGTACATAAGAGACCCAGATGTTTATGATGATGATAATGACCATATATGAAGAATACCTTCCTCATTGAGAGGGAATGTTGGAACTTGTGCAACCTTAGAAGCTATTCTTATTGTACTTGTATTGTACTTCCTTGTACCTCCTACGGGATATTATATTGTTGTAATTATTCATTGTAAACCCTGGGGAAAGAATAGAAAAATAAAGAATAAAAATAAATTAAATTTGTATTTTTCCAAGGTAGGTTGGCCCCAGTGATTTTTCACTATGTAAATCAGTATAAATAGGAGGCACCCCTCCCCATTATTTCACACATTCACAGCTGCTCACTCAGACAGAAAAGGTGCGCTCCAACAGTCTAGGAGAGTGTTTTCTGGGGCTAAATCTGCGAGAGACATTTTCTCTCTCACTCTCTCTCTCTCTCTCTTTGTTCTCAGAAGATCATTATCTCTATACGAAGGTTTGCTGGGTTTTTCCTGATTGGGTTTCCCAGGATAAATTATTCTAGTATTTGTTTCTGTGCTTTGTCTATCTTCTAGAGATCCTTTTGTTTATTCACAAATAAGATATACTGCTATAATCTTGTAAAAACTAACAAATGTCATCTATGGTATGCCAACCATGCCTATTTGTGGATCTGGGTTCTGAAGTACCCTGTTCCTCATTGATTTGTGAAGCATCCTTGGGATCTACATCTCATCATCCTGCAAGTCCTTGCAAATACTTTGATCCCTTCTACATACAAAGGTGAAGACTACTATACACACAAGTTTTTTTAGTCTCTTTGAGGTAATCTCGTACCTAGGAATAGAGTGAATAAAATTGTAAGTAGACTAATTCCTTTTTAACAATAGAGGAACAAGAAACCTAAGATAACAAATGCATAGAGAGGTTTTGGGATCTTTGAATCTATCCTCATACATCCCCAGACATCCCCACCATCCTGTGGGATTCATTTGTGCCACAGACCTCCTATCATTCCTCACTTTAGTAACATAAATGGGGCTACTAACTGTTACAAAATAAAAATAAAAACTATTATCAAATTGTCCTTTCTTCATTAGCACCATGCATCTTCAATATAGTATGACTAAACCATTATGTTGAGGCTTGGAAAATGGCAGGTAACAACAGTAGGGATTCTCCCCAATAAACGTTCCCAATTAGCTCGTTATTGTTTGGTATGGGGAATCCATCCGGTTTATGGTCTGACTATCGTAGGTCAAGTAAGAATTAAAGCATTTTACCAGTTACAGCCCGGTCCACCGTGTATATTTTTAGTTTTTTTATGTTTAAGGCAAAGTTACATATATCGTGTTAGCGAATATATCGCCGGGGGTTCGGAATGAAACTTATCAGTAGCAACGGCAAAAATATCGGAAAATATCGGCAAATGTCGTTTTGCATTAAAAAATACAAAAATAAACATTTTTTTTCAATTTTTTTAACATCTAAAGCAACAACAACATCAAATAAACACATTTCCACATAAATATTAAAATACAACTAATATATAAGATGCATAAGATGTCAAATGGTGGATCATGATCACATATCGACTATAAAGTTATAAACTGGAAATATTGAAATATGTTCTTGATGGAATGATAGAAAATCACATCAAATGATCAAAATAAATGTATCTCAAGAAATTAATCATCATGACTCATGAGGCATCTAGATACCACATGATACAATGATAAATAGTAGAAATCATCGATCCCCTCTACCCCTTTTATAGGAAAGGGGCACCACTCTTTTTCTGGAAGTAGTAAGGGGTCCTGTAGGTGCTTTGGATGAGTTAGGCATAAAATTGGAAGCTCCAACTACTTAAGATATGGTGAAGGTCCAACTACTCTACAATTTTGATGAAACTTACCATGTTTAATGAGTGAAGGGTACATTTTTATTAAGGTCATGATAAAAGATTTCAATAGTCAATGCCACCAACATCAAGGTACAGGGATGGGTTGATGTGCTTGATTAAATGCCAATCCCATACCCTCATACTTGATAAAATCCAGTGGAATTGTTGAAATCTTGAAATCCTGAAAACTATGAAGTCTCTTGAATTCTAAAAGGGATCTAAAATTCTACTTTTTGCATATGAAGTCCGATGAGGTTGGAACCACTCTCAAACATCCCGAAACTATTAATGGCAATGTTAAAAATTTAAGTAAAAGGATAGAAAATGAAAGTAAAGGAGAATGTCACTTTTACTTTAAGAATTTAGTATTACCATTTATTACTTTAAGAATTTAATATATTTAGTTTTAATAACAGTGCCAAAAACTTAACCCGTGAATTTTTTTTTCAAATTTCTTGCAATTTTTTTTAGCAGGGCGATATTTTCCAAAATCTCCCGATATATTCCCAATATATCGTGACATATTGAATATATCGCGATATATTCAAAATATCGAAAATATCGCAATTTTTTAGTGGCGATATATCGCCAAGGGGAATGACTCACGATATATCGCGATATTGCCGATATATGTAACTATGGTTTAAGGTATGATGTGCAAGTGCCTAACTAAAATGCAGATGACAGAGATAACGAGGAGTGTCACAATGTGATGCGCAGGTTCTTATCTCTCATCTTACCTCTCTCGCTTCTAAATCACAAACAACAAGAAACTAATTAAGACTTACTAACCTATCCCTGGGGAGCAAAACTATCATTAATGGTGAGTAATGTACTGTAGTGCATGCATAAAGAAAAATCACAGATAGTTGTTAACATTTTCGAACACATGAACATCAATAGAGATATGAACAACAAGATAGCTTATTGTTAGTTAAAACATTCATTACTCAATGTGGAAATTTCGCAAAAATAAACCAGAGCACATTCATAACATGAAAAAATTCAATAAGTTAGAATGATCTCACAGTTTATGGAAACAAGCTGAAAAAGAAATAGTTCATATCTAACTGGCACATAGCAAACATTTGAAAAATCCACACTCCAGCATAAACATGACTCTTTATTGTAAAATGAAATAGTTCTTCTTACAATACTTTCTCAAGATAGTCTGGGAAAAAGGTCCTTTCTATCTAAAACTCCTATATTTATACCAAAAAAAAAAACAAAACTCTTGGGCTGCCCCTCATTGTCTCTTGAGCTTCCCCAACCTTTAATTTTCCAAAATTTTGTCGTGTAGCTTGTGTACATAATTAATACAATATATTACATTTTAAATCAATATTTCCAAAACACTTTATGAGGAAGGGCCAGCTTGCTCACTGATGAACTTTTTCCATGTATGAGCATCTGCTGCTATGCCTTCAAACCCGGAAGGCTCAAGAAATCGAATGTTAATTTCGTATTTGGCAGCTTGGGTTTTTACCCCCTCTATCTTAGCAGGACTTAGGTGCAGCTGGTCTTCTAATAAATGTATGCTCACGGTTGCATGTGCTACCGCATTTTTCAATATCCATTCATCCAGGTCCTTGACCTGCTGGATTTCTTGCTTATCTTCTTGGTACCTGTCTTGTAAATGTTTTAGAAACAATTCATGCTCCGGTAGCACATTCAATCTCTTTTCTGTAGAAGTCTGACATCGATTGTATGTGGAGAGCACTCTCTTGCAAAATTCAGCACATGCTGCCTTTGTCTTTTCACTGTTTTCTTGAACTCCTCTGCTACATTAATTGCAAATTCCAGTAATTCATATTCCTGCTTTAAAGTTTGCTGATATTTTACTGCTAGCTCCGCGGGAGATTCCTTATTGGTCTCTACCAGACCATTCTTTTAGAATCTCCAATATATCTTGAGACCTATCTAGGAAATATGAAGTGGTATCTACAATTTCTTCTATCCTGGTGTCTATCTGCAAAATTTTGCACCTTTCATCTTCTATCCATATTTGTATTTGATGGATCCTTTTTCTTTGAATTAGAACATGCTCTTTCAAAGGTTGGATGTCGGTTTTCTGCTCCATAGCATTCTTCAGTGATGTGGTCAATGAATTTTTCTGCTCTTCTAAGGCTGCTGTCTGCATCTGATATTGCTTCTCCTTTTCCTCTGCAGTAGCCTTCTCCATTTCTAACTTAGTAACCCTGCTCTCCAACTTGTTCTTCTCTTCACTTAAATTCCCATATGATAACTGAAGATCATCATTTTCAGTCTTTAACATCTGATGCTCTAGCTGTAGCTTTTGTAATTCAGCTAAGGTAACTTGAGCACTCTTCTCTTTGTTTTTTCAGATATTTCTGGAACATTCTTATCTGCTTGCAGGGTTTGGCATTCCGTTCTTGAAGTCCTGACTTTGCCCATCATATCTTCATATTTTCTCTTTAGCTTTTGGCTCTCATCTCTTTCTTTCTTTAAAGTTTCCTTTAGTTGGGCTGCATTCTTCCGTGACTGCTCTAGATCAGTCATGAGCCTGTCCACATTGTCTTCAGTTGCTAAGGTTAAAGCTACCCCAGCTCTTGCTATAAACCATGGATCTTTATGCGTACCATGTACCAATGTTTTATCTGTCACCATTTTTCTTGGCTGTCCCCCAGTATCTACCTTTTTCTCAGTTCTTTTAATGATTCTTTTCTTTTCTTTGTCATAAAAAATGGTATTAAAATCAGGAACCTCCTCCCCTTCGGTAGGCATGAAAGGGATCAAATTTATTTCAAAAATTGAAGCTTTTCCTAATATGCTGCCAGAAGATACAGTAGGTTCCAAGGGATCAGGATCAGATTGTCCTTGCTCTTGATCTATTTGGTCTTGTACTCCTTGTGCATCAACTTGCTCTGTAGTCTGTTGATCCTTTTAGGCTTCTGTTAGTGTCAAGCCTTCACTTTCTTCTTGTTTCTTCTGTATTTCAGCTTCTTCTTTTCTTTTTCTTTCTTCTTCTTCCTTCCTAGCTGCTTCTTCAGCAACTCGTTTCTTTTCCTCCTCTTCAATTCTTAACCAATTTTTTGCTTCCTGTGCTAATCTTCTTCTCTTTTCTTTGCCTCTTCTTCATCTAACTTCTTAGCCTGTTTTGAAGTTTTGCCTTTTCCACCCATAGTTGTTATTTTTTTCTTGAATCTTTTCTTGAGGGCGGTTATGTTCTTTGCATTTCGTAATGTCTCCTCATCTTTGTCCCAGAAATCAGTATATTCAAAATAATTTCCTGCTTCTTTGCAGTAGTTAGCTACTTTGTTATGGGAGTCATTTCTATGAAAATTCATTTCCCCGAAACAAAAATATTCTAGCTCTTTAACAAATTCTGTTGTCTACTTTACCCTTGAAAACTTATAGCTTCCAAGTAAGAAAGGTATTGTAGGGTACGTTGCCTTCTTATGTTCAAACAGAAAATTGCCTACACCATCAATATACAGCTGTTTGACTGCCTCCTTGTGGAGTACATAATCTGTGGCATATTTCAGGAGTAGAGAAGGAGCTTTAGAACCACCATACATCCTTACATATAATCCATCCCCGGTCAAATAATAATCCCCAAACTCCTGTATGACTTTAAATGCCTCTTCAGACATGCAATTACATTCAGTCAGGAAAATTAGGGTATATAAGGGCATAATGAAATGCTCGCAAATTTCCCTATAATAACTATGGTACTTATGTGCTCACAACAATTTATAGGTTGCGTATACTGGGGTTCTGTCCTTCTCCCAGTTATATCTCAAAGCAGGAAAAGCCTAGGTGCACAATATGCAATCAATCAAGATAGAGCTCATATAAAATTCCGATTTCTTTTGAGATACTCTTCCTAAGGCTGTTGATATACATGTAGAGAAGCTGTTCGACACTATATTTGCCCAGTTAAAGATGGTTTCTTGGGTAGCCACAAAAAAGATAACCGGTATCCAACCTATCTTGAAGCTCTTCCCATGTGCTCTGCCAAAAATCCTATTGAGCATCAATGCAATAAACCTGTAGGGAGCATGGAGAGTAGAGGAGTCATATTCTCCGAAAGGTCTAGTTCGGAAATTCTTTCCTAGTATCATCATTCTCTTTACAGTTTCTACCAGGTCCATAGCTATCTCCTTCAACCAATTCTCTGTTAGATAGACCTGTGGTGAAGGTAGATGATATGCCATGGAGACATATGCAGGGCTATATGCAGCATAGCCTTGCTTTGCAGTGTTTTCTAGAATCATTATCGTCACATTTTCCCTGGGCAGAATCCACCCTATTACTTCTGAACAGGGAAATAATTCGGGCCTCGTAGCTACTTTCATCAAGGCTGACTTCTCAATGTTGGCATAGATCATCAGTTCTTCAAACCCAGCATCAGGTACATTCTGGTTTGAGATCATTCTATAGATTTCTCCCCAATTGTAGTCTGGTTCAACTCCAGTAGTGGCTTTGTTATCTTCGTAGATGAACTCTACCTTGGTGATTATTTCTACTTCAGGCTCTCCTTCAGCCATCTGAGCTTTCTTCTTCTATCCCTTTGACATGTTACTGTTATAGCAATCAACCTGTCACAATCAAACACATGTTTTAGGCTAACTGAACTCTTAGCAAGTGTTTAAGAAACACATAAGAAAATATACCAATTTATTTACCTCCTCGACATGCATGTTGTTTCAAATGAGTTAAACACAGTTTTTTACGAATGAAAGATTTAACAAAGAAAAATCCTGTAAACTGCTTCCTAAATTTGCCTAAGCTCCACTGTCTCAAAACCTTAATCGACCGAACAACCTCCGTCTCACACGGGTTCTTATTAGACTGATTCTACCGCTGGATCTCAACACAATTCTCAATCTCAAAATACTAAACCTTGCGTAGCAAACGTCTTCGAGAAAACCCTAATCGACCGAAAGACCTTCCTAAATCCCACGGGATATGGTAATTGCAAGAAAAATGGCTTACTAACCCCCGACTGATCATGAAAAGACCAAGGAAAGGGTGGTGCAGACAGCGAAACGCTTGTCTGCACCGTGCCCTAACAACTCACGCCGGTGCAAACGCGTCCATAACGGTTCAATGGCATATAGACTCAGACTCCCACAATAATGAGACCTCAAACAGCTAAACCCCTTCCTCAATGTAAAACAATCACGAACTCACTGTAACAAGGCAAAAAATAAAATTCCTAACCTTCCTATGCGGTAAAACCTAACTTGTGGAAAACCTAACAACTCAAATATCAACCAATAACAGCCAAAATAACAATACCACGGTTTACCTACCTGGCAGTAGCAATGTAATCGATTGGATGGAACGAAATTCTATGGGGGCAGAGTAGGACGAATGAGATTTCGACAGCTGCGTGTACACAACTTCTCCGGACTGCTTCCACGGTGCAAACGACATAACCCAATGCGAATGACAAGTCACAAGTCGAATACAACAATATAACACATGGCCTCTCTATATATATAATGTCCGACGGGAAACTTATTGGTGGAAAAACTTAAATCAATTGAAAGGATAAACTGGAGGATCGCCGCAATGGCGGGCACAAACAGAACTACGGACCCGGCGATATGTTAAGTCAATCGGACGTCGGAACCACTAAGTTCTAAGTTCGGAACCACAAACTAATCCTCCTCCGCAACGTCAGCAATGTATAGTTATACCATCGCGGGCTTTACTGTTGGAACGGGTATCGAAACTCGGCAACTCTAAGCTCTAAGGAGTCGATGAAAGAACATGATACTTTTGGAACGTCTCGAAACTAGCCTCCCACATGTCAGCAATGATAGACACTAGGACTTCGTCTTACCCCAGTCAAACAACCCGAAAATGAAATAAACATTATCGGATATCGAAACCACTAACCGCTAGAAATTCGGCAAATCGAACCCGAGGAGAAAAGAAAACGGGCTCTGATGTATCGGCAAGGGAGTCTGAAGGTATTCGGCAGGCTTGATGGTTTTGCTTCCACAACATCGAAAAGATAGTCGACTATGCTTACAATATTGGAAGGATAGTCAACTAATCTTCCGATATAGAAAAATGAAACAGACCAAGTTTTTTAAAGAAAAATCTAAACTCAAGGCAGCTTTGGTGAAAACGAAATACTCCTAGGCCAGATTTAATAAAAACAAGTAAAAGGGGGGCCCTAAAATTGAAAATTTTGGGGAAAAAAGTTGCAGCTGCAACACATTGTTTCACGTCAAGATCATCTATGGGTAAAACTTTGTTTGGCCTCTCCACGTGCCACTTCAGATTAAGTGCATAATTAGGCACATGAAGAGGAGTGGGTTTCAACTTGTTCCACGTCTTGTCCATAACTTTTGGTATTTTTTGAAAAACTTTGATATTTGAAGAGGGTTCTCTTTGATAGATGATGGTCCTTATCTTGCTAATCATACAATCAATTACTTTATATGTTTCCCCATGACTTGGGGAATATGACTTTGCATACTTGATCATCTCCACTATTGGAGATGTGAATGAGACAATGTTTTTATATTTATCCTACCAATCAAAATCCAAACTCATTCATTTTACTTTCTTTCCGTTCCTATTGTGGATTCCCCTCATATAGATCCCTCACCAGTAACAATTGTTGTTTGCAAGGCCTCCACCTAAATCATAGGCTCAAGAGGAATGTAAAAGGAGGCATATCTTGCGTCTTCTAGTTTTAAGAACAAATTCTTTGTATGCATCGTTTAAATAAATAAATGTGCATAATTGTGTAGTTAGGCCTATAAACACATTGTTGTGTTTTGCAAGTGTGGTTCAATAAATAATAAAGCTATTAGACATAGGATTCAGGCGCACTGTGTTCATGCTAACATGGCGTGGCTTTGGGAGCTGAATACATTTTGCTAACATGGATCAAGCTATTACAGAAGTTGTAGCTTTAACTTCATGGTTTGTTTATAGATTATGCAAGAACTCTCATTGTTAAGGATGATGAGGTTCATAGAGCTGATTGTATTGATGTATCAGAAAACAGTCTAAGTGAAAGATTGAGTCTTGTGAACCTTAGGTTGTGTGAAATTGGTGAGCTACTGCACTGTGAGCATTCTTGAGTGAGGACCTTTGGTGTTATATAGTTTGAGAATCGAACCACTGAAGATTGATATGGTTTTTTTGTATGACGAGATGGGGGAATCGGTGACTATGTAGAATCACTCCTGAGATATCTAGGAACAAATCTCATGACTGCCACTATAACCCATTTTTTCACGCAACCACCTGCAAGCACGCGTCCCGGGTAAGTCCAGGGAATCGAAACAAGGTGGGTTGCATTAACATCGGGAGTCCCAACCACTCAGTTTACCTTATGCAGGCCCATTGAAGACTGATATGTAACTCTATTGTAGATTGTCAATTTTATGTCAACACAATTAACTTTTCTCATGTGTGTTTTTTTTACTAATAATTCCTTTATAAGTTCATTTGAAATCATTAGAAGTTTGTTGTTAGTGTTGAAACCTGTAATAACAAGTTACAGAGTGCAGTATTGACATTTATGGGCATTGTTCATCAAGAATTGGTGTGGATTAGTGTAAATAATGTTCTTTGTAAGAAGAGTTTTCTGTGTCATATTGGCTGGCTTTGCAATGACTTTAATTATATTATTAGTGTGTGCACACAGCAAGGAGTCCAAAGTATACGGACATACTTGATTTGAATCATCATTCTTATTGATCTACAAACTAGTGTTACATCAATGATAACTTGAAGTCATCAAAAGGATGAACCTCTTCGGTTGCATCCTTCAACACTTCAAATTGGTGACGAGTCCTTCATCTTTCCAATACAATCAATTTCTCTTAAGAAGGTCCCTTATGAAGCGATGACAATATTGTTTGACAGGGTTCTCTATCTTTCGAGTGTTTTTGCTCTTGATGATGGGTTAATTAATCATCTGAAACATTGGGATAAAGTTCTCGTAGTTAAATCCAGAAATCTTTTTAAAAAATGGGCCCATTCTTAATATATATCCAATCATTCATGATAGTTGAACATCTTGTGCAAACCCAAGTTTATTCAAGGTCTTCTATCAACCTTTGCATCTTTGAGACCCCTGGTTTAACAGTGTCACGCTTAATTTGTTGTAATGAAGGGGTATTGATATATTCTGGCCCAACAGCCATGATTTTTCTCACCATTTCCTTGTAGAAAGAAGAACGCGTTAAATGATAGTCCATAAATTCAACAATTGCACGATTTGCATCCTCCTTACATTGCACATTGTACATTTCCATGAAATTTTGATTTCCTAAAGACCTCTTATCTGAAGTAGAAGACCCCTACATTCTCATTAGTATAAGAAAGTGATTCACATTGTTTCATTCAATTGGAGGACTCTCCAAGTCTACGTTTCTTAAAGTTCACATTCTTGCTAGACAATGAAGCATCTTGGGCAGCTATGTGAAGGCTTTAAATTTCAGTGCTTTTTCAAATGTATGTTTGCAATGTGCATACCCTGACTCCATCACCAGGTACTCCCAAAAGATGATGCCATATTCAAGGATAGATAGAAAATATTGCATATCCAATCCTGGGAACTAACCACTATTTTTCTTATTGTTTTTGCGACACTCTTACAAGCTATAGGAAGGGATTTTAAGATTGAAAGACTTTGAGTTAGAGCTTTTTTGTGCCTGTGGTGGTCTCGTCTCAGATTGAACAGTTTGGTTATCTCCCCCATTTTGAAGTTTCTTTTCTTAAAAGGTGTGATCATAGAGAAAAATCTAAAAGGGAAAAAATGGTTTCTGCCCCAAATGAAAATAACATCAAAATGTCAAGAAATTGTTAAAAAACAACCTGGTTGTAGATGAATAATGTCCTGGTCTAAAGACTGAAGATTCCACCATCAAATTTGTTCAATCTTCTGGCCACCATTGTCAAATATTCACTGTTACCCACTTGAATGTCCCGCCCAACTGAAAATATCAGTCTTCAAAACGTTTAAACTTCAAACATGGCAATTTAAAACACTCCAAGGCTGCACAAAAGCTTCTTCTTCTGTTTCTGTTCTTTGAACCACAAGGGAAACCCTCTATAAATAAAAGGAAAACCGAAAAATTGATTTGATAAACCCATGGGTTGGTCATGAATGCAGGTTAGAGGGTTTTCACTGTTCAGTGGTTTAAAAGGAAAACCCAAAAATTGATTTGATAAACCCATCGGTTAGTCATTAATGCAGGTTAGAGGGTTTTCAGTGGTTAGAAAAGTTTAGTTTCTTTTTCCTTTTCTTTTATTAAACTAGTGTCACAAAGGCGCCACTCTGGAAAGGGGACATAAAGGCATCCCTAAAATTGTTGAGCAATGTTTGAACTTTGTACGTCCCCTGCTTATGTGAGTGATGTTTGGATGTCCAATCCTCATATTCTATTTTTCTCAACGGGGGGGAAGGGGAATGTATCGGGGACATGTGTCCCTGAAACATTCCTGAATCCTTACCAAACAAGGACATCCTTGTGGGACCCTTCCATTCTCTGGTACGAGGAAACACATGATTAATGCTCCTTTGCAAAATTGATTGCCAGTAATTTCATTATACTGTCCTAAATTTCATTAAACCCGATGGTTACAATTTCTTTTTCATTACTTGCATGAATTTTTCCCAATTGGTAATGTGAAGCCTTCCTTGCTATTGCTGCCTCAGACAAAGCTTTCCCACAACAATGCATTCCCACTCATATTTACTCAGGTAAACTAAATCTGTTCTATGGTTATGTATTCAGAGCAAGTGAATCAAATGCCCAACTAGAATAGCCAGTTGTTTAACTTTTCTCTCTAGAGTGTCATTCAATAATTTGTTTCCTATGTTTTCAGCTTGAAAAGGTTTTGTTGATGTTGGGGGAGAACCTGCAGTTCTAAATAGTGTACACTGCCTACTTCCATTTACATTGGCTGAGTTGCAAGGGTAGAGATGATACCAATTGTGGGAACATGCCAATCTATTTGTTCATAATAGCTTGCAGTTAGGTCATTCTTTTCTCTAAGTGAGATAAGTCTGTTCTTAGTTGATAAGGGAATTTTGCAAGCTTAAGCTCATCTACCATCGTATCCACTTCTTTGATCCTTTCAGTTGATGGCTTCTTTAGGCTCAACAGCAGTTCAATCTTGGCTTCTTGTTTGAACCGTTCAATTTCTAATTGGCTTCATACTTGGCTCTAGTACAAAATTGATTTAACTTTAGGGTTGAGTTTAGGGCACAACCAAGTTTTTTAATGGGAGTAAGGCATGTGTACTTGTCTTGTGTGTGTTGCTAAAGATATTAATACCTACACAAGCACTACAAATGTGTGTGTGAGAGTACAAAAGATAAATATGCTGAATAATAAATGAAGATTAATTACAACAAAGAATCTCTATAGATAGATGGCATGCCAAGTTCCAACCTGAAGTATTATAACATTATCTTAGGCTGTGTGAAAGGTTCAATAAGACTCACTACTCTATAATGGCTTTAATGCCCTTTATTTACATACATTAGATAACATAGAATTTTCAATACTTTGTAAGTCAAACATTTATAGTAATGGCTAAAACGATTTGGTTGTCTTTGCTGTCTTCCATATTTTTTCAATGGTGAATGATTTACTTATAGAGTGTCATGTTGTGGGTTGTCTTGTTATTGCAGAACTTTTTGTTTTGTGTTGATGTGTTATGTACTATTGTGGAGCTCTAATTTTTTGACATTATACCTTAAAAGAGAAATACAGGCTTCAACTGGAAAATGCATGCTTCAGGTGCTGTCACAATGTATGCAAGAGATAAAGGATGAAATAGCTTCATGGGAGGGCAGAGTTGGAGCTCATTCTAAATCAAACACCTGTAGTTGCATTGTCCTTCGGCTTGTGCTCCAAACTGAAATTCCAGAATTAATAAATGCAAAGAAAAGTGATGTTTAACTACTTATGAATAAAGGTCATCCCAAGCTAACTATCCAACTTTCCAAGAGGACAAAAAATTTCTGACACTAGAACTGATCTGTTCCAATTTCCATTGTCCATATAAAAAATGAGTTGAATGCACATGTTCTTTATTTCCATTATCTAATATTACTGTCCTCAAAGGACAAGCATGGTTGAAAACATAATCAATCTCTCATGATTGTGTTGCAAAATATAATGCTTTGTCAGCATTTCCTTGCTCTTTTAACATTGTACTTGGTTAGTTTTTAAGGTAATGGCTAAACATTTATAGAAAGAAATTCTATATTGTACTTAGCCTTAACATTGTCCTCTCCATTTGTCAAGATTAATTTGTAGATTTTTTATCCCTGCCAAATATCCTTGATGAAAGCGTTCTTACAACGAAACACTGAAGTCTGCAAACGTTGTCGTTAGGTTCCAGCTAGTAGAAAAAGGCATGACTCTCTATGAAGCTCAAACAACTCAAGACTCTTTAATACCACCTTGCTTATTTGGCTTGCCCAGCTCTATAAAACCACAAGACTGACGGGATACATTTGATTCTACGTGAAAACAGAAATAATTCAAGCTCGACTTCCATTATCATTTATTTTCATACACTACATGGTCTACTCTGTCCTCTGAGATGGACAGAGATTCTTTGTGATGAACAGTCTTAACTTTGAAGTGCAAAACAGCACCAAATACAACTTAGTGATTTACCACCACAATGATTACATAACGATAAACCGGCAAAATATGTACTATGCGACATAAGGAATGCTCACTGAAGGGAAAGATTACTGACTGATGACTTACACTCCAAACACCTAACTGGAAGTTGGTTTATGTGGCCTCAAACCAGATGCACTTGGACTCATATGTTTTCCATAACCAATATGGGGAGCGCCTGAATGCCTTTCCCCTATGTGTGGGCTATATGTCTGTCTGAGCTCACTTACACGGGGGCTATATATTTGATTAGCTTCAGCAAATCGCGGACTGATTGCAGATTTGGTTTCATGAATTGGGGTGCATTCACTTGAGCTAGTTATCCGTGGACTATATGCGTGTTTGACCTCACCACGACTTCGTGTAATCATCTCATCCAAAACTTCGCCATCATCTGCACGTGCCCCCGTGGTTCCTAGTCCGAATCCCTGAATTCCAGCTTCCTGCAATCAACATATGTTAGTTCAATTTATTTATGTTCATGCTGCAGGGGTTATCAGATATATCAGACAGTAATATTCTCAAAATTTTGTTTGATATATGTCTTGCACTCACTGGTATGTTGCATGGCATTGCAGGTGCTTCTTCATATGCGGCTGCATCCAATTCTTGAAGATGTGCTCCTTTGTAAAACTTGGGAAGGATATACTGCCTTGCTGGGACTAACAACATTATCAGTAGTGGGAAGAGAACACCAGCTATAGGAATCCATGTGATGCCAAAACAGGCCAGCAAATAGCATGTCTGGAAAATGGTGAAAGTGGCAATTGTTTTGAAAGGCACCGTTTCAAGAAATGTAGCATGATACTTCTGAAGTACTCTGTTACCATCAAATCAACATTAATCAGCCTTGAAAACAGGAAACTGTATTACAAGCATCACTTTTTTATCCAAATAAAGACTGGAGCTATGTAGTACAACGGTGTAAAAATCAAGCATATTATAGTTTTGAAGAAGTCATACTTGTATCTACGGTTTGGAGCAGTGAAAAGAAACAATATCCTCTCCCAAAATTGATTTCCAGGCAAACTCTCTATAGCCATGAAAGCAAAGTAACCCCAAAGCACAGAAGTTGGGATCTTGCTAATGATGGGCATTGCCCCAAGGCAGCCAATCACCATCATAGATTGCAACAAATTACTCAATCGTTGTTCTTTCACCTCAACAGGAAGAAGGTCATCCACGTCCTTGTCAACATTAAAAATCGATTCATCAACTAGTGCATCTATATTTCCAGTACTTGCAGCTAACTCAATGGTGGTCTCTTTCAATTCCTTGAGTGCCTGCATAAATGTCCAGGACATGACATGACAAATAAATAAAGGGAGAGACATCAGATAAAAACAAACACCTAAACTGAAAAAGAGGATTCTTACCAAGGCAGGTGGAGGCTGATAAACCAATGGGGTCTGCATTTGCTGATAAGCTTCTTGCATGTTTCCATATAATTGCCCCAAGGTTGAGTTTTTCTGAAAGCTTTTCCGAACTGTTGTCACCAACTTGCTACGCACCAACTGTAACAAAAGTACTTGTCAATGACTAATCTATAAAACGTCCCAATTGTGTCTATGCCCTGAAAAGTTGCAATTGATAATTCCAATTTATTGGTACCTGATGTTTTAGAGTAGCTAAGCTTTTCGTGTGCATTGGAGATTGAGGAATAACACCATTTGAAGGGGGGATGCCAACAAGACCACATAAAATAGTCTGCCACAATAAAAGGAACATTTATGAACCCACTACTGATTTTTTTTACAAAACACAATAGAGACAAAGCATGAAGAGTTAAAGCAAGATGTCCTTAGGATAGCAAGAGCTCTTCCAGAATATGCTAGCCAGTGACAACTGATCCTAAAGATGGACTCGGACAAGAATTACAAATTAATTTTAAATAATATATTTATACTGAGGTAATTTGCATACCAAGAATCCTAAAAGAAGTAAGTCATAATGGTACGAGGAAGGTTTTCTTAAGTTGAATTCCTTTTGTTGAGCAAGTTGGGATGCAACACTGTGATCGAAATAATAAAGCACGGCAATCATTGTCGCTGGAATGAAAGCTCCAAAAATGTATAACAATGGCACATCAAGCATTTCCTGTTTGGAAAAATAAGTACTGTTATTGCATGAACACAACATATCTTCATTGAAGACAATCTATCTTGTTAAGATGGTGGGAAAGATAAATATAACCTTTGAAGAGCGTTTAACAGAGGGCTATGCATCTTAAGAAAGCCCTGCTTATATTTTCTATTCATTGTGAAAGCATCCGATGACACAATTCATCTCAAGTAGGAAGAAAAAATATTAACCTAACTTTGAGAAAAGGTACCTTAAAAACTGTCCAGTTGGAATAAGCATCGCGTGACCATGGATTAGGAGTAGCAAGACGCCTAGGAACTCCCCTTGGAACATGGCTTGCTGGTGCATATGATACCGCAGTCCAGAAAAGCACCATCAATGGCACCCCATAGTCTGCAACAAGACCTCGTAACCACCCTGCGAATACGCATGTATGTTTCTGTGTTTAGTTAGAAAAATTACCTAAATTACAGTCTGTTTACTCCAGCATATATTGGAAAGTTATAGACGAATCACAAGTGTAATCAATCCATTCTTTTTAGCCTTCTAAGCCAATCCATTATGATTTGAAATTGAATTTGCTTCAGTTGAAAAAAAAGTAGAAATATACCAGTTCAGTGTCTAATACTACTGAACATTAGTTCATTCATAAGAAAGTATGTAAACATACAAACATAAATTTCACTCCTAAAAGTACAACTTTTTATCAAGTGATACGACTACGGTGATCGAAATCAGGAATTATGTTCAAAAGGAAGGATTATGCCTAAGCATCCTCTACGAATGGCCAATACCTTTCTGGTTAGCTACCTACATTAAAGTTGCTATAAAAAAATATGACAATAGACGTAGCTTGAAAGTGGTGAACCACTGCAGAACTCGGGCAAAGAAAGATGGCAATTGTAGACTGCATTTTCAAGATACTGGTTACAAAATCCATAGTATATAATAGCGCACATTGACAAACTCACAATGCCCTGTCTGTTGAATACGGTAGCCAATTTTCTCACAGATTATACTGCCTAGTATAAAACTGCTCATAAATTAACTTAACACAGAAGGATCAGAGAGAGAGAGCGAGCGAGAGAACAAATATGCGTGAAAGGGAATAAAGAAAATCAGAAAGAGAGACAAGGTATAGCAAAGTGACTGCTACTAGACTAAATTCTTTGAATTATGCATACCTGTCCCATAACGCCAAGATCGCGCTTTGCGGCTCTTTAGCCCACTAAAAAGGAGCGCAAATGTGAGAACTAGTGCAAACATTCCATTTCCAAACCGCCATGAAGGTTGGAACTGATCAAGGCTTGGATCTTCTCCCTTCGGAATACGGAATTCCTCCACAGCACCCTGTACCAGGTAGTTTATTACAGTGCATCAGTTATCTTCCCAAGTTAATCTTGATCCTTCTTTACTGTATTTAACTTTTGAAGGGGCCGAATGTTTCAGCTAATCTATAATTTACATTTCAAATCTTATCAGATATTTTGTCCTAGGGCACTGTAGAAACATGTTATTGGGACTCTTTTCTCAGTTTTCTAAATTGGTAAACCTAGCATTTGGAACAGAAGGCAATTATATTTCCAAGTTTTAAAAAAAATCACACGAGAAGACATACAATATATGTGATAGCAAGAGAAATTAGGTACTTAAAATTTTATAAGCATTTGTATGCATGCTGAACTTCGAACTCTGTTATTCTTAAGATTGATATGAATAGAACAATCTGTAATCTGTTATATCCTTAGAACCTTACAGTTATTGCCTGTTGCATGAACAGCATTGCAATCAGCATTCCAAAAAGTTCACCAGCTATGCGGGTAAATCTGTTAATAATTGAGCATGCACCCAGGATGGCAAGCAAGATCAACAAGAATGATGTCCAGACACATACCCTGCACACCAAAGAGGAGCAGTTATTCAGTGAAGATACAGACAATATAAAGGAATCGACTGTTGACCCCTGAAAAGCTTTGCAAGACAAATTTAGAGCCGTCAAACATGATTCATTATCTTGTTTTGACATAACAAAGGTTTGCAGCGAGATCTATACCATGCTGCCCAGGCCAAAAACAATTTTGGGCCCAAATCTGCTCTGTCTTTGGCAAAATTAAACATGAATGTATACATTATTACAGTTGGCTCAGCTACTCCAAGAATTAACAATGGTTGACCTCCAAAAATTGAATGTATGAGTCCACAAATGGCAGTGGATGCCAAGGTCTGAACTCCAGTCAGGATGCCATCTGCAAGAACCAAATTCAATATTATATTTCAGGTTGCTGATTTTTATATAGTTTCATGCTTAATTTTTTAAATAAGTCCAAACATTTTTAATTAAAAAGGTCCTGAAAGGTATGTAATTATACGAAGGAACAACAAACACAAGATGCTGAAATTCCTACCTGTGCTCCTGTGCAGTTGTTCTCCAAATGATATCACTGGAATGGCTGATGCAAAGAATATGTACGTTGTGGGAGCAAGGATTCTGAATATGAAAAAAATGACGAGTTAGTGAGTGTAAACAAACTTGTCTATAGATGTCGATATTTTGCAATCAGTGGTCTCATGTGTGTTGAGTGCCGTGACAAAGAAATTGTAATGTCTTGTATCTTTTCTTTATTTTAAACCGACGTAACTGATAGCTTGCAAGCTTCGAAATGTTTACGAGGCAGATCAAAACAACTGTCCAAGTAAATTTTAACTTTCAGCTTTCAATTCCAATAAAATAACTTTTCTACCAGAGAAGGCTAACAAAACAGTCACATATTGCATTCAAGAATTCCAAATGTTTAGTATCCTCTTCAATTCAAAACATAAGCACAGAATGAAGACAGATGCAGTGTGTGTCATGTAAATACCTGTATCCTGCGGTGAAGCCACCAATCCAGTCTTGCTTGTAACACAGTAATCTTCCTTTCAGATCATTCTTGATACCTCGGAATGGGACAAAAGTTTCCTCCATTGCAAGAAGTAGCAAATAGAAGAGGAATATAATTTCTTTTCTTCAGCAATTGAAATGCGGATAAAGGGACTAAGAAGGAAACGTGGAACATAAAAACACCTATATGGAAGTCGAGCAACTGTAATGACAACTACATTACTATAACGAATTTTTTGGACAGCAGTCCACCAAATTTGTTAAACCCTCTATATTGTACAGAAAAAAAAATGCCCAACATGAACAGTATCAAAAGCCTCTTATATCATTTACAGGAGAAAACTTGGATCTCCCTCTAGAAGGTCAAAATTCAAAACTCCTAATGTTTCAGTAAAGCTGTATAAGTACAGGAATTGTGTTTGTTTGTACAAACAGAATTCTTTGTGTCTGAAATTTGTTCTACAGAAATATATCCTCTTTATATTGTTTCTGAAGGTCAAAGATCAGAAACGTGACCAACCAAGTTAATTGATGAAACGTGTTGTATACAGAATATAATAAACTTCTCCAGAGAAATTCTGGGGTCAAATTTACATTTGGGAAGAAAACTGGCTAAGGATAAAGGGAAGCTGATGTGCCCTGAGCCATAGTCTAATTCAGCCAGAAAACTTTGTGTGAATTTTCTTGAATTACTTAGATTCCATAGCTGAAGATATACAACAAGAATTTGACTCTCTGTATTGGACATCTGCTATCTAAGATTGCAACTAACGAGAAGCCATCATGTCATTGGCACAGATGCAAAAAAATTAAGGGAAAAATATGTCGGCTTCAATTTCGACGGGGATAAGATTCATACTAAAGGCTTCTGTCCAAATTCCATTTGCCTTACCAACTCCATCAAAAGTACTGGAGATGAAGTCCATCTAGGTGGAAAGCTGTTGGTTTTACATATTGGTTTTCTTAAGAAGTTCAGAAGTCAACGTTCAACAGCTACTGAATTCCGAGACATGACAGGGGAAGTTTAAGGAGCGTCTCTATATGACTCCATGGCAATCTTTTCACATGTACCCAACACAGAACATGAGCGTTTAAGGCGCAACGAACATATTATGCTTCATCAAACAACAAAGAATGGATTCAAGATACGTGCTTATATCCTACATGTTCTTATCAAGGCAAAGAAGAGGATTCAGTATAACGGTATCAGCTCACTACATGAAAGAGGCAAAGGCTCTGGTACTGACTCTACATAGGTTTACTAACTGAAAGCTCGAAATTCACACAAGTAGGAAACAATGACAATAAAGATGCACTGTAATGTATCCAATCAGATTGACTTCCATTTACAACAACTCCAAACAGGCTCTCCTCTCTATATGTAAGGATATTTGGTGAATATATAGTTCTTTATGCTTGTGACATCCATATTCGGTATTAATAGTGATGGCTTGGCTTTCAAAAGAGAGCCAAACAGTAGATCGTGCGCAAATGCAGAGGGTATCTACTAACAACTGGTCCCTATTTACTCAATAAATTATAGATGCATATACTCGATGATGATGGTGTTGATGCTAACACAGGTCAGCAGCCAGCTGTTCATCGCCCAACAATTCACTTCCTGTGCGCTTATTTAGCAGGAAATATTGCTGCTCCATGTTGATACATTCACCATAACTTAACATCTACACTAAGTGTACATGAATTTAATTCCTGCAAAATGCAAGTTCCTTACAATGTACTTCAAAAACACAAATTTAAAATTAATTCCTGCAAAATGCAAGTTCCTTACAATGTACTTCAAAAACACAAATTTAAAATAAAATACATTAAAGGCACATTCAAAAAAAAAAAAAAATAATATTTTGTTACAGTATAAAACATATTTCCCTGACGTACGTTCACACACTCGAACCACTTTATTTCATCACTATTACACCTATCGAATCACAGTATCATATTACATAAAATGAAAAAATTAAGAAAATTACATTATCATATTAAAGAGAAAATACTCAACACACTTTGACATGAAAGGACCACTTCCTCAGAAGACAAATTCAATGAAAGGACCACTTCATCAGGAGATCATAGAGCCACCTCACTTGAAGACAGGTCCGCTGTATCTACATCTCTTTGAAGAATTAGGCTAAATTAAAGTACATTATCACAAATGGGTATTGATAATCTTTAAAAATCATTTCAATCTTAGTCAACCAATGTTAGCCGTCTGAATGCCAAAACCATTTCATTCCCAGTCAAACAATGTTAGTAGTATGAACGAATAATTGATTTTCATGCTGTGTTCATATTAGACTTAATAGTACATCACTTCCAGATTATTAGACTTTTTTTTGTTGGCTATGATTGGAAAATTGATCTGAGTTTTTATGGTAAATCCAGTGATTGAATTTTCCAAGGAAATACAATCTTTCTCTTTGATGTTTTGTTCTAAAATTTACATTCGATTTTGGAAACTGTCATATAATTTTTTCAAAAAATATTTTGTTATATAATTGATATTCACTTTTTTGATATTTAAAAGTTGTGTATTTATTCATTGACTTTTTTCTCAACTATTTTAAGTAATGTCAATCTCAAACTTATCAGAAAATTTCTTCTAATAAAATTTACAAAATTTTCCGATATTTTGTTTTACAGTTGATATTCTGATATTGATTAAAAACTGTGTATCTAAGCATTGACTTTTTCCATAACTATTTTAAATAATGCCAATCTCAATACTTTTTCTCAAACTTATCAAAAATATAATTTCTGCCTATGACTTCACATGAAAATACTACAGTTTTTATGTACTTTTGTCACATACCTCGAGCATCTAGTACATAAACCAACCATTATTTTAGCGTGACGTTAATTTCACTGTTTTGCATAAAACCTTATGCTATCAGATTATCATGCCAAAAGTGTGTATCATACAATTTAACATTCCAAAAGTGTGTATCCTATAATTGAATCTCTCAATTTAACATTCCAGAAGTGTGTATCCTATAATTGAATCTCTCAATTTAACATTCCAAAAGTGTGTATCCTACAATTTAACCTCTCAAAGACTGTTATTTTGTCCACCGACCCTACCATACCAACCTCCCCTCTTGTCTAAATAATGCCTGAAACATCTATCCATCTCTCTAATCAAAATTGCCTGTAGATTACTGTGCAGCAACCTAATTTAGAAACAAAACAGAAGTGAACTTTTGAGAGTGACATTCATCGTCGATTTGCAAAATACTGCTGTTTTCTCCCTCCATTTTCTACAAAACAAATACAGATTTAATTAACCATTTGCTTGGACCACAAAACCTTAATGATGTGAAATGGCTAATTGTGTCTAAGAACAGTTACAGTTAGAAACTGATAAGGGCAGCATCATCTATTTTTGTCACCTTGTTAAACGTGAACGTCTTAAAAATTCATTTTGCCCACTATGACACACTGTATTAAAAAAAAACAGAAAATTGCCCATCATCCGTTCTATAATTCATTATGATAATGCATATGTATTTACACACGCAACTTCTGAAAAAGATAAACTGGCTCTTGAGAACAGGCGTGCTCAAAATCAAGGTCGACTTTATGCCATCTATAAATAAATACAAGTGAACTAATGATCATGTAATTCATTTGTTTACGAAGCCTACGACATCGTAGTCAATTTTCTTTACGTAATTGTATGCTATTATATTCGACGTCATTAATCTTTTATTATTTGGAGTTGACATTTTTATTATTTAGCTATTTCAAAGCGCCATTTTTTTTCCAAATTGAAAGGTCATACCTATGCACGCTGGTTGCTGGCATTGCATTTATATTATATAAAAGCATCTGTAAAGTATACACAGTAATCTATGCTAACATCATTATGATATACACATCTACGATAATGTTTATAACATTAAATATGATATACACAGCAATCTATAGACTCAGAAATAAAGAAATAAAGGAAATCATAGATTTCCAATTGTCAATGATATGCGCATAAATGGATCTGTTTACTAAATAAGATGTAATATAATATATGGATAACTGGTGCAAAAATTACAATGAATTCCAAGTCTTTCTTTATGAGCAAGTTATTAAGATAAAACATATTAAAACATTATAATTGAATATATTCTTATATTATAATCTATTATAAAAGCTAAAAATTTTAATATATGATCACCATAGATCCAAATCTTAGGCTTTATTAAGTGTTTAGAGGGATCAAATCTTTGGAGGTGCAAAATTTAGACCAAAACACATCTTTTAATTTAAGTTGGATATATGATATTTTTATTATTAATATTTAATACTATTTATGGCCAACATATAATATTTTATATTATTTTTTATTTTGTTAGGAAAGAACATTACACCATCTTCCCCATACATGGTTTTAAAACCATGTGCAAGGCCCTCCTAAAACTATGGGTTGTTTAAGAGGCCTTGCATATGGTCTTAAAACCATTTGCAACGGTCTCCTAAAACATGTACAATAAAACCATGGGTTGTTTAGGAGGCCTTGCACATGGTTTTAAAACCATTTGCAAAGCCCTCCTAAACCATGTACAATAAAACAATGGATTGTTTAGGAGGCCTTGCACATGGTTTTAAAACCATGTGCACCACCAACATTTTTTTTGAGATAATTCAATTTCTTATTTTTTATTATTTTGTGAAGTGGGAACATTACAACATCTCTCCATATTGTGTTGTTTTTCTAATCGACATATTTTTGGGTCGATAATTAAATTAGAACATCTCCCCCATATTAGGTTGTTTTTGTGGTGGACATTTATTTTAGAGGATAATTAAAATTTTTATTTTTTATGGCCCACATTTACAAGAATAATGTTACATGAGGAATACATAACGTTACATAAAGTTACAAGATCCCCCATACTGGGTTGTAGAGCGCCTCTCGACGCAATAAAGATACAAACACTTTAACATAATATGATAATAAGTAAGGTTATAAAAATTACAATTGAGTTCACCTCTATATATATACCAATGTTTTTTTAATGAATTATTTCTGTTTATGAAGGTGAGATAAAATTGTTTTACACTTAAAGTGAACATTAGCTTAACTTAAAGTCATAAGGTGACTTTATTACATGATAAACCTTATATTCTAACATGTTTTAAGAAAAAATGATTTTTATCTTCAACCCTCTTAGTGTCACAAAGATAACAAATTCTTTAGTCCCATAATATCTTAGGAGTTGTCTAGTGTGTGTTTCACTATGGAGCTTGTCCCACATTATACAATGATATTTAATATAAATCTATGTCGAAATATGGTTCCACAAGTTGAGGAAGTGAAAGGGGTTCTCACGAGGAGATGACCCTAATGACTTATTAATGTAAAATTCTTCTCTCCATTTTTAAAAACCTTAGAAGTTGATTATATCCTAAGGTTCCTAAAACCATGGCTTAATTAACCTTACTTTATTATTATCTTAATTTGGGATTAAGAGGGGTAAAATGAGATTCTTTAGAATGCCAAATGGAAAGTAAAATACATGCATAGATAATGTGAGAATTGAGTTGAATGTTCATTCATTCTAACATTCTAGCATTCGGTTTGTCATGGTGGTTATGATTCTAACCATCTTAGATGGTGCTTGTGAGATAAAACCTGGCATATGGTTGAGGTTTCTAGAATTCCAACATGGATACTTCTTTGTTGATCTGTGTTAGAGCACTGGAAAGGAATGGAGACAACCTAAAGGATTGCAGTTAGAGAAGGGGGTCCCATTCCTTGTGTTGTGCAGGATAGTGGGGAATGAGTGCTAGTGGACTAGGATGATTGTAGAGGGGGTTTGCCTCTAGATATTTTCCAAAACAAACATTTCTTGGATGTCATGTGCCATAGCACTAGAAGGATATTGTGATAGCCCAAGGGACTGGTTTTAAAAAAGGGGATCAGATTCCTTGTGTTGTGCAGGATAATGGGGGAGGAGTGTTAGGAATTGAGACAATTGTAGAGTGATTTGGCACTCGATATGTGTGAGTTTTGACCATTCCTTATGTTGTGTTAGATAAATTTTGGGTTGAGTGGAAGACTTGGGAAACTTCACCCCTTGTGGATTGATAGCCCTAGCTCGAAGGTGGCCTTTGTCAAAAGAAGAAAAGGTGTGATAGAGTGCTTGCAGCTGGGAGGAATGTCATTCATCTGTAGATAGTTGGAGGAATTTAAAAGATAAGTTTCTTAATGTGTCACGAAAACCATGGTTATATTTCCTACTATTATTTGTTTAATTCACTATTTATGAAAATGTCTGAATGTATGGATTTCACTTGCATTGTATGGATGCATTTATGGTAGAAATGCTTGCATATGTTAGAATGAGTAATTTTAGTTTAATTGACTAGTATAAGTTTACTTCCATTGTTAAAATGTCATAATTAACCATATAATTCAAATTTGGTATCAAAGATTAAAATTTCCATGGTGAAATTGAGAACACTGTGGTATCCATAGTAAAAATAGGTTGTGGAAAGAGGTTTCCAGGCCTAGCAATAATATTTCTAATACTATCGCTATTCTACAATGTGACCTCTTCCTTGAATCCCCAATGATTTAAACAAGACTTGGCATATTTATGCTAATTTGCTTAATCTGCACATGGTTTTAAATAGAGTTTGAAGTAATAGTATGGAACTTGTTGGCTTCCATTTCATTTAACTTTCTCTTGCACATTAGGTATTTAGTCATAGCTATGCTCTCAATGGGGAAGAGATGGATAGGATAGTGTGTATTGCCTTTAATTCTAGGATTTTATGTTATAAAACACTTTTAGATTTGCTCTAACCTTTTCCATGATTCTTTAAAGATGTTGCAATCCCAAACTTCACATCTATATTAGATAATAGGAGCTACTAGAGTCTCAAACAAGGGTTTTTTCTTATCACAAAGCCAAAATTCTACTGATTTACAACTATTTTTAAGTTCATAATAAATTTTCCACCCTCCATTAATCATTTTCTCAATGCTATAATTCAAGTTAAACTTATGATAATATTGATATAAAGTCACTTCCTAAAGAGTTTTTATTATCACATAAATGATCCTTTTAAATTTGATTATCATTATTTTATCATTATTAACATTCATATTTATATTAAAACAAAAATCTAAACTAAAGTTATATCATTTGTATAGAGAAACAATAACTATAAAAATTAGTGTCGTGATACAAAACCCATTTTTTTAAACCACCTCTTGATTTGTATGTATATATAGGGAGGCTTGTCTAAATTTAAAAGTAAAATTATTTTATTTAATCATTTTCCAGCTGTACGACATCGAAATAGAAAATATTATTTTATTTAGACACCATTTCATGCAGGAGCGCTTTATATACTGGACAGACTTTCCCTCGGGAGGGGAGTCTGTCCAATGCACACCATTGGATTTCTCATCCAACGGTGTGCATTGGACACGCTCCCCTCTTGAGAGAAAGTCTGTCCAGTATATAAGGATTGCCAAATATACATGTAGTTGCAGTTTATCATTTGTCCTAGAAGTTGAAGGGCATTTATATAGAAACAATGAAATATGACCGTTGGCTTAAATTACATATTTTATATGTAGTTGCCGGTCATAGCCACGTGTTTTTTATTTTTAATTACAATTTTAGATTAAGTGAACAAGTTTGATGACTTTCCAGTCACTTGCAGCACGACACAGCATTAAGTGAAGTTATGACTTTGATACTTTGTAGTCACTTGCAGCACAACATATTCAAAACATTCATTTTCAACCTGCATGACCTGGATAAAAAATATATTTTTCTTTACATACCATCCTACGTATGTAGTAATTTATTATTCGTTATAGAAATGATCAAATATAAATTTTTATTTAGATACCTAGGTAGTTGCAATTCATGTCCATGTCCATGTCCATTTTGATTTTCAGTACATTTTTAGATAGAATGAAATAGACATTATTATTTTTAATTTGGAATTGTTTTAATATAGGTTTACTTAAAAATAACAGGGGAAGATTAGATTTTATCTTTTTTATTATTATTGTGCCGAGAGGCGCTCTACAACCCAGTATGGGGTAGATCTTGTAACGTTACAACGTTACGTAACGTTACATAATGTTATGTCGGCTATAAAAGAAATAGAACATAATGTTATGTCGGCTATAAAAAAAATTAGAAAATTATAATGTTATGTAAGCACATAACATAACAATAAACCAGCCTAGATCCAAATCCTAGGCTCTATCAAGAGCCTAGAGGGATCAAATCTCTCTAGGCGCAAACCTCTTCTTAAGTATTACACTCAATGAGCTATCAACTTTGGTGTGTCCTATATATACCATTGATTTGATTCAAACCAAAAGACACATCTTTTTATTTAAGGTCAACATATAATATATTTATTATTAATATTTAATATTATTTATGACCAACATATAATATTTAAAATTATTTTTTATTTTGTTATGAACGAACATTACAACATCTCTCCATAAATGGTTTTACAACCATATGCAAGGCCCTTCTAAAACCATGGGTTCTTTAGGAGGCCTTGCACATGGTCTTAAAGCTATTTGCAAGGCCCTCCTAAGCCATGTACGATAAAACTATGGGTTTTTTTAGGAGGCCTTGCACATGGTTTTAAAACCATGTGCACGGTCCTCCTAAACCATATACAATAAAACCATGGGTTGTTTAAAAGGCCAACACTTTTTTGCAAATAATTCAATTTTTATTTTTTTTATTATTTTGTTATGTAGGAACATTATAACATCTCCCCCATATTGTGTTTTTTTTATGATCCACATTTTTTGGGGGGATAATTAAATTTTTACTTTTTTATTGTTTTGTTATTTTTTACTTTTTTATTGTTTTGTTAGGTAGGAAGATTACAACATCTCCCCCATATTAGGTTGTTTTTCTGGCCGACATTTATTTTGTTTTATAATTAAAAAATCTATTTTTTTATTAATAAAAATAACGTTACGTAAGGTTACATAAAGTTACGTAACGTTACAAGATCTCCCCCGTTATGTAACGTTACAAGATCTCCCCCATACTGGGTTGTAGAGAGCCTCTCGGCTCAAAAAATAAAAATTTAATTATGCGTAAAAAAATATGGGTGAAGAAAGAAACACAATATGGGGGAGATGTTGTACATGGTTTTTATGCACATGGTTTTAAACCATGGTTTTAAAACCATGCACATGGTTTATGGTTTTAAAACCATGTGCAAGGCCCTCTTCCTAAACCATGTACAATAAAACGATGGGTTGTTTAGGAGGCCTTGCACAAGGCCTCCTAAACAACCCATAGTTTTATTGTACATGGTTTAGCATGGCCTTGCAAATGGTTTTAAGACCATGTGCAAGGCCTCCTAAACAACCCATGGTTGTAGGAGGGCCTTGCATATGGTTTTAAAACCATGTATGGGGAAATGTTGTAATGTTAGTTCATAACAAAATAAACAATAAAAAAAATATTATATGTGGATCATAAATAATATTAAATATTAATAATAAAATATTATATGTGGACTTTAAATAAAAAGATGTGTCTTTTGGTTTGAATCAAATCAATGGATACCTACGAAGAGATTTGATCTCTCTCGGCGCTTGATAGAGCTTGGGATTTGGATGTAAGCTGGTTTATTTAATTTATATAATATTATTTAATTAATATATATTTTATTTCACTATATATAATCCATCTTGAATTTGATTTAATATCTATAAAATATCTTATTTTTGATATATATATATATATATATATATATATAAGTGTTATTTTAATTATATGGTTGTTATAACTTATTTGGTACTTTTGTAAAGAATATAAAAAGAGTTTTTTTAAGATAGTAATTATATCTTAAAGAATATATAAATTTTGATTTTGATAATATTATATTAATAATAATTTATTTTTAATTGTTAAAAAATGTTTATATACCTTACCCTTTCTTAAATTTATAATTTTTAAAATTGCTCTTAACTAAAGGTTCTCAACTCAAATTTCAAATTTTAGTAATGAAAAAATAAAAAGATTCTCAACCCAACTACAATATATTTTTTTTCAAAAATATTTAAATAAATGATAGTTAAGAGTTAGTCATAGTCCACTTCTTTTCTAAATATACAAAAAAAACAAAAAAACTCTAAAATATAATTTTAAAAAGAATTATAATTTTCTAATTATTTTAGACATAACATTGAGTAAAAAATGATTGAAGTGATTGATGATCATGACAACTCTACTATATTAGTAGGGCATATAAAAGATGACTATTTTTTAGTGTTATGTTTAATAGTATTAAATAATTTATTTAAATGATTTTTTGAATGTGATGTTTGGTGATCTTTGTTTCAATATTGACCTTTTTAGCCTTTTAACATGTCAAAATTATAGCGAGCTCAGGACACTTCTCTCAAATCTTTTTGAGCATAGGAATACAATTTTAAAACAAACTAAATAATTCATTTCTCTAGGTACGATAGACCAAAGTTTGGTCTCAGGGGACGTTAACCACCACCATCATCATCATTGTAAAATTAATTAATATTTAGAGAGACTATTTGATGATAACAATGTTTCCCACAATCCCACAATTCACCCAAAAGAAGAAGATGTGGAAGAAGTGAATGTTGGTACTCATGAAGAACCCAAGAACATCAAACTATTCAAATTGTTGCCTACTGAAGTGAAATAGAGACACATAAAGTTGTTCAAGGAATATGTAGATGTATTTGCATGGAGGTATGAAGACCTAAGGACCTATGATACTTCAATAATTGAGCATAAAATTCCTCTAAATTAGCCTCGTACAAATCCTTTTAAGCATAAGCTCAAGCAAACAAATCCTATATTGTCACCCATTATAGAAAAGGAACTAAGGAAGTTATTAGATGCCAAAATAATAATTTTTTAAGATACCCAGAATGGGTAGGTAATCTTGTCCCTGTTAGAAAAAATAGTGGATAAATAAGGTTGTGTGTTGACTTCAGAAACTTGAATAAGTGTTCCTTAACAGACATTAACTACCCCTTACCCAAGATATATATGATTTTGCAAAAGGTAGTGGAAGCAAACGCAATCTCTATGATGGATGGATTTTTAGGATACAATCAAGTGTCCATGAGTAAGGAAGACCTTGAGAAAACAACATTAACCACTCCATGGGGCACTTTTATGTATAATAAGATGTCTTTTGGGCTAATGAATGCAAGAGCTACATTTTGACATGCAATGGATATAAAATTTGTGGGAGAGAGAGATAAATTCATAGTAATTTATCTTGATGATATGACCGTGTTTTCCAAAATTGATGACAAACATTTATCTAATTTGAAACAAACTTTCAAGAAATGTAGAAAATATGGCCTCTCCTTTAATGCAAAGAAGTCTAGTTTTTCCTTGCAAGAAGGAAAGTTGTTAGGGCCCATATTGTGTCAAAGGATAGAGTAAGGATAGACCCTGAGAGGGTGTCTTCCATACAAGCACTTGAAGCTCCCATAAATAAAAAAGAGGTATATTCATTTATGTGAAGAATAAACTTCCTGAGAAGAATTTTACCAAATATGGATGAATTAATCAATACCATTACCAACATGCTTAAAATAGGCAACGAGGTGAAATAGACCAAGAATTCAAAGGAATCTTTTCAAACCTTGAAGAAGTCTGTGGGAGAAACCTCATTGCTAATCAACCTTGATTATATAAATCCTTTCATGATATTTTCTTTTGCTTCTTCTCACACTATTGCAAATATCTTATTACAGAAAAATCAAGATGGACATGAGCAACCCATAATTTTTTTCAGCAAAGCTCTCAAAGATGCTAAATTGAAGTATAACTTGATGGAGAAGCATGCCTATGCCATGGTGAAAGTCTTGAAATATTTCAGGTGTTATGTTTTTCATTCTCAAATAGTTACATATGTGCCACACCATACAATGAAAGATATTATGTGCCAGATTGAAAACTGTTGTAATCTCACAGATCACATAGGGTTACCAATAATACATACTTAAACATACATACATAACAGAGACAAGAGATAAGAACAAGTAGATAAAATAACATATTATATTAACATGAGAGGGTCCATACAATGCAAAGAACTGAACCGAGTTCTCATCTGGCTCAACAACCTAATATATAGGATTTACAAACAGTTACAAAATAACTACCTATCGGTTCACTCAACCGACACGACCTTAGGTGGCCGACCTAATATCTAATTAGTCGGCTGACTGACTTAGTCAGTTGATCGACTAAGTCAGATATCGTTCAAGTCGACATACTGACTTGCTCCTCCAACATCTCCCCCACGAACAAAATGTTTCTTCGTCCCAAAGAAACAGGGAGGTACCAAAATTTCCTTGTCTGTCTAAGTAGTCATTATTTTGTGCTTTGATCTTCATGGGCTGTGAAGTCTGATGGTTGGTCTTTTCTGTACGCAGACTTTGATAATTGCTGGGGCTATAACTGTGAGGAGATGTTGGAAATCTGTCCAACTCTGTAATATTTTCTGTACGTCGATGGTTAGTGTAGTTAGATTTGATAAGATCGACATTTTCTCTTGAATGGAAATTTCATCTATTTTTCCCATGTCGGGACCCATAAACTGGTCCTTTTCCTCTGCTGTCTCTATGAGTCATTTCATTTGTGGGCAGATGATGTCTACTTTTTCTAAGTTTGGGATGGCTTGATGCACCCACTGATGTGCTTCCCATTCAAGCTTCTACAATTTAGCTATTTCAAGCACTATTTGATCTTCAATTGTGCTTCTAAGTGCTTTGTTGGTAATTTTCCTCTTCTCGAGTGCTTGGATCTCTTGTCGGGTCTACCTAGTTTGCTAATAGACTTGCCCGTAGTAAGCAGGCCAGTCTCGTAGTACTTCTTCCGTGATAATAGACTCCTCCGTGTGATCTTGCAACACTTTGTAGGCTTCTAAAAAGGTTGTGTGTTGCTCCATCAGTAGCTAAATGGTTTCTTCTTTTTGTTCCTCTTTCGTGTCCTAAATTTGTGCTTGGAGCGCCAACACCACACTTTCAAAACAGCTGATAATCTCTTTCTAGCGGTTTGTCGGTGTCGACCTCTATCGGTCCTGGTATCACAGACTGGACCAGGTTCCTACATTTGTTAAGGAACTTAACTTGTTCTTTTTCCTTGTTGTCAAGCTCCTTACGTCTGTGCTAGTTCCTTGTTTTTGCTTCGACTGCTAGTGCTTCCAGTAGTTTTCCTAGCTCTGGATCTCTCAATTTAGTTGCATCGACCGCAGTGGTCAACCCAAGTAGATTGATGTGGACCATTGCTGGCTGTCCATGATGGTCCTTCTTCTTTTTCTCCTTCTTATTTTTGTGCTTCTCTGGTTCTGCTTGTTTCGACACCTGTGTACCTGCAAGAGTCAAGTCTAGATTGTTTGTTTGATGGTATTTCTGTTTGAGTCAGTTGGATGTCTGTTGCATCTGGTTGGTTGGGTGCAGAGGGTTCATAAGTGGATGTGATTGTTACTAATGGTGGCAGTGGTTCTGGTGCAGCTGGTTGAATTAAGGGTTCTGAGTTAGGGGGTGGTGGTGATGGTGTTGGTGAATGGTCGGGTGTGATTGGGTTGGTGGAAGTGTGGTCGAGTGGTAGATTGTCGATCTAAGGAGGTGAGTCCAGGTCAGAGAATAGTTGGTCAATTTCTCGATTTATGTCCTCCATATTTTCTTCTTCCTCACCTCCGGTCAGTTCAGCAGCTAGTGGTTGGGGTTTAGGGTCGATCGGAGTGATAGATGTGACCCGACGTGCGATAAATTCAGCTTCTTTGTCGTGGTTCCTTTCAAATGTTGAGCTGATTATTGCCACCGTCTTTGGCCTTTGGAGTACTTGGCCAGGTTGGGAAACTGGTAGTCGGGATCCTCCGACTTCGAAAAGAGGTTCTTTGGTAGAGAGCTTCTGCACCTTGTTGAAGATCTTAGGCAATTTTTCAATGTAAGCCTGGAGGTCTCTGTTTTGGTCAAACTTTTCCTTCATAGCCTCTGACATAGCACTTTTTCATAAGCCGAGTGGGCTTATTGAAAGCTGTTCTGGTACTAGCTCTTCTGTTATTTTTGCCAGAGACGGAGGTGGGGGTGTAGACACAAGATCTACAATATTTTTAGGCGTCAAAGTGTGTGTGATCTTCTCCCTCTTTGGTCGACCTTGTTGTGCCCCTGCCTCGAAAAATTTCTGAAATTGGGTTTCGATTGGCACTTTGTTTGCTGCGGCATCTTCTATTATGTCAAGGGTCGTAGCTACCAATTCCTCATCATCATATAAGGACTCTAGAATGATAAGCTTGCGCTTACCTTTCCCTTGTGGTTGTTGTTGTGTTCTTTTCCTTTTTCTTGTAGCTACTATCTCTTTCGACAATTTGGTGATAATCTCTTTGGTGACAACATACTCTGGATTTTCGGTTTCTATCCCTTCCATTGGTCTTTGAGTTGGGATGAGATTTTCTTCAGCCGAATTGGTTACCTGCTGTTCTGCATGTGTTTCTTCCCTTTGTGCCATCAGAGGCTTGATTATTATCTGTAGTCGACCAGTGCCTTCGACCGGTGCCTCCTCCGACACAAAGGTACTGATGTATAGGTTAAGTTCGTAATCCTCTTCCTTCTCTTGGTCTATCAACGGTTCCTCTATTGAGAAGTCCGTTTCCTTTGCTTTTGCTGGTATTGGTATCTTTGTTCCCACCTGTCGAGATAGTTCTTGAAAGATCGCTTCAACTAACGGATAATAGTTGAGGGTCTTTGCATTTGATTTGGTGCCCTGCATGTACCACATTGCTGTATGGTCAAGCTCTAGCTGAATGTGGGCCTTTTTAGGCAGACTTCATCGGATGTTCTGAGGCACCCTCCATCTGGTTGTATGGACTTTTAGCTACTGGAGCTAGTTTTCCAACAGTACTTTCCCATTCGCAAGATCCTTCATTGTTCCTTTCTGGGAGAATGCCTTGAACCTCCACATATGGAATTTTGTCAATTCTTGAAATTTTTTGTCTCCTTCATGGCAAATAGTGAACATTACTATCCATAAGATAAGGGGCGGGAATCTGATAATTCCTCCCATTTCTTGGCATTTCTCACAGATGTTTTTGATCATGTTGGTGACATACTCATGCCATCTATATATCTTTCTATTGGTTGCAATGGTGTCTACTACCTCCAACATATCCAGTTTGAGGTCGCTTCCATGACTTACCATTGTGAGTGTCGTGGCTATGATATTGGCCACAATCTGTGGCATTCGATGTGTTATGTGACCAATCATTAGTCCTTTTGAGTTTTTGCTCGATGCCGACCCTATTAATTCTTCGATCAGTCCTGATTTTATACTGACTGGTACTGGGTCTCCTTTGTTTGATAGCCCTGTTAATTTGGAAATGACTTCTCCGGAGATGTCAACCGGTTGGTTGAATTAAAATCAGTCATTGTGGTACTCGCTTATGACAAACTTGACTGCTATTTATTTTGTGCCACCGAAGCTAGCCATGAGCGGTGCATTGACATAACTTACAATGGAACTTTGTTGTATTTTCTCTGCAGCTTGGGTAGGTTTATTGTCGACGTATGCCCATTATTTTATGTCAGCCCATAGTTTTGCCCATGAGCCTTCCTACACCTTCGCATTCTTAATGTTCTTTAATCTTCTCACTAATGGTGTCTCTGCAATCTATAATTCCTTGGCCTTGGCTAAGGCTCTGGTTTGTTTTGTTGCCATCTTCTCAGTCTGAGGGTCGGTTTTACTATGGTGCTCTTGGTTTTCAGTCGTCTGATTTCTATGATTCTCTCTTTGTTTGAATTGCAGTGAATGATCCTTTGGTGGTTTAGTATTTATAGGGGATGCATTGGATGTTCTTGGCGATGGGTGTATTAATGGTGGACGTGATGTTCCAGCTAGAACACTTGAGTGTGCGTTAATGGTGATTAGGCTTTTGGCGCTCGAAGTCATGAATGTGCGATGGGACTATCGAGGTCATCGGTCGATGTCGGTTATGAAAATGGTCGATGGTGTTATGCCAATGGGCATGATGTTAGTTGTTGAAGTGGTGATTTCCTGTCATAATTTTGTGCGTATAATAGTACTATTTGATTATTGGATTTTTAGGTTTTTATAATTTTTGTTTTACTGTTATGGTCAGTATATGCTTTTTTTTTCTAAATGTGTTTGTTTTAGTTTTTGTAGCGTTTTAGTCGGGCTCCATTAATGAGCTTCCGAAATACTATGCCTTGTAATGTCTTTAGTCGGACTGATTCGTTGGCATGTATTCTTTCGAAAAGATAGGGTTCCATCCATTCTGTATGTAACTTTTTAGGTTTTCCTTTTACTCGACTATTGTATAGTAAAGCAAGGTCTCCTACCGACAAGTTTTTGTTTTTGATGTTTTTGTTGTGCCATGCCTTTTGTTGTTGTTTCTGGATTTCTTGATGTTGTATCGCAATTAGTCGGTGTTCTTCAAGTTTAATTAGTTGTAATAGTCAGTCCTTTATTCCTTGTTCGACATCGACATGTAGAATTTATGCAATACTAGGCGTCTTTTGTCGAAAGTGTAGTGGAACTACTGCTTCTTGTCCATAAACTAGTCGAAAGGGGGTTTGGTCGATTGATCGTTTGTATGCGGTTCTGTATGCCCATAGTACTGCAGGTATCTTATCATCCCAGTCGTCTTTATCAGCATTACATATATTTTAGTTAGTCCTTTTGTTAATGTTTTGTTAAATGCTTCAATTGCTCCATTTGACTGAAGATGGTATGTTGTACTCTGACTATGGTCGATTTGGAACTGGTATGTTAGGGTTTTGATAGTTCTATTGATAAAGTGTGTTCCCTGGTCGCTAATTAGGGTTAATGGACATCCAAATCTGGTAATGATATTCTCATCGATAAACTTAGCAGCTATCTCACTGGAACATGTGTCGACTGGTTTTGCCTCTGCCCATTTGGTTACATATTCGACTGCAGTTATTATGTACCTTGCACCTGTTCTTTTTGCTGGTATAGAAAATGGTCCTATGAAGTCTATGGCCCAAATTTCAAATGTCAAACTTGGTTTTACCGAGATCAAGGGAATTTCTGTGCAAGGCAGTGGCCGACCCAGTTGTTGGCATTTGTCACATTGGCTTACAAAGTTTTTACAATCTTTGTGAAGTGTCGGCCACCATAACCCTAATTGTTGGATTTTCTTTGCAGTTGTGTCTACTTGGAAATTTCCTCTTGCAGGTCCATAATGTGCTTCATGCATAATGTTGTTCCTTTCATGATCTAGTACACACCTTCTAAGGATGTCGTCTAAACCCATTTTGTACATGAATCCATTTATGAGGCTATAAGGTGCAACTTTCATGGCTAAGATCTGTTTCTTTTTGGTACTCATGCCTTATGGTGCTTTTCCACCTTCTAAAAACTGATCTATTTCCTCTAACTCTGCCGGGACTGCTTCTATTCGAAATAGATGTGCATCTGGTAAGTCGTCTTCGACTCCTATCGGTTCCTCTCCTATGCCGATTCGAGATAAATGGTCGGGACCAACATTTCACTTACCTGGTCTGACAACGACTTCGAACTCAAATTCTTGGAATAGAAGTAGACATCGACAAATTCTTCCATGGTGTAGAGGTTTATTCACAAGTTATTTTAATTCCTGATGATCAGTGTAAAAGATAAATGGATTAGCCAGGAGATAATGTTGATATTTTTGTAGTGCAAAGACCATTCCTAATTCTTCTCTTTCTATCGTTGAATAGTTTCATTCAGCTTTGTTTAGTTTTATGCTACTGTAAACTATAGGATAATCCATTCCATCATCTCCTGGCTGAGTTAGGATTGCTCCTATTGCTAGACCTGATGCATCGATGTGGACATGGAATTTAGTCGACCAGTTTGGAAACCTTAGGATTGGTGCTTCGACTAGTTTTTTTTTTGGGTTTTCAAATGATATGTGACATTCCTCTATCTAGTTGAATTCTTTATCTTCCCTTAATAGTTCTTCTAGTGCATAGGTCATATCTGAATAATATCTTATGAATTTTCTATAATAGCCTGTGTGGCCAAGTAACACCTTGACTTGTTTTGAGTTTACTGGTGGTTTGAGGTCGAGGATAATTTTAATTTTTTCCAAGTCAACCTTAATGCCTTCCTTACAGACAATGTGTCCTAACAATATCCCTATGGGGGTCACAAATATGCACTTCCTGATGTTTAAAGTTAACTGGATTTGTCGATATCTTTCCAACATAAGCCTTAGCCACTTGCAATGATATTTTAATATGGAGTATATTATCCAATCATCAAAGTATACTGTCATGGTTTTGTAAATATATTCTTGTAATGTTTTGACCACAATTCTAGAGAATACTACAGGTGCATTCTTTAATCCAAAAGGCATAACCTTGTAAGCAAATGAGCCAAATTCACATACAAATGTTGTCTTTTTTTGATCTTCTTTAGCTATTGGCACTTGGTTATAAACTAAGAATACATCTGTAAATGAGTAGCATTCATGTCCTGCAACTTCATTTAAGATTTCATCTGCATAAGGAGTTGGAAATGGGTCTGTTAGTGTCACTTTATTTAGCTCCCTGAAGTCGACACAAATTCTTAATTTGGTTGGATCATGTTTCTTAGGTTGAACAACCATTGGACTTGCCCATTCTGATTGGTCAATAGGGTAGACGATGCCTGCTGCAAGCATGTTATCAATCTTCTTTTTGACTATCTCTTTGTATTTATGAGCTAGCTTATATGGCCTTTTATTCACAGGTCGAACATCAGGTTTAGTGTCAATTTTCATTTCACCCATTTCGTGGACTAAACCTTTGAGATCTGTATAATCTCAGGAAAATACATCTTGGAACTATTTTAAGAGGTTCACTATTTCTGTTGTCTGCTCTTCACTCCAGTAGTCTCCAATCTTTGCCATTTTTGGTTGGTCATCATTTGAGATGTCGAATTCTCTAGTTTTGACCTTAGCATCTAGCCATTCTGGAGCTTTGGCTTCATTGATTGGTTGACTTCCTTCTTTAAACTGTGAGAATGTGGCAGGGAAGTCGGCTGCAGTCATTCAGTCAGTATCGTCCTTGTCGGTTGTTCTGACTTTGAGTACTGTGCGAATAGGTTTGGTCATTTCGACATGGTTTGATTTCCATCTAAAACTTTTCCCTTTTGTATTTTCATTTTCCAACTGTAGTCTTATCGACTGTGGTATTTTCCCGGTTTGTATATTGTTACAGTCTATTGTCTATCGGTTATCTTTTAAGGATTTTTTTTCTATCGACAATATAAATTCTTTAATCTATTTTGCTATTTCGACCAAATTCTTATTTTGTGGTATAAAGTTGAAGTCTTTGATAAAGTTTTCTCTAAGTTCATGCCATAGGAATGTTTCACCTCGGGCTTCTTCCTTTTTATACCATTTAGTTGGTAAGTCGGCGAGGGTTGATGGGAACAGATGTGGCCATGCACGTTCATCTTTGTACCCAAGTCTTCTCCATTCTTTTTCACATGTCTTAATATGGTCTTCTGGATTCTGTCCTTGAATGAAAATAGGTATCTGAGCCTGGTTGGTTAACTTCTTTCCTCTAAACCTTTCTACAAAGTAAGTCAAAGCTGTTGTCCAGGTCTGCAGTCTTGTCTGATGGGTATCCCACCATCTAGCAGCTTGTCCTGTAAACGTCTCTACTAAACTTTGTAGTCGACCATGTTCACCAATATTTTTGGACACTTGTTCTATATGCATGACTGGTGATTCTCTTTCCTTATATCTTGGTATTTGTGTATTATTTACATTTGTAGGTTTTAAAGTAGGGTATTCTGTAATTTTTTTCTCCAATATTTTTGGTACAATGGACACTATGAAGCACTATTGGGTGGGATTTTTTTGTACTTTTTGGATAGTCCAGCACCCTCTTGCTTGTGTTTCGTAGTTCTCGACTTCCCAATCATATAATTCTGCATCTGAATTATATCCTACCTAGTCTTGGTTTCCTAAATGAAGTTCTCCATAGATATTAGGTTTTGTATAATCTGCATTATTTTGTATGTGATAAAGTTTTCAGATATCAACTTCTTCATCGATAGGTTCTGTCCAAGGTTCCCCTTGGGATGGATGAATAGGTACAATGACCTTTTGTTAGTTTCCTTTTAATTTTATCCTCTCTTTATCTATGGATATCGACGCTTTCATCTTTCTTCCCCAAGGTCAACCTACTAACACTGGGAAGGAGCTGGATCCTTCCTTAGGGTCAATAATTTCGAAGTCGACTTTGGTCGATATTCCTTTTATCGTTGTGTCGAAATTTTTCCAGACTCCCATAGGTTCAATTAGGTCTTGGTCAGCTAGTTTCAGGTATATACCCGACTCATATAGTCGAGGTCTTCCCAGTTGTTCCCAAGTGTCACGAGTCATGATGTTTACTTGTGATTCGAAGTCGAGCACAACTTGTCGGACGTGGTATTCTTCTATTTCCAGGTCGACAAGTGGGTCGGCATCACTTTTATCTTTTTGATTTAGACTACAGATATTATTTGTTTTTTTTCCAGTATTGTTGTGTTTTATTTCATATAATAAGTCGATGAATTGAGATACTGAGTTATCTTTCTGTACTAGATGTATTAGCTATTTTACTATGTTATGTCGATTGTCATTTTCTTCTTCTTGTCGTGCAAATTCTTTAAATAAATTTGTTGCATATTTATATACTTGTTTTTCTTTAACTAGATCAGGGCAGAAATTTTTTTCTTTTATTTTGTTGATTCGTGGGTTATCACTTCCTTTTTTTGTCCCTTGTCGATTTACAATATGCAAATTTTTTGTATTTATTATATCATTTTTTTGCACACACGACAAGACATTAACATTTTTCTTTTTATTTATTTTTTCTAGCATGGTAGGGAAATCCTCTAATGAGTGATCCCCTACTCTGCAACTAGTACAAAATTTGAGGTCAGTTCTGTCCCTGTATGGATAGTCTACATGCCGATGTCCCTCCTTATAACATGTAAAACATTGGATGGGTCGACGTGGTCGGTTGTCTCGATTCCTAGAGAATCGATCTCGACCTCCATAGCCTCCATGTCAATTGTCATACCGGCGCTCATATCTTCGACCTTCGTATCTTTGATTGTTCTGATTGTTTGGTACGTGGTTTTGCTCATTACTCTGTGAAACTGCATTGGTTCAATAGATTGCATGATAATTTTGTTGGTTCTGATAGTCCAGCACCCTCTTCCTTGTGTTTCGTAGTTCTCGACTTCCCAATCATATAATTCTGCATCTGAATTATATCCTACTGAGTCTTGGTTGCTTAAATTAAGTTCTCCATAGACATTAGGTTCTGTATAATCTACATTATTTTGTATCTGATAAAGTTGTCGAATATCAACTTCTTCATTGATAGGTTCTATCCAAGGTTCCCCTTGGGATGGATGAATAGGTACAATGACCTTTTGTTAGTTTCCTTTTAATTTTATCCTTTCTTTATCTAGGGATATCGACGCTTTCATCTTTCTTCCCCAAGGTCGACCTACTAACCCTGGGAAGGATCTGGATCCTTCCTTAGGGTCAATAATTTCGAAGTCGACTTTGGTCGATATTCCTTTTATCGTTGTGTCGAAATTTTTCCAGACTCCGATAGGTTCAATTAGGTCTTGGTCAGCTAGTTTCAGGTATATACCCAACTCATATAGTCGAGGTCTTCCCAGTTGTTCCCAAGTTTCATGAGTCATGATGTTTACTTGTGATTCGAAGTCGAGCACAACTTGTCGGGCGTGGTATCCTTCTATTTCCAGGTCGACAAGTGGGTCGGCATCACTTTTATCTTTTTGATTTAGACTACAGATATTATTTGTTTTTTTTCCAGTGTTGTTGTGTTTTATTTCATATAATAAGTCGATGAATTGAGATACTGAGTTATATTTCTGTACTAGATGTATTAGTTATTTTACTGTGTTATGTCGATTGTTGTTTGCTTCTTCTTGTCATGCAAATTCTTTAAATACATTTGTTGCATCTTTATATACTTGTTTTTCTTTAACTAGATCAGGGTAGAAATTTTTTTCTTTTATTTTGCTGATTCGTGGGTTATCACTTCCTTTTTTTGTCCCTTGTCGGGTTACAATATGCAAATTCTTTGTATTTATTACATCATTTTTTTGCACACACGACAAGACATTAACATTTTTATTTTTATTTATTTTTTGTAGCATGGTAGGGAAATCCTCTAATGAGTTATCCCCTACTCCGCAACTAGTACAAAATTTGAGGTCAGTTCTGTCCCTGTATGGATAGTCTACATGCCGATGTCCCTCCTTATAACATGTAAAACATTGGATGGGTTGATGTGGTCGGTTGTCTCTATTCCTAGAGAATCGACCTCGACCTCCATAGCCTCCATGTCAATTTTCATACCAGCACTCATATCTTCGACCTTCGTATCTTTGATTGTTCTGATTGTTTGGTGCGTGGTTTTTCTCATTACTCTGTGCAACTACATTGGTCTGATAGATTGCATGATAATTTTTTTGGTTCTAATAGTCCAGCACCCTCTTGCTTGTGTTTCGTAGTTCTCGACTTCCCAATCATATAATTCTGCATCTGAATTATATCCCACTGAGTCTTGGTTGCCTAAATGAAGTTCTCCATAGATATTAGGTTATGTATAATCTGCATTATTTTGTATCTGATAAAGTTGTCGGATATCAACTTCTTCATCGATAGGTTATGTCCAAGGTTCCCCTTGGGATGGATGAATAGGTACAATGACCTTTTGTCAGTTTCCTTTTAATTTTATCCTCTTTGTATCTAGGGATATCGACGCTTTAATCTTTCTTCCCCAAGGTCGACCTAATAATACTGGGAAGGAGCTAGATCCTTCCTTAGGGTCAATAATTTCGAAGTTGACTTTGTTCGATATTCCTTTTATCGTTGTGTCAAAATTTTTCCAGACTCCGATAGGTTCAATTAGGTCTTGGTCAGCTAGTTTTAGGTATATACCCAACTCATATAGTCGAGGTCTGCCCAATTGTTCCCAAGTGTCATGAGTCATGATGTTTACTTGTGATTCGAATTCGAGCACAACTTGTCAGACGTGGTATCCTTCTATTTCCAGGTCGACAATGTTGATGTATATGTAACTTCAGAATGTATTCTTCTATGTATCTTCTATATTTTAACTCGATGTTTATTCCGGGATGTTTCTATTATGTATTTGAGTCATGTGATCATGCCCCGATGTTCTGATCGGGAATATTAATAATGTAAACAAGTCATATCAAGTCATTAGGTAAGTCCCCACAGGTTCGGGGCACTTGAGCTATTATACACTAATTAAGGTGTAGGCTCGAGTAGTAATTGTTAGGTTGAGCCTACGTGTGAAAATGCACTTCAAGTGAATGGATGAATATAAATAGAGAGTGAGAGTCTCTCTATTTATCACTTGTGAAATACATCACTTGCTCTCTCAAGTGTGGCGCACTAGTGGAGAAGGAAATATACTGGGATAAGAAGACTACTGCTGTTGGAGTGCATCTTTCTGTTTTGGGGTTTTACATCTTGTGGTGATACTATCTTAGAGGAAGTTGTGGGGTTTTCTCCATTTATGGTTTCCCCGATCAAAAATCTTTGTGTCTCTTGTCTCTTGTGATGTGCTTATGTTATTGCTGTGCTTGTTATTCTCTTAGTGAAAAGATCCTAACATAATGCTAGCTTAAATGTTGGAAAACTAACATGGTATCAGAGCTAACCTGAGAAGAAGACATTGTGCAGATACAGAAGCTAGGGATTCTTACTTTTTGGGTCTCCCTCCACATATTTTCAGCAAAAGTATGCTAGGATGACTCTCCATTGAAGGGTGCATCTTTCTATCGAAGCGGAATTCGATTTCGAGCATTTTTAGTTTCGATGTGGAAATTAGGGATTTCTACAGAAGAGGAATTTTTGAGTGAGACCAACATAGGATTTTTATCCTCATAAAAACCTTTTTTTAGAGACCTAGATCAAGAAATTTGGTTGGGTGAAACTCCAGGAAAGTCAAACCCTAGTTTGATCCCGGGCCAGAGAAACCCTAAATACTAAAACTACTACGTTTTGGTACAGTCGTTGTATTCTGATATTGGAGAAGTTTCAGGCGCTGAAAATTTTAGGGTCTGAATATAAAATCATGATGAATCTTGTGTCCAAAAATCAGACTTATATTCTCTTTATTCCAGGAGATATGATCTCTCCAGGTTAGGGTTCCAGCCTCTTCTAGAATTCATCCCTAAACAGGACATCTGGGGAGATCTACAATATATTGGGCCAAAAAGGTCCAAATGGAATTACTGAAGATGTTCCAGAAATTTTATGGACTTTATTTTCAGTGGTCCGAATATCAGAATTAGAAGATGAACCAGTGACATGTGGCATGCCGTACAACTTCGCTGTTCTGAACAGTCCTGTAACAGGTCACCTTGGGAAAAGGATCATAAATCCCAAATGGTGAAACCAATTCTAATGAAACCTATGGTTTTGGATCAGGGACATGTGAGGTTACCTCAGTACAAAATTTTAGACATATAGGAGTTGTAATTTCGGATATATATTAGAAATAGTAACAGGAATTTCTGAAAAAGAAATTGAAAATTAGGGCTTCCTGTTCCGGGAGCTTCCCTCCACTGTTTTCAGAAAAGGAGTACATTGGACAGCTCCATTTGAAGAGATATATATATTTGTCCAATCAGATATAAAATATTCCAAGTTTCTAAAATTAGGGTTTCTTTGAAAAACCCTAGATCAGCGAACTCCGGGACAAGGACGGACACCTCAAATCGGTAAGATCTAATCCTTTGCTATTTCCATTTGAGGTTCTCATTTCAATATGATATATCACATCAGCTTGGTGAAAAGTTTGGGGAAGTTGACAACTTCCAAGCTTGGAAGTATATGATCTCTCTGAAGAAAATGGATTGGACACCTACATGAGTATAGAGGTTCCAGTTTCAGAGGGAGACGAGGTTAGAAGCCTTTCACAAGAAGAAATTGGTCAAGGCCAAAGAAGACATCATGCTCATGCTGTAGAGGATGATGAACCATCCAGAAAGAGATCCAAATATGAAAGTGAATATTCTTTAAGAGAGGATGAATATGTTCTAATATCAGCTCTCACAGGTAACATTACTCATGGAAGTGATGATTGGCTTATAGACAGTGGGGCTTCCAAACATATGACGGGATTCAAGGAATCCTTTGTAAGACTGCCAGAACATGAATCACCTCACAAGGTGAATTTAGGAGATGACTACCAATATCAAATAAAAGGTAGTGGGGAATCTTCATACAAGCTAGACTCTGGTAAGTCTCTAACAATGAAAGAAGTATTGTTTGTTCTAGGACTCAAGAACAACTTTCTCTCCATTTCAGCATTGATGCAAAAGGAATGCGGGTTGCATTCATAGATGGTCAAGTCATCATGTGGCCAAAAGGAAAGACTATCGATGATGTGGTAGTGATTGGAGAACAAGAAGGAGGCTTGTACAAATTGAAGGGCCATCTAGAACAAGCCTTGATCCATGACATAGTAGAGCCAAATGAGCTTTGGCATAGAAGGCTTGCACATGTGCATTACAGAGCACTACCTATTGCAAGCAACGCTATTGAAGGTCTTCCAGATTTTCAAGCTATTTGAAGGGAAGAACAAAAATCAGAATATGACCTAAAGAAACCAGTTGAAGAATGTGAAGATATAGAATGCAGAGACCATGCAGTCATAAGAGTCTCTCAAATCAAAGAACAACTTGAAGTGGTAAAAGAAAAAGTGAAGAATGCAGAAGTGATGATGGCCACCTTGAATGGCCTCCCAGGATCGTGGAATTCATTCATTCAAGGAATGTGTTCCAGAAGGAAGTGATTACTTTCAGCAGACTTTGGGAAGAAGAAGAAGCTTGACTCATAAGAAGATAAGAGAAGGTGGAAGAAAATGAATATCAAGCTCTCATCATCCAAAGAAGATCCCTCAATCAATGAGTAATATGAAGATCTCAACTCTTGAAGAACTTATTATCCTCCTTATCATTGGGATAAGAAATGA
>LPNX010195289.1:458493-471460 GCA_001517045.1 Pseudotsuga menziesii | reverse complement strand
ATCGAGGCTTCCTCCTAGGGAAAGTGATGAGTCCCAAATCCATTCTGACGAGCAGGTCAGATATAAGGGCTGAGCCATTCTGTCATGGTGAGAGGATTTGGTTCCTTCCATGTCAGATATGAGTGCTAGAGATCCAAAGCCATTCTGATGAGCAGGTTAGATGTAAGGGCTGAGCCATTCTATCATGGTGAGAGGATTTGGTTCCTTCCATGTTAGATATGAGTGCTGACTGCCATTTTGGGAATGGAGGCACCTGGTCAGTTACCAGGAACACTCAGTCAATGACTGAGAGAGCCATTCTGACGAGAAGGTCAGATGTAAGGGCTGAGCCATTTTGTTCATGGCTAAAGGATTTAGTTCCTTCCATGTTAGATGTGAGTGCTGGCCATTCTGTCGAGTAGGACAGATGTAAGGGCTACTGTCACTCTCCGGGAGAGTGGAGGCGCCTGGTCCATTACCAGGTAGCTCAGTCAAGGACTGGGGGCCATTCTGACGAAGGTGTAGGATTCAGTTCCTACCAGGTCAGATGTGAATGCACAAATCTCTCATCATTGTGGTAGGAGGGGCTCCGGCTTGGGTGAGAGTCATTCATCATTGTGGTAGGATGTGTTCCTGCCTGGGTGAATGTGTAAAATATTTCATCATTGTGGTAGGAGGGGCTCTGGCCTGGGTGAAATTCATTCATCATTGTGGTAGGATGTGTTTCGGCCTGGGTGAATGTGCCATTCTGACGAGTAGGTTAGATATAAGTGTAGAGCCATTTCATAGATGTTAGTGATATGATGTCCTATCATGCTGGTGAATGTGAGTGTTGGGAATTTCTGATGTGATTGTAGTTTACTACATGATCATATGTAAGTGCTGGGCATGACTTTCTGATGAGCAGGTCAGATGTAAGTGTTGGGCGAAGACCTACCTGGTGGCTAGGCCTACAACCAGCATGAAAAAGGGCTGGCTCTGTAGAACTTCCTATGACAAGATAGTACACACATGATGATGACCAGAGGAGATCCAGATCGAGCTATGATCCAGATCCAGTTATGATGACTCCGAGAGATCCAGATTGAGTGATGATCCAGATCCAGCAGTGATGATCCAGGTCGAGAGATGATCTAGATCTAGATCCAGATCGAGTGATGATCCAGATCCAGTCCAGTGATGATGATCCAGATCGAGTGATGATCTAGATCCTGTGGTGATGTTCCATGATGATCCAGATCGAGTGATGATCCAGATCCAGTCCAGTGATGATGATCCAGATCGAGTGATGATCTAGATCCTGTGGTGATGTTCCATGATGATCCAGATCGAGTGATGATCCAGATCCATTTCTATGACGATCCAGATCGAGAGATGATCCAGATCCAAATGACTTGAAGATGAACATGACTTGAAGACGAAGATGACTTGAAGACAAAGATGTTCCAGTTGATACAGAGAAGAAGACCAGTGCTGAAAATCATGTCGAAAGAATACCTTCCTAGTTAAGAGGGAGTGCTGATGTATATGTAACTTTGGAATGTATTCTTCTATGTATCTTATGTATTGTAACCCGATGTTTATTCTGGGATGTTTCTATTATGTATTTGAGTCATGTGATCATGCCCCGATATTCCAATCGGGAAGATTAATAATGTAAACAAGTCATATCAAGTCATTAGGTAAGTCCCCACAGGTTCAGGGCACTTGAGTTATTATACACTGATTAAGGTGAAGGCTTGAGTAGTAATGTTAGGTTGAGCCTACGTGTGAAAATGCAATTCAAGTGAACGGATGAATATAAATAGAGAGTGAGAGTCTCTCTATTTATCACTTGTGAAATACATCACTTGCTCTCTCAAGTGTGGCGCACTAGTGGAGAAGGAAATATACTGGGACAAGAAGACTACTGCTGTTGGAGTGCATCTTTCTGTTTTGGGGTTTTACATCTTGTGGTGATACTATCTTAGAGGAAGTTGTGGGGTTTTCTCCATTTATGGTTTCCTCGATCAAAACTCTTTGTGTCTCTTGTCTCTTGTGATGTGCTTATGTTATTGCTGTGCTTGTTATTCTCTTAGTGAAAAGATCCTAACATAATGCTAGCTTAAATGTTGGAAAACTAACAGACAAGTGGGTCGGCATCACTTTTATCTTTTTGATTTAGACTACAGATATTATTTTTTTTTTTCCAGTGTTGTTGTGTTTTATTTCATATAATAAGTCGATGAATTGAGATACTGAGTTATCTTTTTGTACTAGATGTATTAGCTATTTTACTGTGTTATGTCGATTGTCGTTTGCTTCTTCTTGTTGTGAAAATTCTTTAAATACATTTGTTGCATCTTTATATACTTGTTTTTCTTTAACTAGATCAGGGTAGAAATTTTTTTGTTTTATTTTGTTGATTCGTGGGTTATCACTTCCTTTTTTTGTCCCTTGTCGGGTTACAATATTCAAATTCTTTGTATTTATTACATCATTTTTTTGCACACGATAAGAAATTAATATTTTTATTTTTATTTATTTTTTCTAGAATGGTAGGGAAATCCTCTAATGAGTGATCCCCTACTCCGCAACTAGTACAAAATTTGAGGTCGGTTCTGTCGCTGTATGGACAATCTACATGCCGATGTCCCTCCTTATAACATGTAAAACATTGGATGGGTCGCCGTGGTCGGTTGTCTCGATTCCTAGAGAATTGAACTCGACCTCCATAGCCTCCATGTCAATTGTCATACCGGCACTCATATCTTTGACCTTCGTATCTTTGATTGTTATGATTGTTTGGTGCGTGGTTTTGCTCATTACTTTGTGCAACTGCATTGGCCTGATAGATTGAATGATAATTTTGTTGTTTCTGATAGTCCAGCAGCCTCTTGCTTGTGTTTCGTAGTTCTCGACTTCCTAATCATATAATTCTGCATCTGAATTATATCCTACTGAGTCTTGGTTGCCTAAATGAAGTTCTCCATAGATATTAGGTTCTGTATAATCTGCATTATTTTGTATCTGATAAAGTTGTCAGATATCAACTTCTTCATCGATAGGTTCTATCCAAGGTTCCCCTTGGGATGGATGAATAGGTACAATGACCTTTTGTCAGTTTCCTTTTAATTTTATCCTCTCTTTATCTAGGGATATCGACGCTTTCATCTTTCTTCCCCAAAGTCGACCTACTAACGCTGGGAAGGAGTTGAATCCTTCCTTAGGGTCAATAATTTCGAAGTCGACTTTGGTCGATATTCCTTTTATCATTGTGTCAAAATTTTTCCAGACTCCGATAGGTTCAATTAGGTCTTGGTCAGCTAGTTTCAGGTATATACCCAACTCATATAGTCGAGGTCTGCCCAGTTGTTCCCAAGTGTCATGAGTCATGATGTTTACTTGTGATTCGAAGTCGAGCACAACTTGTCGGACATGGTATCCTTCTATTTCAAGGTCGACAAGTGGGTCGGCATCACTTTTATCTTTTTGATTTAGACTACAGATATTATTTGTTTTTTTTCCAGTGTTGTTGTGTTTTATTTCATATAATAAGTCGATGAATTGAGATACTGGGTTATCTTTCTGTACTAGATGTATTAGCTATTTTAGTGTGTTATGTCGATTGTCGTTTGCTTCTTCTTGTCATGCAAATTATTTAAATACATTTGTTGCATCTTTATATACTTGTTTTTCTTTAACTAGATCAGGGTAGAAATTTTTTTCTTTTATTTTGCTGATTCGTGGGTTATCAATTCCTTTTTTTGTCCCTTGTCGAGTTACAATATGCAAATTCTTTGTATTTATTACATCATTTTTTTGCACACACGACAAGACATTAACATTTTTCTTTTTATTTATTTTTTCTAGAATGGTAGCGAAATCCTTTAATGAGTGATCCCCTACTCCGCAACTAGTACAAAATTTGAGGTCAGTTCTGTCCCTGTATGGACAGTCTACATGCCGATGTCCCTCCTTATAACATGTAAAACATTGGATGGGTCGACGTGTTCGGTTGTCTTGATTCCTAGAGAATCGACCTCGACCTCCATAACCTCCATGTCAATTGTCATACCGGCGCTCATATCTTCGACCTTCGTATCTTTGATTGTTCTGATTGTTTGGTGCATGGTTTTGCTCATTACTCTATGCAACTACATTGGTCTGATAGATTGCATGATAATTTTGTTGGTTCTCATAGTCCAGCACTCTCTTGCTTGTGTTTCGTAGTTCTCGACTTCCCAATCATATAATTCCACATATGAATTATATTCTACTGAGTCTTGGTTGCCTAAATGAAGTTCTCCATAGATATTAGGTTCTGTATAATCTGCATTATTTTGTATTTGATAAAGTTTTCGGATATCAACTTATTCATCGATAGGTTCTGTCCAAGGTTCCCCTTGGGATGGATGAATAGGTACAATGACCTTTTGTCAGTTTCCTTTTAATTTTATCCTCTCTTTATCTAGGGATATCGATGCTTTCATCTTTCTTCCCCAAGGTTGACCTACTAACGCTGGGAAGGAGTTGGATCCTTCCTTAGGGTCAATAATTTAGAAGTCGACTTTGGTCGATATTCCTTTTATCGTTGTGTCGAAATTTTTCCAGACTCTGATAGGTTCAATTAGTTCTTGGTCAGCTAGTTTCAGGTATATACCCGACTCATATAGTCGAGGTTTGCCCAGTTGTTTCCAAGTGTCATGAGTCATGATGTTTACTTGTGATTCGAAGTCGAGCACAACTTGTCGGATGTGGTATCCTTCTATTTCCAGGTCGACAAGTGGGTCGGCATCACTTTTATCTTTTTTATTTATACTACAGATATTATTTGTTTTTTTTTCAGTGTTGTTGTGTTTTATTTCATATAATAAGTTGATGAATTGAGATACTGAGTTATCTTTCTGTACTAGATGTATTAGCTATTTTACTATGTTATGTTGATTGTCGTTTGATTCTTCTTGTTGTGCAAATTCTTTAAATACATTTGTTGCATCTTTATATACTTGTTTTTCTTTAACTAGATCAGGGTAGAATTTTTTTCTTTTATTTTGCTAATTCGTGGGTTATCACTTCCTTTTTTTGTCCCTTGTCGGGTTACAATATGCAAATTCTTTGTATTTATTACATCATTTTTTTGCACACACGACAAGACATTAACATTTTTCTTTTTATTTATTTTTTCTAGCATGGTAGGGAAATCCTCTAATGAGTTATCCCCTACTCTGCAACTAGTACAAAATTTGAGGTCAGTTCTGTCACTGTATGGATAGTCTACATGCCGATGTCCATCCTTATAACATGTAAAACATTGGATATGTCGATGTGGTCAGTTGTCTTGATTCCTAGAGAATCGACCTCGACCTCCATAGCCTCCATGTCAATTGTCATACCGGCGCTCATATCTTCGACCTTCGTATCTTTGATTGTTCTAATTGTTTGGTGCATGGTTTTGCTCATTACTCTGTGCAACTGCATTGGTCTGATAGATTGCATGATAATTTTGTTGGTTCTAATAGTCCATGACCCTCTTGCTTGTGTTTTTTAGTTCTCGACTTACCAATCATATAATTCTGCATCTGAATTATATCCTACTAAGTATTGGTTGCCTAAATGAAGTTCTCCATAGATATTAGGTTCTGTATAATTTGCATTATTTTGTATCTGATAAAGTTGTCGGATATCAACTTCTTCATCAATAGGTTCTGTCCAAGGTTCCCCTTGGGATGGATGAATAGGTACAATGACCTTTTGTCAGTTTCCTTTTAATTTTATCCTCTCTTTATCTAGGGAGATCGACACTTTCATCTTTCTTCCCCAAGGTCGAGCTACTAACATTGAGAAGGAGTTGGATCCTTCCTTAGGGTCAATAATTTCGAAGTCGACTTTGGTCGATATTCCTTTTATCGTTGTGTCGAAATTTTTCCAGACCCTGATAGGTTCAATTAGGTCTTGGTCAGCTAGTTTCAGGTATATGCCTGACTCATATAGTCGAGGTCTGCCCAGTTGTTCCCAAGTGTCACGAGTCATGATGTTTACTTGTGATTCGAAGTCGAGCACAACTTGTCGGACGTGGTATCCTTCTATTTCCAGGTAGACAAGTGGGTCGGCATCACTTTTATCTTTTTGATTTAGACTACAGATATTTTTTTGTTTTTTCAGTGTTGTTGTGCTTTATTTCACATAATAAGTCAATGAATTGAGATACTGAGTTATATTTCTGTACTAGATGTATTAGCTATTTTATTATGTTATGTCGATTGTCGCTTGCTTTTTCTTGTCGTGCAAATTCTTTAAATACATTTGTTGCATCTTTATATACTTGTTTTTCTTTAACTAGATCAGGGTAGAAATTTTTTTCTTTTATTTTGCTGATTCGTGGGTTATCACTTCCTTTTTTTGTCCCTTGTTGGGTTACAATATGAAAATTCTTTGTATTTATTACATCATTTTTTTGCACACACGACAAGACATTAACATTTTTCTTTTTATTTATTTTTTCTAGCATGGTAGGGAAATCCTCTAATGAGTGATCCCCTACTCCGCAACTAGTACAAAATTTGAGGTCAGTTCTGTCCCTGTATGGACAGTCTACATGCCAATGTCCCTCCTTATAACATGTAAAACATTGGATGGGTCGACGTGATCGATTGTCTCGATTCCTAGAGAATCGACGTCGACCTCCATAGCCTCCATGTCAATTGTCATACCGGCGCTCATATCTTCGACCTTCGTATCTTTGATTGTTCTAATTGTTTGGTGCATGGTTTTGCTCATTACTCTGTGCAACTGCATTGGTCTGATAGATTACATGATAATTTTGTTGGTTATAATAGTCCAGCACCCTCTTGCTTGTGTTTCATAGTTCTCGACTTCCCAATCATATAATTCTGCATCTAAAGTATATCCTACTGAGTCTTGGTTTCCTAAATGAAGTTCTCCATAGATATTAGGTTCTGTATAATCTGCATTATTTTGTATCTGATAAAGTTGTCGGATATCAAATTCTTCATCGATAGGTTCTGTCCAAGGTTCCCCTTGGGATGGATGAATAGGTACAATGACCTTTTGTCAGTTTCCTTTTAATTTTATCCTCTCTTTATCTAGGGATATCGACGCTTTCATCTTTCTTCCCCAAGGTCGACCTACTAACGCTGGGAAGGAGCTGGATCCTTCCTTAGGGTCAATAATTTCAAAGTCGAATTTGGTCAATATTCCTTTTATCATTGTGTCAAAATTTTTCCAGACTCCGATAGGTTCAATTAGGTCTTGGTTAGCTAGTTTCAGGTATATACCCGACTCATATAGTCGAGGTCTACCTAGTTGTTCCCAAGTTTCATGAGTCATGATGTTTACTTGTGATTCGAAGTCGAGCACAACTTATCGGACATGGTATCCTTCTATTTCCAGGTCGACAAGTGGGTCGGCATCACTTTTATCTTTTTGATTTAGACTACAGATATTATTTGTTTTTTTTTCAGTGTTGTTGTGTTTTATTTCATATAATAAGTCGATGAATTGAGATACTGGGTTATCTTTCTGTACTAGATGTATTAGCTATTTTACTATGTTATGTCAATTGTCGTTTGCTTCTTCTTGTCGTGCAAATTCTTTAAATACATTTTTTGCATCTTTATATACTTGTTTTTCTTTAACTAGATCAGGGTAGAAATTTTTTTGTTTTATTTTGCTAATTCGTGGGTTATCACTTCCTTTTTTTGTCCCTTTTTGGGTTACAATATGCAAATTATTTGTATTTATTACATCATTTTTTTGCACACATGACAAGACATTAACATTTTTTTTTCTTTTTTTTTGTAGCATGGTAGGGAAATCCTCTAATGAGTGATCCCCTACTCCGCAACTAGTACAAAATTTGAGGTCAGTTCTGTCCCTGTATGGACAGTCTACATTCCGATGTCCCTCCTTATAACATTTAAAACATTGGATGGGTCGACGTGGTCGGTTGTCTCGATTCCTAGAGAATCGACCTCGACCTCCATAGCCTCCATGTCAATTGTCATACCGACGCTCATATCTTCGACCTTCGTATCTTTGATTGTTCTGATTGTTTGGTACGTGGTTTTTCTGATTACTCTGTGCAACTACATTGGTCTAATAGATTGCATGATAATTTTGTTGGTTCTTGAGATTCAGATTGCAGTCAGCCATGTTATGATTTTTTGTTTCACAGATTGCACACCAAGATGCCTTGTTGTTCTTCATGTTGAATGGGGAATCTTTTGTCGAGTGGTCTCCATGCTCTTGGAAAATGTCACAAAAACATTTTGTCTACACAAATAGGACATCCTGTCGGCTGATTTCCTGTCAACAGGTGTATTTTGAATGTTTGGTCGTCGAGCACTTAGTGCACCAGATATCCTGAATTTTGAGGTTTAATTATTTTAATGACTTTTGTATGCTCTCAATCTGTTCTTCTAGTCTGTGATTGGTGGAGTATGCTGAAATATCCTCATCCATTTCTACTTGGAGAGCTTTTGTAAGCGCATCTTCGTAAGTCTTGAATGTCTCCAGACTTATGTGTCGGTGAATTTTCAGTGATAAACCTACAAGAAACCACTGGATTAATAACTGTTAATCAATAACATAGTCCAATTGGCTAAGAATGTCTTTCCATCATTTATCATAATCGCGGACAGTTTCTCCTGGCTTCTGCGATGTCGTTTTTAGTTTCTTTGCTGACAGATGTTTTGCATCTGGAGTTTTGAAAAATGATAGAAATTGCACTTTGATCTCGGCTTTGGTTGCTCGAGGTGTTCTTTCAGAAAAGGTCATGTACCAGGTTAATGCCCTTTTCCTCAAGGCACTAGCGAACTATGCCATCTTCCTGTCTTCATCCGTAACTTGGTTAGCCTCCCAAGTCGACTCACAGACGAACTAGTTTCATCTAGGGTCCTCATCACTGTCATATAGGGGAGTGTGTGCTGACCCGTGACCCTTGTCGGAGTCACTGTCAGTGATTTCTTTAGGAGGTGGCAGTGGTGGAGGTGGTGGTGTAGGAAGTGGGGTTATTTTCTTAGTCCTCTCTGCGGAACTATCGTCGATGGAACTCTCATTCCCATCGGTTTTTTTTGTCATTTCCTCTTCCATCATCAGTTGGTTAGTGTCGACTTCTTCTGTCAATGTCCAACTGCAATTATTTTTCCATAGTTCTGAATGTTTTGTGTCTTCCAAAGCTGTATTTTGCAGGGGGGGTGCTCCTTCATGTATCGGTAAAAGTAAGTGGATACTTCGGTTGGAGGGTATTTCTTGAAGCGTAACCCAATTTTGTTCTTTTGGTCGAAGGATAATTAGATGTCTACCAGTGTATGTCTCATCGTCTAGTCAACTCCATATACCAAAGTCACCAGCTCCTAGTCTAAGGTCCTCTTCGATAATAGCTTGTATCCAGGTACGCGGATCTGTCGAAGGTTTTACTTCCTGGGGAACCTCTAATTGGAGAGCTTCTCGCTGCTCTATCCACAATTCTTCTTCCATAGAGGATGCCTCTTCTTCCATGCCTTCTTCTTCTCGGTCATGACCCGACTCCGATGGATCTCTTTCCTGGTCGGTCACCCTAGTACTCATTCCTCTCTACAGTGGTAAGGCTCTTTTTCTTCTTTCTTCCCTACTTTGTAGCCTCCTCTCCCTCTTTATTTTCTGGAATTCCATCATACCTTTGTGTGACACTATCTTCTCGATTTTCTTTTTAGGTTGACTTCTCATTACTAGTGATTGGTATCTCCTTTAGTCTATTAGAATCCACTCCACTTTATTCCGACATATGACCATCTACCCCCCCGTAGCCTAACCAACGCTTTAAAAATCCTGGATAGTTCGGTCTACTTGCTTAGGAAGTATTCCCACTCCCTTTCGGCAATGAATTTTTCCCACCTCTTTTCCTTTTCCTCCCAGTTAGGGTTTAATGGTGGTCCGCGAAGTGATGGATGGGGTTCGACAATATGACCCACTCCCTTCTCGATCAGGAACTTAAACAGCAAGGTCGGTAAGGAACACAAAAATTACTTGGTGAGGTCTATGTAGAATTTATTCTTGACGGTTTACACCCAAGTTCTGTCTTCTACTGCTTTCTCCTCACAGAATTCATCGATGATTTTTTCGAACCACTCCGACAAGTTTGTTCTTCCCCCGCGAATCAGTTTTTCTAGTAACTGTTGATCTTTAGTCCCTTCCAGCTTTTTCATCTAGGAGTTTCTTTAGAAGTTGGGGCACTGATTCTACAAACTTCTCATGTGTCTCTGTAAAGAATCTTTCTTTTGCTTGTGCGGTCGTCAATCTGTTTCTTTGTGTGTAATTCTGCAAATAATTTTCTACTTTACGCTCCTACCAGTCCTTAATCTCCTGTTCTGATATCATCTGCTTGCATACATCTCAGACATGTACTACCGACAATGGAACCAATGTTGTAATCTCATAGATTGCATAGGGTTACCAATAATACATACTAAAACATACATACATAATAGAGACAAGAGATAAGAACAAGTAGATAAAATAACAGATTATATTAACATGAGAGGGTCCATACAATGTAGATAACTGAATCGAGTTCTCATCTAGATCAACATCCTAATATATATGATTTACAAACAGTTACAAAATAACTACCTGTCGGTTCACTCAATCGACATGACCTTAGGTGGCCGACCTAATCCCTAATTAGTCGGCTAACTGACTTAGTTGGCTGATCGACTAAGTCAGCTATCATTCAAGTCTACATACTGACTTGCTCCTCCAACAAAAACGAAGGTAAGGGATGGAAGTGGATTTTCAAGATCCAAGAATATGACTTGGAGATCAAACCCACCAAGTTGGTGAAAGATGAAGGACTAGCAAAATTATTGGTTGAGTCAAACTATTAGGAACTATACTTAAATTCGGTGGTAGAACTGATAAAAGAAGAGAGGCTGAGAAGTATCCAAGATTCCCAAGATGATACAATGAAGGTAAATCCCAAATTTGAAGAGTTTGGCTGGTATAGAGACACTTTCTACTATCTTATGAACATGGAGTTCCCAGGGTACTCTAAATCTCAAGCTAGGTACCTGAAATTACAAGCTGCAAAGTATTGCATATTATATGAATATCTGTACTAGAAAGATCCATAAGGAATACTACTTAATTGTGTAATCAAATATGAGACATAGGGAATAATCATAGATCTCCATAAAGGAATTTGTGGAGGACACCATGAATAGAGAGCCACCGCTTACAAAGTTTTTAGGGCATGGTACTATTGGCCAAGACTATTTGTTGATACAAATCATCTTGTTGCATGTGTTGAATGTTAGTCATGTTCAATTTATCTGATACTGAGAGGGGGGGTGAATCAATATAAAGCATAGATATCAAATTATTTCCCATTTAAAAATTTTCATCACTTAATTTTTTTATAGCTAAGACAATAATATACATAGTTGCACATAAAAACTGAAGAATAATTATACGTATATCTATATATAAAATGAATTATTACATAAGTGGGAGAGAACAGTATCCAAATTTGAGAACCCACTCATCCAGGGGCCAACCTGATATAAAAGCAACATCATGTTGGCTACAGTCATCAACCTGTAAAGAATTCGATCTGTACAAGCACCAACTCATGAAATTCATTCACCGAACTGAACATATGTTTGTCTATACTACGCAAGCCTCGATTTGTAGTAATCAGGCACCAGCCCATGGAAAAATGCAATCTCCAATTGTTTCTTCAGATTCAACTGAATGGAAGCACTAACTCCCAAATTATATTTACCAGCTTCGATTGGAAGGAGGATCCAACCCCCTATTTGTTTTACCAGCTACAACTGGAAGGAAGCACCAAATCCCTAATTGTTTTACTAGCTGCTACTAGAAGGAAGCTTCAACTTCCTCTTCCTTTCCCCATCCTACCTCCCTGAGAAGTTTTACCAACACCTACTGGAGGGAAGCTCCAACTCCCTAATCCTTGCCCCTTCCTGCCTCCCTGATATAGAAATAAGTGTGTATCAAATAACTGGAGTATATAAATTACCTTGTCTGTAAACTGAAAATGTTGTCAATCTCCTGGTATTTTCCTTGCCTTTGATTATCTGCATCAAAAGATCCAATTTCCTTATATGCAAAGTACGACTATATCTGCAACTTATCTATACGTTTACATTGCTCAGTCACTTGTTGTCCCTAGGAAAAGTTAGGAAGAATTTGACCAAAATTTTATTTGGGAAGATAAATATTTCGGCCATAAGAAGAGATGCGATGGAAGAAGAGTTGCGACGTAAGAAGAGATTCTATGAAAGAGAAGCTATGATAGAAGCATTTGCAACAAAGAGATTGGTGACAATAGAAGTCGTTACGGAAGGAACCACAACAGAAGAGGAGTAGAGAAGTTGAAAAGGATAGTTTGATTGATCATGGGTAAGGAGTTAGTTAGAATTAAGCATGCTTATGGTAATAAAGCATAATTGTATTTTTGGTCTGATAGTAACTATTTTCAGTTGTAACTAAATGTACAAAAATATAAATGACAACCTATCGACTAACGTAAAAGAGTCGATTGATTAAGACATGTAGAGGATTATAAAAGGGGGAACCCAAGCTGTGTGCAGGGTTGGTTGGTTGGTTTCCTTTTGTTAATCCTAGGGATTGATTCATTGTGTAGGTTGAGAGAGGAAGGAGAGAGATGTTTATCTACATAATCTATCTAGGTTGTGTGTAGATTGATAGTGGAGTGAAGGAGAGAAGAAATAAATAGACCCAAAACCAGAGAGCATGAGAGGAGAGAAGTCTGTATGAGTTGTAAAGAATATCTAGAGAAGATACTACAAGATGCATGTAAAGAAGAAAGGTGCTAACATATTTCTCATGCTATATGAAGAGTGCCTTTGTGGTTATTCCCGAATGGGTTTCCACATTAAATGTTGTCTATGTGTGTCTTTGATAAATATGTTTATGTCGAATGCATGCATGTTGTGAATAAGTAGACCTAAATATGCCGCACCAC
>LPNX010195289.1:388537-458336 GCA_001517045.1 Pseudotsuga menziesii | reverse complement strand
ATATATATATATATATATATATATATATGTGTGTGTGTGTGTGTGTGTGTGTGTGTGTGTGTGTGTGTTGCACAACTTATAGAATGAATATGTGATAAAGATTTTATGTTGAATACTAGAATATATGTCGACTGGTAAATAGTCTGTTATCTTGAATGAATAAACAAGGAATATAAAGTATAATCCCTGGTTTCGGTCGAAAAATTTGATATAGTACCACACAAGTAAGTATCCACACATAACTGCAAAAACCTTGTTCTGGCAGTTCCCAATAACATACCTTGGGTGAGACTGCATCTGCATCGTAGGTGATGCTGATGGGGTCCTCCTCTATCAGACCGATATCTTGGGTTTTGTTGATGACTAAGGATATAAACCTGGGTTGACAGGAATAACTCCAACAAATGGTTCCATTTTTTGGAAAATGAATCATTTTGGTGGGGATATATTATGGCACCAGATGGAGTCAAAAATTCAAGTATGGGTGGATTTTAAGGCACTAGAGTTTGCACAGGAAGAAATATAAGGATCTCAGATGAACCCAACAGAGTGGTTGGAGTGATACCTCTATATAGATATTCATGAGATTTTCTTTTGTGATTTTCCTGTTTTGTTACATGAGTGGTTGTTGAGGCTAGCAACCTAGTGGAGAAACTTTCAAGAGGGAGAATCGATAGAGTGGATTCCTCAGCTGATTCAATGACTGAAAAGTATTAGTAACCCTATATCTAGGGCTGTTGATTTCTAGGTTGATAGTATTTTGGAAGGATACATCACTGAAATTGCAGTCGACACAATAAAATCGCACACTGAGAAAGAAAGAGATTTTTTCCAAAGACCTAGAGGATGGTTCTTAACATCTTTAAATATTTGGACCAAGATGCTCGTATATGAGAGAGGTATCTTGAGAATGGAATATGGTGAATAAATGTTTGTGCATAGAAACCTGGGATATGTCACAAGAAAAGAGTGAGAAAAGTGGAGCATAATAAGATTAGATGTTTCCTGGTGATGGTGAGGCTAAGTTAGAAAGTGGGCACCTCAGGAGTGGAAGAATATTTCAGTTGGGAAAGAGAAGAAGGACTGCGACAAGAAGAGGAAGTTGCCGTATGACCGTAGGAGAGGACTATGCATTGGTGTCGCACTCCAATGAAGGTTCTTGTGACAAGGAAGAGGAATATCAGCCTGTATCTGAAAAAGAAGAAGAAGAAGAAGCTCCAGATCTAGAGTACAGATACAACATACCCACAACCCCATGTACATATTAGGAGGTAAGATCTAATAACTCATTACCCAATGGTTTTGTTAATCAAAGTAATAATAATAGTGGGAATAATAGAGAAGGGGTTCCCTAGCCAAAAATTTAATACAACAGTACCAAGAACAAATATAATGGCTAGGAATGATATAAAGTTGCCAATATTTAATGGCAACTCAATATGATATTTTATGAGAAACATTGGTTTCTAGGAAAATCCATATGGACCGTGTGACAGGTCCAAGACAAAACCAACAAGAAGGTTCGGATAATCACAAACCTTAGGGGTTGTGCGTTGGATTGGTACATGAAATTATTTGTGGTTTTGATAGGAATCCCATTAAAAACATTAGATCAAATCCAGGAAGAATTAATAGATGAGTTCAAAAAGCTAAAATTTGAGTCACAGTATATTACAGAGATAAAATAAATTAAGCAACTGCCTACGGAGACTTTTTGGGACTTCGACCGAAGATTCAATATGCTGACGAAAAAAGTAAGATTCCAGATGTCATATGTTCAACACAAAGAATGGTTTATTATAGCATTGTTACCACACATATGGATTCCTTTGATCCAGCAAAATATTGTATCCCAAACCAAGGATTTGGAATTGGATATGAAGTTGGAATCCTCACTAATCGAAGAAATTGGTGTAGGAATGATGCAAATCCATCGCAAAGTAGCCAACCTTACAATGAAAATTCAAGATATTAATAAAAGAAGGAATTGCAAGAAGAAATTCAGTGTACCAGATATAGAACTAAGGGACACTACAAAGACAACTCCCGACATATATGAATTATGTCACATCAAAAGCACCGAATCCTATAAATACGCAAGGAATTCCTTGGTGTAGAATATACCAGACTAGAGGCCATCGGTTAGAAGAATGTTTATAATTACAAAGATTGTAAGTGTGTTGGCCAGTTTATATTGTAAGTGATCCAGGAGGATATTGGTGGCCACCCACCTATTCCACTTGGACCCCCACCATTGTTTCTTTCAGTTTTCCAGTTTCCTTAATTGTAGCACAATTTACTTTTTTTGGTAGTTTTCGGGTCCTAAACTTTCAGAGCCATTTTGAGGCCCTAAACGATGTTTTTTCAGCATCGAATGGTCGGGAAAATATGAATTTGTTCAGTCTTGATATTTGTTGTTTTTGGATGTAGTCCTTAAATATATCTTTCTAACGATGTATCATGCGCGTCAAATAGAGGTAGTATGCTAAAGTTACAACCCCGGGAAATTGATGTACCAAGTTACCCAACATTCTGGCGTTTCACCTCCTAGGGTTAGGTTTTTGGATGTGTAGGGTTTCCATTGTTTCTCAATAATATATAGGCCTTCGAGCCTCATTGTAACATAGAGTTTAGAGGCATGTAGCTGCCACATCTCTTCTCAGAGATAAGCTATCATCACTATATCCAGTTTATTTCCATTTTGTATGTAAACAAGTTTCAGTTATTGATTAATGAAATGAAGTGTTATTTCCGCTGCATATTTGCTTCTGTGATTATTTTTGTATTCTGTTGCGTTCCTACATAAATTTGGATCAGTGGTATCAGAGCAATCTTCTCTTTCTCAATCCTTCTTTGCATGTCCCCAATGAGGGCAGGGTATAAAGAGTTAGGGCTCGATCTGGTTGAACCTTTGCAAGATTAGCCTCACAATTCCTGATGGTCACCCATGGGGGATGAAAAGAAATATGAGAGAACATAATATATTATAGAAATGTTGCTCTAGGAGGCCCTTGAAAAAAAAAGGAACGCGATGATGGATAACTTCGCCCAAATCCTTCAACGACTTCCCACTGGCGGCGCATCTGCATCTAGCAGCCACTCTGGAGGCGCAACCCCTTTTAAGGTACAAGTAAAATTTGAAATTCCCATATTTGATGGCTAAATAGATGAAGATGCTATAGATAGATGGTTGAATATATTAGAAGGATATTTCTCGGTTCATGACTTTTTTGACTGGGAAAATATTACTTTTTCTCTACTCAAAGCTGCCCCCCATGTCAAGGACTGGTGGAAAACCTACTATGAGAGAAAGGATAAGGAGGAACCCTCTCTATTCTTGGCCGTACCCACTTAGAATTCTTTTCGAGATTCCATAAAGGGACAATATTATCCAGTGGGGAGCTATGAGGACAAGTACATACAATGGACTACGCTATGGCATCAAAGAGATCAAGATGTGCATGAGCTGACGAATCTATTCCATACCCTGCACACCAAGTTGGGTATCAAATATTCAGAGAAACATTTGGTGCTGAAGTACCATATTTGTATGCACAGATACATTTAGGAGTAAATGGAGTTCCTCGACATCTCCTCGCTTGGTATAACATATCAGTATGTTGCCAAAATTGAGCAAAAATTCAAATAGAAAAAGAGAGACTTTTGATCTATGAATCAGAAGCAAGGGAAAGGTGCCCCCAAACCATAGAACCAAGGACACAACTAAGGCATGGTGACTCAAGAAAACTTTCCAAAGCCTCAAGAAAAGAGAAACACTTCAAAGCCAAAGAAGGAAGCGAGAAAGTGGTGCGAGTTCCATAAGAGCCCCACTCACAACACAAGTGAGTGTCGAGCCAAGTAGTCACTGGTGGTCGAGATAAAGGCTTCTAAATCAGATGCATACTCTAACACTAAATCAGTACCTGAGAAGGGGAATGATAGAGGGAATAAGATTATCGATGCAGAGCCCAATGCCATGGTTGCTACCATGAATATCCAAAAGGAAGAACCAAAAGATTCATAGGAGAAGCAGCATCTTTTCCATTCCCAGACATGGGTAAAGGGTTCCCTGCTACAGTTCATTATCAACAGTGGGAGCCAAAAGAACTGGATTTCAGCAGAGGTCATGAAGCAGTTGGGTTTGTCGACCACAACACACCCATAGCCGTGCACCATCGGGTGGATTCACCAAGGACGGGATCTCCACGTCAACCAACAGTGTTGCCTTCCCTACAGCATCAAGCCCTTCACTGATGAGGTATTATGTGATATTGATCCTCTTGATGTTTGTGATGTATTAATAGGCCAACCATACTTATGGAAGTGACATGCTATGTATGAGTCTTAGCCTCGCCCTGTTATTATTACGGTGGGAAATAATTTGTACAAGATACTAGAGGTACCACCTCCTATCACTATCTCTTTGGTTATTGCAAAACAATGCAGTAAACTTATTTCCAAAACTGGGATGTTTGTTTTCTTGATGATCCACCCTCAGGGAAAGAAGAAGATCATGGCCATGACCTCTAGACAGGCCCCCTCCATACAACAACAACAAATAGACAAGGTCATGGAGGAGTACCGGGACATATTCACCTCACCCACCGGGGTGCCTCTCCACTGTCAGGTCAAGCACCCCATCGATTTGATCCCAGGTGCATCGCTAACCAATGGACTAATATATCAACTCTCTGTTCTGGAGAATGATGAAATCAAGAGGCAAATTCAAGAGTTGCTATAGAAGGGTCACATCCGGCCAAGTTCATCACCCTATGGGAGCCCGATCGTTTTGGTACAGAAGAAGGATGGGACTTGGAGACTCTGTATTGACTATCGGGCGCTAAACAAGATCACTGTCCAAAATAGGTACTCGATCCCATAGATTGATGACCTCTTGGACCAGCTTAAAGGGGAAAAATATTTTAGCAAGATCGACTTAAAGTCTGGGTATCACCAGCTACTGATCGAATCGACCAATGTGTGGAAGACTACCTTCAAAGCCAAGGAGGGCCTTTTTGAATGGTTCGTCATGCCTTTTGGGCTGACAAATGCTCCTGCAACCTTCATGAGACTGATGGACAACATATTGTGGCCATTCACCAACTAATTTGTAGTATTATACTTGGATTACATCCTGATCTTCAACCAAAATTGGGAAGAGAACCTCCACCACATCCGACAGGTCCTCCAAACATTGCGGCAGCACAAGTTGTGTGCCAATTTGGACAAGTGCACTTTTGGAATGACCCAGGTTTAGTATCTGGGATACATTATTGATTAGTGTGGGGTACATGTGGATCCAACCAAGATCCAAGTCATTTGGGATTGGCCAGCCCCAAATACTCAAACAGAGCTTCATAGCTTTCTGGGCCTTACTAATTTCTACCACAGGTTCGTGTTGGGATTCTCTCATATCACTTGGCCCTTGAGTCAGGTCACCAAGGGAGGAGTGAAAGAAAAATTCTTTTGTCGAAAACTCAGCAGAAGGTGTTTATAGAATTGAAACATCGCCTCTAATGTGCCCTAGTGCTCACATTACCAAACTTGCAACAACCATTTGAGATCGAGATAGATGCCTTTGACTATGCTATTGGGGCAGTCCTTACTCAACAAGGGCATCCAATGGCATATCATAGTGAGACACTGTCCGACATAGTGCAAAAATATCCCACTTATGACAAAGAGATGTATTCCATTATATAGGCTTGCTGACAATGGAAGCATTACATTTTGGGGAAGGAAACGATCATCCACATAGACCACTGACCCCTGCAGTTCATACAGACACAAGGTAAGTTACAGAACAATCACCATCAGAAGTGGTCCACATATCTACAATAGTTTCATTTGAACATCAAGTAAAAGAAGGGAAGCACCAATAATGTTACAGACTACCTCATCTGACCACCGATCGTGGTGATAACCACTGTGCTCAACTCTTGTGGGCATGAGACTTATGATTGGCTGCTTCTCTACAAGAGTGATCCAGAATTCAGCCACACATACCAGACACTCTTGGAGGGAAACCAAGTTCCAAAATTTCATCTCTAGGATGTACTACTATGTCACATGGGACATCTTTGTGTTCCTTCAAGCGAGCATGCCAAGATGATTTGGGAAGCGCACTATAGTCGGGTCACTAGGCATTTCAGGGTCGAGAAAAAAATGGCAATACTGCAGAAGTATTTCTATTGGCTGAACCATCGACATGACGTCGGGAAGTACATCTGATCCTGCACTTCCTGCGCCATTTCCAAACCATCCATCAAGAAGCAAGGCCTCTATAGTCCATTTCCTACCCCTAGTCGACCTTGGGAATCCATCTCCATGGATTACATGTTGGGCCTTTCTTCTACTAAACTTGACAACGACTATGTGTTTGTGGTTGTTGACAAATTATCAAAGATGGCCATAATGGTGGCCTGCAAGAAGAATATCACAATAGAAGCCACTGCTAAACTCTTCTTTGAACAAGTGTGGGTACACTTTGGGATCCCAAAATCTATAATATTAGACTGGGACAGCAGTTTCCTTAGTGCATTCTGGTCTAGCCTATGTTCAATGCTAGACATCAAGCTCAAAAAGTCCACAGCTTTCCATCCCCAAACTGATGTCCAGACAGAGGTCGTCAATAGGATGATCGTACACATTTTTCACATGTACAACTCAAAGAATCCACGCACATGGGATGATAGCCTCCCCTATGTACAACAAAGCTATAACCGATCCCTCCACAGCTCAACCAACCACAGCCCCTTTCAGGTGGGCTGGGGATTCCAGCCACTATGTCCCATTGACGTAGCAATGCCATTTGTAGCTACTCAGGATGATTAAGCTCATATCTAGTCTGAATTTTCCAAGGTGAACAGCTTCATCGAGCACATTCAACACATTCGCAAACAGGTTCATGACATATTGGACAAATCCAATGCTAAGTACAAGTAGCAACATGATCAGCATCGGGTGGAACACAACTTCTAGGTGGGCGACAAAGTGTGGCTACATTTGCAGAAGGAGTGCCTCGCTAGACCCCACTGCAAGGTTCTCCCACTCCGATATGGGCCATACTCCATCACCAAAGCTATCAGGGACAATTCCTTCATGCTCAATATTCCACCATTCCTTGGTCTACACCTAGTGTTCAATGTGGATTGCCTTCGACCCTACTTTCCACCTCTACTGGACACATCAAACGTGGCAGAACAACTCACAACAACAGAGTTAAACCCTGACTACATGGAATAAGCCACAACTGATCGAATTATTGACACACAGATCAAGAACACCCACCAGTAGAAGATCTAGCTATATCGAGTTGTCAAAGTAGGCCAACTCCTTCACCAGGGAAAGTGGCTCACCAGGGACCAAGTTCAGCAAAACTTTCCTCATCTCATGGAGAAACTCAACACAATGGGGACCATTGCTTCCTAAGGGGGGAGGGATGATCTAGGAGGGTGTTGGTGTCCACCCACCTATTCCACTTGGACCCCCACCATTGTTTCTTTCAGTTTTCCAGTTTCCTTAATTGTAGCACAATTTACTATTTTGACAATTTTAGGGTCCTAAACTTTTGGAGCCGTTTTGAGGCCCTAAATGACATTTTTTTGGCATCGAATGGTCGGGAAAAATGAGTCCATTCTAGACTCAAAAATTTTGACTCATGGATGTAGTCCTTAAACATATCTTTCTAACGATGTATCATGCACGCCAAACGGAGGTAGTATGCTAAAGTTACAACCCTGGGAAATCGATGTACCAAGTTACCCAATGGGGCCCACATTCTGGTGTTTCACCTCCTAAGGTTAGGTTTTTGGATGTGTAGGGTTTCCATTGTTTCTCAATAATATATAGGCGTTTGAGCCTCATTGTAACATAGAGTTCAGAGGCATGTAGCCACCACATCTCTTCTCAGAGATAATCTACCAGCACTCTAGCTAGTTTATTTCCATTCTATATGTAAACAAGTTTCAATGAAATGAAGTGTTATTTCCATTGCATATTTGTTTCTGTGGTTATTTGTGTATTCTATTGTATTCCTGCATAAATCTAGATCAGTAAGTTTTGTCGATGTGTATGCCATGATGAAAATTACTGTAGAGAATATCACCTGCTGTAGGAGAAAATAATTGATACCTATTTAGTGAATAATAATGAACAAATGCAGGATTAGCTAGCTTAGTCTCGATATCTACATGCTCATTATCCTTAGGCCCAATATCCATAGAATTATTACCCAAAAAAACAATACCCTCAACCCAGGGGTGGAAATTTTAGGGGCCAAGGACAAGGGGGAATATTTGGTCACGAAAGAGGCCAAACTAAATGTTATACTTGTGGGAAACCTAGACACTTTTCTAGGGACTCCAAGATTCCTACTAAGACATGTTCATACTGCAAATATTTTGATCAAGCGATCAAGGAATGCCCTCAGTTGATTACGATATAGAAGACCAAGAATGTGGGAAACCAAAATCCAATGCAAAATCCCAATCTGAACCCTAATCAGAATATCCAAAATATATCTACTGAACCAAGGGGGCCACATATTGCTGTTGTGACAAGAGGAGGTGTTGCGACTGGGGAAGATCGAGAATCCCCATATGGAAAAATGTAGGTGCAACTAGGAACACAGAATAAAGCACCATTCGACATACAAAAATAAAATGAAGTATTCTTGGAGGTGTGACAATAATTCGTTGAGAGAAATCAAGCATCGGCTTCTTTTGCTACACCACCTAAAGGGTGAATATTGGGAATGCCTGAGAGATTTGATTAGCTATTCCGAAAGCAATCGATGAAAATGTTAGTAAATTAAAATAATTCTTTAAAATTTTCTTAGAACTAATACAAGATAAATATTCCATCACAAAATTAACAACTCTAATAGAATAACCTCAAGAAGAGGTGCGACTAGAAAGAAGGGTTAATCATGTGGGAAAAATATTGAAGACTGGTCAAGAACTAAGAATTACTTCCCAAATAGGAGATTACAACATAGACTATATTATTATGGACTTGGGCTTCGATGTCACCATTTTGACTAGAAAAACATGGGAGAGTATGGGGAAACTGAGAGTTGTATGGTCTCTTGTCCAACTTTGATTAGTGAATAACTCAAAATTTCTACCTATCGATCAACTGACTCAGGTTCTTATCAATATAGAAGGCCTTAAAACTTATTTCGACTTCGAAATGATTGAAATTGTGGATGTTACAAATTTGTATCTATCACTTCTGGGGATCAACTGGGGGATTGATAATCAGACAATTATAATTTTCAAGAAAAGAATCTTAACATTTGAATATTCAGAGATAAGGGTGGTCACACTAATTGATCCATTGGAAGGTCATAGATACACCGAGCCAGTGAATAGTGAAGGAAAAGGAGATTATATGGACCATATTTATAATATTAATTCTACAATGGATGATTATGTTAATCCAATGACTGATGAAAGCTCACTTGGCGCAACATTATTTATTGTACATTGGGTTTTGTAGAAGCTTTGGAAAACTGACAGAATCGATTTCATGAAGTTTTGAAGAGAAGATGTGCAAGAATCACATGATCTATGTGACATGTAGGTATTGAGGTATCTGATCTACCCACATATGAAGTTTTACCTAATCTTGAATCTTTTCTAAAAGAATTGGAAGAAAAAGTTACAAAACATCAACGCTTGTTTGTCTTGTACTTTGCACTAAAAGCTATTCCTTCCAGATGGTGAGTTACAAATAAACAATCTGTCTCACAATGGCCTCAATGTCGGATATTGATGGAGATATGGTTTATAGATGAGATCAACTATACTGTTCAGAAGTACACATGATTGATTAATCTTGTCAAGAACATCGAATATTGTCGTGCGACATGGGAAGCATGTCCACGACATGAATGGGTCCATCAATTTATACATATTTTGGACATTATACCAAGGAACTAGTACAGGTCGGTTGAGATACGACACAAACAATTGAATTGGATGAACTGGATGCTAGATTCACACACACATTTGATTTTGATGACGATCATCCTTCGATTGATGTTGTTTTGCAAGTGATCAAGATGAAGATATTTGAAGATATCCATTTGTTAATGAAAAAAATTAATTAGCACAATGGGGCAATCCAACATTGGATTGAGTGTTATAATGTGATGGGAGAAACTGTTGATGATGACCCGATCGACATAAAAATCCCAGAGTCTAAAGGTGCTCACATAGTGGAAGGATTTGGTATTTCTAGTGACCTTTTTCTAAATCCATTGAAAGTAAAGAAAGTAAACATTGGATCTCTAGAGAATCCAATGTTCACTAATATCGAGGATTATTAGGATGATGAAAGTGTCGAGAAGATCACAGACATACTGAATTAATTTTAGGATCTATTCCCTACAAAATATTCAGAGATGAAGATACCATTAAATATAACACAAATCATATGAAGTAGTGAAAATACCATCTTAATCTGTGGTATAAATAAAAAGTCAAGATAGAGTTAGGTTGAATGCTGGATGTGGGTATCATAGAACCGGTTGAAGAATATGAGTGGATCAGTTTGATAGTAATGAAAGATAAGAAGATTACTGGTGAAGTGCATATTTGCATCGAGCTAATAAAGATGAATGAAACTTTCTTACATGATCCATTTATGAATCCGTTTATAGATGAGGTATTAGAAAGTGTTGGGGGTCAATAAGTTTATTTTTTCACTGATGGGTTTTTTGGCTACCAGCATATCAGAATCGCAAAGGAAGGTCAACAAAAGACAACCTTTGTGATGGAGTGGGGTTGTTTCCAGTATCTGGTAATGCACCTTGGACTCAAGAAAGCTCCTGCTATATTTTTTAGGATAGTAGTGGCTCTTTTCAAAGAATTTATTCATAGATTTATTGAGGTCTACTTTGATGAATGGACGGTGCTTGGGCTCATAAAAGATGAAATTGAGAGCCTCAGAATGATGCTGAAACAATGTCGACAATATCATATTTCATTGAATCTAAAGAATGTATCTTTTGTGCCTTGTTTGGAATTCTGTTGGGCCATGTGGTTTGTTGTGACGAAATCTTGGTCGACCCTGCTAAAATTACGATCATTGTCGACCTACCATATCTTGTGAAAGTGAAGCAGTTGAGAACGACATTGGGACACATAGGATACTATTGGAAATTTATCAAATGATTCATATAGGTGACTGCTCTGATGGAGAAGTTGTTGAACAAGGATGTTAAGTTTCAAAAGAGTGTACACTGCCAAGAGAGTCTAGACACTCTAAATAACAAGATGGTCACAATTCCCATACTAGTTTTTCGAGACTAAAAGAAGAAATATCACATATATGTAGATGCGTCGTCTGTCGCACTCGACGTTGTACTAGTACAAGCTTGCAAAGGGTCGATTGATCATCCTTTTGTCTTCGCTAACATAAAATTATCAACAAAAGAGAAGAATTACACTATGACTAAAAGAGAAGGCTTAGCTATGGTGCATGCCCTTTATAAATTTTGGTACTATTTGTTGGGTGGACATTTCAAGATGTTAATAGACCATTCAACGTTGAAATACTTGGTGAATAAGCCAATGTTGGGGGGTGGATATTTGTTGGTGGCTTCTCCTTTTCCAGGAATTTGAGTTTGAAGTTATTATTAATTGAGGTCAATTGAACTCAGGACCAAACCACTTGCTAAGGCTTGAAAGTGGAGAAGAACCTATGAATCTCGATGATAGTCTTACTGATGTGCAATTATTTGTGATCAGGATGTTTGATGATCATTACAAATATATTATACATTTATTGAGTATGGGATATACACCAGAAGGATTTCATACTGTGCAGAGAAAAAAATTAGTGGTGTGAGCTGCAAATTTCCAATTGATAGTTGGACAACTGTATAAAATGGGACTAGATGAAATTCTTTGTCACTTTGTATTCGACCACGAGCGATCAATGATATTTAGTGAAGAACATGTTGGTGTCACAGGAGGCCATTGTTCTGGAAAATCTATAGTGCAAAAGATATTGCAAGTAGGATTGTGGTGGCCCACTTTGCATGCAGATGCTAGATAATATTGTAGCAACTGTGATATATGTCAGAGAACTGGAAAACCAATGCAACGAGATGAAATTTTGCTAATACCTCAGATAACTTTACAACAATTTGACAAATGGGTTGTCTATTTTGTGGGAATTATTAAAATAACAAGGAAGCAAACAAGTACAAGATACATTATTACTGCGATGGATTAATTGACCAGATGGGCTGAAGCAGTGCCAGTAAATTATTGTACTGCTGCGACTGTTGCCAAATTTTTGTTCGATAATGTTGTGACTAGATTAAGATGCTTGAATATTTTGATAAGTGATTAGGGAACCCACTTTCTTAATCAGTTGACCGACAAATTAACTGAAGAATTCCAGATCCAACAGAGGAAGATGACACCATATCACCCACAAATGAATGGTGCTGTTGAGGCATTCAACAAGATCCTTGAGAACACATTAAAAAATATTTTCAATGTTCAAAGAGATGATTGTGTTACCACCTAAGTTGTACTTAGTGGTTTTTATCAAGTGAGCCTGGTGAATCGAACAAAGATTATTTGTTTGGACTTCAGGAGATCTTCTGAATTGCTTATGGGAAGTGTTTGTTGTACTATATCACATGTTCATACCCTCTTGGGAGAGTTGTAATAAATGTTCTAGCATGATAGTGTCTGTAAAAGAATCGGTCTCTTAGACTTTATTTGTCAATCCGATCAGCCTAGGGTGTTTTTCCCTTGGTTACTATTGGTTGTTGAATAAACGACTGATAATTTCTGAGTTTTTCACTCAATACCTCCAAATTTGGGGTGGTCGGCTTGGCATTTAGGCATATTGAGGTTATTAGAGTCTATGTGTCAATGTATAAACATGCTAGGCATCATGGTCGAGTCATATGAACATGTCTAAGACCCCCTAGGTTTTTAATTTTTTTAATATTTTAAGTTTTTTAAATTTTAATTTTTCCATAAAACTTAGGCTATTTTTTAATATTCTAATTGGAAAAATTGGTTTTGTAATAAAAGTGGTCTCAATAATCAGTTTTAGTCATGGGAGTGCTCATTTTCAAGCTAAGAGCACCATGTAAACCTATAGACCCACTATTTCCAAATTTTGAGTGATTTTTCATCACTCAGGTCAGAAAGCCTCAAAAAATCAATTATTGATTATTTTAATTGATAAATTGATGAATAATGGAGTAAATCCAAAATCCTAGATCAATGGATTCTCAACCGATTTGATTGAAATCACTCTCATCGACACTAGATTAACCAGAGATTGCAATTCCTTGACTGAAGGAGCTAATCAGGGTAGATCCAGAGTTGAACTTCAACCTCCTTTATGGGGAATTGTGCCCTCTCTCTCTCCTCCACATGTGTGGGATCTTTTGGAAACTCTGTGTTTGATGATTAAGTCAACAGGTTGATGTGTCAGCTCAATTAGCCCTCCGATTGACAGTTAGACTCAGTGGAAGCTTAGTTCAACTTTAGATCAGGAATTGATGGACTCTCCTTCAGCTGCAGTTGTCTATCCCCTTGGGATTTGCGCCCCCTCTGGGCTGCGGTTTCAATCTTTTATATAAATAAAGCATGGCTGCCTCCTTTCTGAGTTAGTGAGAGTTGGATTGAGGAGCTATTTCTATTGTAATACTGTGTAATATCTTTTGCTATTGGAATAAAGTGAATCTTTGGAGGCCAAAATGGTGTAATGCTCTTATGTGTGTGGAATTAACATTGTCTTGCAACTTTTGTTGTTACCAGTGTCTTTCTCTCAATTTCTGCATCTGAATCTTGTCTCACTTGAATGATTCAGCTAAATCAATAGGAGTATAGTTGGGAAATTAAGATTATTTGTTTTTAAATATCTCATAGCATATATGTTTGAAGATTCAGATTATACATGTTTAAATAAGTTTATTTGCATGTAATCCCTCTCTTTTTTCATATATCTCTATCCAGATCTCATAAGGTTTTTGTGCAGGATTGTTTGTTAGTTTTTAGGTAGCAGGGGTTGGATGAACTGTGCATCTAGCTTGACTCCACTGGGAATCTGACTGTTTTGTGAAGGCATTGTCCCTCAGCATTCCACTAACTAGTCTTTTTTGTAGATCCATTCCAACAACAAGCACTCTTCTTTTCCTTTTCCTCCATTTTTAAAAAAAAAATCAGTCTGGTTACTTGTTTTGCAGCTTTAAAATTGTTTATATCTATTAATTTTAGAATTCATTTTACATAAATCTTGCTTCCTTATAGCTCATAAACTAGTTCTCATTCCTAAATAAATTTTACAAGCATTCTAGATCTAGTTTTAGGGAAAATTGTCATTTTTCAAGGCAATGAAAGTAGATCTAAAGCTTGTTGAATGCATGGTTGTTTCCTTAGAATCTAAAAATTTATATTCAGAAATTTAAGTGCTTCATATTTTCTGCCCCAAAATTAGGCCAAGATCCCAAGTAAATATTGATTTCCTTGGTTCTTTTTCCGCTTCTTTAAAAGCTAGTTTTAACTTAGAAGTTTTGGGTAAAAAGTGTGTTCATCCAAAAGTAATTTCAAAGTAATTTTGGGAATATTTAAATGTGATAATATTGCTTGTTTTTATCAGGTATAACATAAAAGAGAAGGAGGTGCTGTTCGGAAAGCATTTTTGGACCATTCGAAACCCTTAGGGGATCTCCGTCTTCCCAAAATTTCGTACTTTGTAAACCTTTGGTGTCATTCCGTATAAGGACCAAGTGGATTAATTTCAGTTTTATGATATTGTAATTTCTGCTAATAAAAATAAAAATCTCTTCGAATAGGCTCTTTCGAGCCTATTCACCATCCCCCCTGGGGGGATTCGCGCCCGTGTCATTTTTTACATTTTTTCATCTTTTTTCAATATAGTGTAGTTCTAATCTGTACGGGTAGTATAATTATAATTATAATCATTGTCATATTCCATATATGGTGGTTTCAAATTAATTTTAATACTTACCCCACGAGCCTCCTTTTGAGCCGAAAGGTGAAGAAAGGGTCGTGGTAGTCTAATTAGAAAATTGTGGTTTGCCTATTTGTATATGATTCATATGCTATCATTAATTGTTTTAATAATAATAATAAAATCAACCCCTCCTTGATTCCCCGATTGAGGTCCACTTGGACTGAAAGAGGTTCCTGGAGGGTTTTCTTTTTAATAAGAACACTCATTTAAAATTTACTAAAAATAACAAAGACTCCAGTGTGTATGATCTGTACTTGGATGTGGTTCATCTGATCATGCAAGCTACATCAAAAGCACTTGAGTGAAAATATTAATTAGTCTTCACCTCCCAAATTGACAAATCATCAGGCAAAAATCCAATGCCTCGAACGAACTGTAAATGGTGGCAAAATACCCAAAGGAGTGGGAACAAATGGAAAGTGACCTCAAGGCACCGATCTCTGTCACACCCTGATGGGTGCATTACGAACACAGTCTCTGAGACTCCGTTCCAACCCACAAACACCTTGCGGGTAGCCGTGAAAGTTCACTTTTGGACATACTCCAAGTACCCCTCGGGTATATCTGGAGTCCCCTTTTTCACCTAATTTAATTCATTCACATTCCACATTAATTTAAAATCTACCAAGAGACATTTGCAAAACATTCTTTCAAGCACATGCAAGCACATTATTTTCTCTGTTAACTCCATTTAAGGCACTAGTGATTTATTTGATCAATTCTTTCGATTATATATATATTTAGTGTCGTTACTGTGCTTATCTGCTTTAAATCTTGCATCTTGTTATATTTTGTTTCCATTGGTTAATTTCAAAAAACTCCTAAACAACTTAATCATTATAACACCATCACACTAAGTAATTAGCCTTAGTAATTTAATAGGGTCTACCCCCTTGGCTTTGTTAGGATTTAGCCTGAACGAAGGAGTCAAGAACAAGGGGATAGCCTTGACTTGAGACTTCCCCCAAGGACACAGCGAGTGGCTTGAAGATTTTTTCCACGTAACCCAGGTGTGTGAAAGGCGGCAACAGATTGGGACTGAAAGTTTTTTGTGGTACTGTCGACATATCGCACGACCTGTAAGAAATTGATAGGAAAAACTCCATTTTGACTAGTGTATGGACAAGAGGTTGTTATGGTTATGGAATACATTATACCCAACCTAAGGGTTACTGCGATTACATAAATGAATGATCTTGGTGTTGTCGAAGAAAGATTGTCAAATCTTGTGGAGTTGGAGGAAGAACATTTTTCTGTAGGTTATCATCAAAATGTTGAAAATGAATGACATAAAGTATGGCATGCCCTACACATCAAGAATACCAATTTTTCAGGTCAGAGGACTTGTCCTCTTGAATGACAGTAAGTTTTTAAGCACCCTGACAAGCTGAAAACACATTGGTTGGGGATGCATGTTGTCATTCAAATCAATGAAGTAGGAATAGTGCGATTGCATAAATTAGATGGAACACATTTCAAAGGATTGGTGAATGGAAGTCGGCAAAATCCTTACTAGGATAGAAGCGACTTGGTCAATTGAGAATTAAAAAAAAAGACATAGAATTATAAGTGTTAATTCTATAACAAATATAAGTGTTAGGTCCCAAACTACCTATCTGTCGCAGAAAAATAAAAAGTGTAGATCGACCATCTACCTATCGAAGCGAAAAATGGTAATGAAGAATATCCATTTGTTGCAAGGAAATAAATGATTCAAAGACCAAATCTCATACACAAGAAGAGAAGAGCTGTCACATGATGAAATTTGGTCACATAAAAATAGCTAGATGTAGTTAATTTGAGGATGCAGGAGACTTTGGCAGTTTGGTTTTTTGTCATTTCCATCATTGTTGCACAATAAATACCATTGAATGAATTGAAAAGTGATGATTTGATTGGTGGTTTCCTTGTAATGATTCGAATGACTGATCCATGTGATAGAAATCGCCACCATCTTTCCATTTATTTCCCACTCATGTGAAGGAAAGACTGATTGAACAAGTGAATGTATATCATATTCATGCCAAAGTTTTATTCATTGTATTTTCATCCAATAGAGTAAGATGAGTTATTGTGTCTAAAACTATAAGAGCCGAAGTGATTTTTCACAGAGTATGTTCATTTGTATCTCTAATAAAATCATCGTTGCAGAATTAGGCATCGAGATACCTTTACCTATGCCCATTATGGAATACACTGCCACTTTTGTTCCACCATTGGCCATGGTTGAAAAAGAAGTTGAACAGGAACCATTCGTTCCTGAAGTTAGGTTATGACTAGAACCACCTCACACATCAAAGAGGAAATGGTTTGGTAGCCACAAGAAGGTAGCAGCACCACCATCAGAAGCTAAAGAAGCAGGGTCTATGACCATGATGCCAGACTACGTCTCTCCTAGACCAGTTGATGTGCCTAAGATTAGAATCAACAAAAAATTAATGTACCCATTGGTATCACCATCCATACCAAAAGGAGTTTGGGTAACGAACAACATAATAGAAAATTTGAAGAAGATGACATTTGTGGACTACAACCTATGAAAATTTTCAGAGTTGGAAATGAACAAATACATGGTTTCTATCCACGAGATAGAGGATGACCCTATCCAACTAGTTCCAATGGAATGGGAAAGAGGAATTGACAAAGTTAGTTTGATGTCACTGATGCACATGCTGCATTTTGGATGCACCATAGAGGTGAATGCATGTGTTAAACGATTGTTGGTTTCATTCCATGGTAGTTGTCTATGGCTCGATCAAAATATTTCTGTGGATGTTGACCTTAAAGTAGCGATTATGGGGATTCCACTTGGAGGCGTCGAACCAATGCCATTTTTCGCTAGAAAAGAACAAGACACTATATTCATGAACAAGATGAATGATGTTGGGCCTCGGGATGGAAGGGAAGAGTTCATGTAGAATTTTTCCTAAGTAAGGAAGAAGAGTGTAAAGGATAAGAGGAAGGACCTACAATAGAAGAAGCAACATCAAAGGAAAGGGAAGAATAACACGATAGAAGAAATAAGGTGAAGAAGAAGACAAAGAGAAGGCATGGGATGAGGAAGATGAACTAGATGAGTAGGATAAAAAAGAAGGACAGAGCAATATACGGGATGACATGGACGAATATTCGCAGAAGCAGGTGTGTGAAGAAGTGTAACGACAAGAAAATGAAAGTAAGGCATAACGCTAAGAAAGAGATAGTCCTTAGAAAATGTGGGTATGAGCTTGTCTGGAGACAGAGGGAACCACACATGTAAGGGAATATTTGTAAGTCGGGATGATAGTTCCTTTTTGTTATGTATTTATAGAATATGAAAGACAACCTGTTTGCTAAGGATAGTAAGTCGATTGGGATATCGACTGAGGATGATTCTATTAGATTCTATATCAAGTCAGTATTCAGTCTATACAAGCATGTATGGGATTTGTATCAAGTCTATAATAGGGCTATAAAAGAAGGAACCCAAGCTGTAAATGGGTTAGATGGTCTTGAGCCGATTAGAAGATACAACAATTTTGAGTAGTCTCTAGACTATTGGAAAATATGCTTGAGCTAGACATGAGATAGGTGTTTCTTTGTTAATGACTCTGGATCATTGAGTGCATTAGAATAGTGGATCTGCAGCTGTGTGTGCAGATAGGTAGAGAAGGTTGAGTCAATACAGGATGTCTGTGGATCTGTAGTAGGAGTAGAGTAGAGAAAGAAGACAGAATATCATAGAGCATGAGAGGGAGTAAGGTATGTAAAATATAGAAGAGAATATCTTAAATAGAGTCTGTAGCTTTGTGCGTAGATAAAAGGTGCATCTATTTCCTCATTCCAATGCCAGATGAAGAGCACCTTATGGATTTTTCCTGGATGGGTTTCCACGTTATATAATGTGTATATGTGTGAATGCTGAGTAGCTTAGTTAAGTGCATATTTAATATGACAAATGGTTGATTGATTAATGTGTTGCAATTGGTTAAATACATGACTGTTGTACTATAGTGATGAACATTATTATACTATCTATTTATGTGAATTGCATAGATAAGGGTGAATCATGCTTAGTGTTGATATATAAGTGCAAACCACCAAACCACCTTCTCGGTCTTCATTGGAAACCTTGGCGTAGAGCCAAAGAATCAAAACACCCTAATGAAAAAACTACGGAAACGTGGTTCTGGAAGTCACCCATAAAACTAAGTTATCTCAGGTGAGATGACATCTGTGTCGCAGGTGTTACCAATTAGGCTTTGCTCTGTCGAGCTGATATCTTAGGATTTGTTGTGCTGACCAAAAGGGGCTAAACCTGGGTCCAGGGACAGGGAAGAGGAAAAATCCACCAAATGTATTGCCAGGACCTTGAAGTGTTATGGTGAGGGATATGTTTTGGCATCCCACGAAACTAGAAATCCAATATTGAGTGGATTTCAAAGAGCTAGAGTTTGCACGAGAATAAAGTGAAGGAACCTAGTGGAACCCAACATATTAGTTGGGTCAATACATATATTCAAACATTTATGAGAGTTTTTTTTCCAAGTTCCCCGTTGTATTGTATGAGTAGTTTTCTAAGTTGGAAACTCAACAAAATAATTTTTAGGGAGGAGAACCGAAAGAGTGGACTCTGTTCTTGATTAAGCAATTGAAAAGAATAAACAACCCTATATCAAGGGATGTGGAATTATGGGTAGACAATATCTGTTAGAAAAAAGGAATGCAGAGCAATAATAGTTATAGAGTTAAATCATTAAAAAATATGAAAAAAACATTAAACACATTACAAAGAGACACAGATATAACATGGTTCACCCAAAATATGGGCTATGTCCACATAGAAATTACCATTCCTTTTATTAGCATCCAGAAAGAGGAAGGGATACAACTTGCAGAAACTCTACTACACTTCCTATTTACACTCTCACAGTCTCTCTCACATAATCACATAATTTTCTTACAATACAATACAATACAATACCATCCACAACCGTATTACAATGCGTTTCTTTTATAGGGGAAATACCATGGGGAAATACTATGGTTAACCCAATACTATGGGTCTGCAAAACTATTGGTGAATAAACATCCCAAAGTTGGGAAATGACTGTACAATAAACCTGGGGTACAAGTGTACAGTAAACCTGGGGTACAAACATGACTAAATAACATCTATGAATTTGGAAGATCAGGCTCTAGAACCAACAATCTCCCACTTGAATACTGATCACAACAACCCTACCACTGTTGCACTTGCCGGACTATGCTATGGACCTTGGACTTGGCTAATTTATTGATTTCAAATTAATGCTTGAAGGCTAATATAAACTGAGTAGGAACTTAGTTTCTCTCTAGTTACTCCCTTTGTCAACATGTCTACAAGATTCTAGCTAGTATGTATCTTTTCCAATTTTAACAGTTCTTCATTTGGATCAGATCTTATGAAGTGGTACTTGAGCTATATATGTTTAGTCTTCAAATGAAAGGTTGAGTTCTTTGCAAGATGAATGGAACTCTATCTATCACTGTACAATATGATATTCTCTTGCTTCTTATTCAATTCCTCCATGAACTTCTGCAACCAAATCATCTCCTTACTAGCCTTTGTAGTAGCAACACACTCAACTTCCGTTGTTGAAAGTGCAACAACCTATTGCAGTTTTGAAATCCAACTTACTACCATTCCACCCACAGTAAACACATACCATGTGGTGCTCCTCCTGCTGTCTTTATCACCAGCCATATCTACATCAACATATCCCTTTAATGTTTGAACCTCCAAAATAGAATGCATGAGAAGTGGTACCTCTAAAATACCTGAGAATTCACTATATTTCTTTCCAATGCTCTTTACTTGGATTATTCATATACCTGCTCACAATTCCCACTGCATGTGCAATATCTGGTCTTGTGCACACCATGGAATACATCAAGTTTACAACCTCTGATGAATAGGGAATCTTGGACATGTAATCTATCACTTCCTGTATCTCTAGACACATCTCCTTACTTAGTTTGAAATGGATGGATAAAGGTGTACTAACTCGTTTTGCATTCTGCATTCTAAACCTCTTCAACACCTTTTCTATGTACTCACCTTGAGACAACGCAAATTTTTGATTTTTCTTGTCTCTTGTTATTCTCATACCAAGGATTTTCTTTGCAACACCCAAATCCTTCATCGCAAATGATTTAGCTATTTTTATTTTGAGCACATTTATATCTTGCATGTTAGACCCTGCAACAAGCATGTCATCCACATACAATAACAAGATAATATATCTTCAGTTATCTAGCCTCTTGAAATAAACACAATGGTCAGAATGACATCTAATAACCTTGTTCTGTCAGAAACTTATCAAATTTTAAATACCACTACCTTAGAGCTTGCTTCAGGTGATACAAGCTCTTCTTCAACCTGTAAACCAAATTCTTCTTCCCTTTTACCTCATACCCCTGTGGTTGTTGCATATAAATCTCTTCCTCCAGATCCCCATGGAGAAAGGATGTTTTTACATCTAATTGTTCAAGATGAAAATCTTCTACCACCAATAGACTTAAAATAGTTCTAATTGAAGTCATTTTAACAACAGGAGAAAATATTTCATAACAGTCTATACCTTTCTTTTTTGCAAACCACTTTACAACAAGTCTAGCCTTGTACCGCTTCTTTCCTCCATCTTCTTCCCTCAACTTGTAAACCCATTTATTCTACTATTCCCTTTTTTTTGCAGGAAATTGAACCAAATCCCAAGTTTGGTTTCTTACCAATGATTCAATCTCATCATTCATTCCTTTCTCCCACTTCTTTCTAGTTTCATAACATTCTGGTTCTCCAGAATCAGTCATCAATAAATAATACAGTGAAGGAGATAATCGTACAGGGGGTCTACTTAACCTGTTAGATTTTCTTACATTTGCAGGACTTTCAGGTACCTCTCACTGTTCTTGATTTTCTGGTGCCTTTGGAACTTCATTTTCTTTGATTTCATTAAGCACTATGTACTCTATGTTTTCCTTTTCCACTTTCTTTCCCTACAACTGATCTGTGTACATAACCTTTTCATTGACTACTACATCTCTACTCCTAATTATTTTGTGATTTTCAAAATCCCATAAGAGATAACCAAAATCATCAACCCTGTATCCAATAAAGGTACATTTCTTGGATTTAGCTTCAAGCTTTGTTCTATCATCTTTATCAATATGGACAAATGCTTCACAACCAAAAGTTCTAAAAAATGAGTATTTTACCTATTTGCTTGTCCATGCCTCCTCTGGAATCCCACCATCCAAAGCGCTTGAAGGCCCTCTGTTTATTAAATAAACAATAGTGTTTACAACATCAGCCCAAAACTTTAAGGGAAACCCTGCATGCAATATCATACACCTTGCACGCTCCATGACCATTCTGTTCCTCCTTTCTAACACACCATTTTCTTGTGGCGTTCCAGGGACTGCCTTCTCTTTGTGAATCCCATTGTGTGAATAGTAGCTTTCAAACTCCTTGCTATAGTATTTACCTCCATTATCAGATCTGAGACATTTCAACCTTTTTCTTGTCTCATTATCATCCAAAGATTTTCACTTCTTGAAAATTCAAAACACATCAAATTTATANAAACCCAAGTTTTTCTAGTTGCATCATCAATAAAAGTAACATAATAACGAGAGCCACCAAGAGATTGTACCTGAGCTGGTCCCCATACATCTGTATGGAGAAGATATAACTTTTCACTCTTCTTTTGTTTCACCTGAGAAATCTAACTCTCTTTTGTTTTCCATAAACACAGTTCTCACATAATTCCAAACTCACCTGCTTCAAATCTGGAAGTAGATTCCTGGAGTGGAGAATCTGCATCCCCTTCTCACTCATGTGGCCAAGCCTATGATGCCACAACGTCACACTTGTTTCTATGGAATCTACAAAGATAGAATAATCAGTATTATGAGGACATAAATATAACGTACCTACCCTATCTCCTTTTTCTATTGACAGTGATCCTTTAGTGATATTCCACCATGTTTCTCCAAACATAGAAAAACAACCACTATCTCCCAACTGCCCTGTTGAGATCAAATTTCTTTTCATAGTAGGAATGTGCCTTATATATTTTAGCAGCCATTCACTTCCATTATTTAACTTAATCCGTACCTTACCCTTTCCAACAATTTTACATGGTTTATCATCCCCCAATAAAACATGTCCAAAATCACCTTGAAAATAATCATGAAAGAATTTCCTATGGGGTGTAGCATGACATGAAGCCCCTGAATATACTACCCAGTAATTTCTAGTATTATCTAATGCAAGAATCAAAGCATGTTGTAACACATCACCTGCTACATTCACTTCCTGAGTAGTATCTTGCTGCCTCTCACCTTTCTTCTTTAGTGCTCTGCAATATTTCTTTATATGTCCTTTCTTACCACAGTTTCAACACTCTATTTTTCCCAATATAGACTTGGATCTTCCCTTTTTAGAGTTGCTGTGATTTCTTGGGCTCCTTCCTCTCTCCTTTTGTCTCCCTATGCTCTCCATGGTCAACGCATTACCTGATGTCTCACCTGTGCTTTTTCTTTGCATTTCCTCACTAAGAATAACACCAACAATATAATCAAACTTAAGAGTGTTTGAAATAGGGACATAGTTACTTACAACCATGACCACGCTATTTCGGCTTTCGAGAAATGAGCACAAGATTAGAAGAGACCTAACCTCATCATCAAAGTTCATGTTTGCGGATCTTAACCGACTCGTAAGTGTATTAAACTCATTTAAATGGTCAAGAACAGATCCACCTTTTGACATCTTCATATTAAATAAATGCTTCATTAAAAATACGTTGTTGGAAACTGAGGGTTTTTCATAGAGTTTCGCCAATGCGCTCATAACACCGTTTGTTTTTTTTCTTTAAAAATATTGAAAGCCACCGATGAAGCCTAGGATGACCGTATTGTTCCCAGTTCCTTTCTGTCAAGAACCTCCCATTCTTCATCCTTCATATCCTCCGACTATTTTTCTTTTCCTCCCAACGACAGGTACATATCCTTCTGGTACAGACAGTCCTCCATCTGCATCTTCCATAACTGATAGTTTTTGCCGTTAAATTTCTCGACCCTAAACTTTCCCTCTTCTTCCATTGATCCCACTAGAACTAGGAACCATTCTTTCCTCGAGTTTACCAACCAAATATACCTTTTGTCTTTGATACCAATTTTTAGAAAACAGGACCGTAGAGAAATAATAGTTATACAGTTAAATCATTAAACAAGATGCAAAACACATTAAACATATTACCGAGAGAAATAGATATAACATGGTTCACCCAAAAGATGGGCTATGTCCACACAGAAAATGCCAGTACTTTTATTAGTTTCTAGAAAGATGAAGGGATACAACCCGGAACAACTCTGTTGCACTTCCTCTTCACACTTTCATGGTCTCTCTCACACAATCACAGAGATTGTTTACAATACAATACAATACAATACCATACCATCCACAAATGTATTACAATGCTTTTCTTTTATAGGGGAAATACCATGGGAAAATACTACGGTTAACCCAATACCATGGGTCCACAAAACTGTTGGCCAACAAACATTCCAAATTTGGGGAACAAGTGTACAGTAAACCTGGGGTAAAAACACGACTGAATAATATTTCTGAATATGGAATATAAGGCTCCACAACCAAGACTATCATAGAAGGATATATCATTGAGTTTGATGTTGGTACAATAACCTCATATAGTGAGGCAGTGATCTAGATGGAGATCAGTGGCCGCCCACCTATTCCACTGGCTCAAAACAGTTGTCCATTGTGGCAGTTTCCTAGTTATTTTTCTACAGTTTTTCAGGTCCCAAACTTCCGGGGCCATTTTGAGGCCCTAAACGACGTTTTTTAGCGATTCGAGGGCCAAACGGTTTCCATCAACATGCATTTGGCCAACCAAAAGTTGTAAATATTAGATAGACCTTTCCAACGAGCTATTGAACACCCAAATCGGAGATCGTATGCAAAAGTTATGACCCCAAGAAGTTGACTGTTCAACTTACCACCTTGGGGACGCAAACTTTATGATGGTTCATCTTCTAGGGTTACGTTTTGGAATTTTGGGGTTCTCACCCTCATTATTATTATAAGTAGGTCCATTTTTCCTCATTTTTTATTCATCTTGGCATGAATGAGCGTAGCAGCCACATCTCTTCTTAGAGATAGCTACCACCATTCTAGCAATTGTATTACAGTATGTTCTATTTCCGCCATCTAATAGAATATGTGTTTACTGTATCTCTGTTATCTTTGCAAAATGTCTGTGTTATGATTTTGTATATGCTATTTCATTTCATTCACACATAAATCTAGATCAGGCAAAGTGATTTTTTTTTCAAGGACCACGCAGTCGATATCTCTCATCGTTGAAGATGTGGATAAAAATGCTTAGATGTAAAAAAGGCATCCCGTGAATGATATAATGACCAAGAAAAGTGTGGCTATGTCTCAACATAACTCTAGAGTGAGATTTTCCCAGGAGATAGTGGAATTGAAGTAGAGACATGATTTTTAAGAAGTGGAAGAAGATTCATATCTAGTAAAAGAAGGAAAACTATGTTAGAACAAGGGAGTTGTAGCAAAGACCAAGAAGAAGAAGGATTTTTGTTTGTGTCATACACAGATGAAGGCTCTTGTGACGGGGAAAAGGAATATCAGCTGATATTAGAAGGCAACGAAGAGTTTGAGGAGTCAAATGAAGCTCCAGAACAGGAATGTGTACACAAATCGCCCACACTACTAGAGGTAAGACCGCCGAACCTATCTCCAAGTAGCTCTCTAAATATGAGTAGTACTAACACTGTAAACAATGGATAAGGAAGTCCGACTAGTCCAAATTTTGTTTTGACTTTACCAGTAGTCAATAAATCATCAATCAATCCAATGGATATAACTGACATTAATATCCCAATATTCAATGGGAATGGGATGGAAAACCCATAGCATCACTGGTTTCTTTGTGATGCTTTCTGGACTGTATGATAGATCTAGGATCAGAATGCCAATAAAGCACAACTGATAATGATGGTACGAGATTGTGTGCTAGAATGGTATATGAAGTTGTCATTAGTACCAGTTGGAGTTGTCCCAAAAACACTTAACGAGATTTGACTCGAGTTAATTGATGAATGTAAGAAAGCGAAGTCCAAGTCCTAATGCATCACTAAGATCAAAGAGATCAAGAAACTACCAACAGAATCTGTTTGGGATTTTGACCAGAGATTTAAGACATTAATTTCCAAAATGATTTTTCAAATGTTGGATGTGCAACACAAGGAATGGTTCATTGTCACCTTGCTGCCACACATATGAACTACGTTGATGCAATAGAAACTCGTGTCACAGACATAGGATCTTGAAATATCAATTAAATTAGAGGCATCGCTACTTGGAGACACTGGATTGGGAATGATGCAAATTCAGTCGCAACTAACCAATATTACGGTGCATCTCTAGGACATTAAAAGAGGAAAGGAAGTTTAGGGGGAACTATGGTGTACAAGATGCATATCAGATGGACACCATAAAGATAATTGCTCGGCGTTGATGAACTGTATCACAATAGGTGCGCTGAACCCATTAAACACCCAAGGAATGTCTTGGTGTAGAATATGCAAGACTATAGATCATAAATATGAGGAATGCTTATACTTACAGAATATTGTGAGTGCACCTAGTAGTCTATATTGTAAATTTTCCAGATTAGTAGGCCATGATGAAAAATATTGTAGAGCACTTCAGCTACTATACGAGAAAACAATGGATACCTACTTAATGAAAAATGATGAACATATGCAAGTTGAACAAGAACAACCTCAGTATCAGCCTACGTAGTATCAACAACAGTAATATCCTCAACCATAATGCCAACCAAATCAGTATCCTTAGCAACAACAATACCCTTCGCAAAGGGGAGGAAGGAATTTTAGAGGTCGAGGAAAACAACTAGGAGGAGGATTTGGTTGAGGAAGAGGCCAAATCATATGTTATAATTGTGGGAATCCAGGACATTTTTCCTGAGATTGTCAAAGCCATGAAAAAAATTGTGCATATTGTAAAGTATTTGATCACAGTGTCGAACATTGTCCACAACTTATTACGAAATGCGAGGTTAGAACTGTCGTTAACTGCAAACTAGTCCAAAATCTGAATCCAAACCCCAATCCAAATATTCAAATGATTTATGCTGAACTAAGACAACCCAACCTTATTGTAGTCACAAGAGGAATTAGTGATGTGACGGGAGTAGACCAAAATACACCGCAAGGACACTCGCAGGTGTGACCCGCGGCACAAAACAAAGCTTCTCTAAATGTCCAACAAGGGAAAGAAGTATTTCTGGACGTGTGACAAGAATTTTTCGATCCCAATCATCCCTCTACATTTGGACAAGTCAGAGCTATTCCCAAATGATTTGAGCAACTAATTAGAAGACCACCCATTAAAAAGGTTAGTAAGCTTAAAGAAATTTTGAAAAGTTGTTTAGCACTAATCCATGAGAAAGAATGTCATGTCCCCTCCCCACCTCGGAGGAGAGAACGAGACCCAAATCTTCTACCTGAGTTACCTATGTTTGATTTCTGCATGTGTATGATGATTCCTGATTCTTTTTTTTCTTTAAATATCTACACAAGAAAGAATTTCTCTTGCTAACATTCTGATCCAGACCGTGTGTAACTCTTTATCTTCCCCAATCGCAGAGAGATTGAACGGTGGGGAATCATCCCACAGAAAATCAATGGTACGGAGATATTCACTTGCGGAATCAAAACATATCAAATTTTCACTCTCGCACCCTGCATCCCACATACCACATTCCACATCCTGCATACTGCATGCAGAACGACCATTGCAGAGATCAAAGTTGCGGAAATAAAAATTTACCATAAGTCATTTCCACATCCCACATCCCGCAAATTACGGAAGGGAAATTGTGGAAAGGAAATTGCGGAAAACAAATTTCTCCAAATGAAATTTCCGCATCCCGCAAGTTGCGGAAAGGAAATTGCAGAAAGTAGATTTTGCAAAACGACTTTTTCTGCATTCTGCATCCCACATGTTGTAGAAAGGTTAAATATGAGGAATTACAATCTTCTAATGAAAATTTCTAAGTATAAAACTATTTTCCAACTTCTAGTACATCACCAATATGGTCGATCTAACTTCATAACAACTTAGAAAATTCATTGAAGTAATTACACACATAGATGCATCATTCATGAAATATACAGATGAAACACAACACATTCCGTTCAAGCATTCATCATATTCATATTCATTTATAAACAAGTAGAGTTGCAGGGATTGAAACACAAGAAATACTTATCTTTATCAGAAGCTTGTCCTGTAACTAGCTATGTCGCTGCAACGTTCCACCCAAGCATAAACCAGTGTTCTCATCAATCTCTTAGAAGCACTGCCACCCCCGAGCTAGGCATGATTTCCCCAAGGAATAAGGAACACTAGCAGACTTGCACATATCCAAGGATACAATAAAACTTAGCCAAGGAAACACAATTGGGTTTATCAGTATTACATAGGTAGTGATTTACACATAGCCAAAGTTTATACAAATCACAACCAAGCCAACAGATGGGTTTATTAGGATACCAACCAAGCCAAGCCATCCTTCCAGTTGGGTTTATCAAGCTTACACAGAAAGTGGTTCACACTTAGCCAAAATTCACATAAGACACAACCAAGCCAACAGATGGGTTTTTTCAGGCTACCAGCCAAGCCATCCTTCAAATTGGGTTTATCAGAATTACATAGGAAGTGGTTTACACTTAGCCAAAATTCACATGAGACATACCCAAGCCAACAAAAGGGTTTATCAGGCTACCAACCAAGCCATCCTTCCAGTTTGGTTTATTAGGATTCCCAGGAGGTGGAAAGACTAATTGCTAAGCTAGTGATCTCAATCCGAGAGCTATGGACACCTACACTGGATTTACACACCCAACACAAGAAAGCATCCCCTTCTCTGCTACACAGTCCCTTAGGCCATGCCTTCCCTTCTAGTGCTATTCATGGTATGCAAAGAAGAAAACCAATCCTCTAGATTGGTCTATGAGGTTCCTTCACACACTAGGTTTATCAAGAAAGCCCAAACTCCATTTCCATTCCCCAAATCATTTAAGATGTCAAGTGAGGATATACACACAACAATCTCAGTTCTTGGATTAACAAAATGCAACTGAAGCCAAGGAATACACACACACAACAATTACGAATTTCTGAGCATTACCTGAGTCAAAACGACTACTACAATTACCAAAAATGAAATTGTTTGCTGGTCCTTCAATTCAAAAACACAAATCGGATTATGGGCATTCACATTTAGGAAACGACTAACATACAGGAAAATCGTAAAAAAGAAAATAATTCACGGGACAGGTAAAATTCCTGAAGGATCAAGACTCAGAGCAATTTTTTTGCTTGTTGCGTGAATGCCCCCCAAATCCCCTTACCAAAATGTTTAACATAGTCCAAGTCATGAGGGGAAGTTGAAACACGACTGCATAAAGGAAAGGCAGGCATTTTCTTTCCCAAGAAAATTTAAAAACGTTTTTCTAGAAATGGTGCTCTGCTCATTTCGAATTTCTTCGCACTCTTCCCATCCCCCCTTATCCTTAAGAAAAATCATGACCCCATCTCATTTTGTTGCATTGACATACCTGGATGTAGAATTTTAATTAAAATTGCAAATTTAACATTATGTCCAAACTTATAACATTCAACTAGCATAAAAACACCGTCGGCCTAAATATTAATCTCCAAAACATAAACACTAAATCGATGGTGGGGATTTTTCCTTGAAAACTACACCATGATTATTTTGCATCATATTATTTAAATGAAAATGGGGTCAAAGCTGGGGTGTTACATTTCCTCCCCCCTTCAACAACACTGTCCTCAGTGCTTTACAATATTGAACAAAAATGCTTTGCTGGTACTGCCCTCAACAATCCGTAGAATTGAACAAAAATGGATGTGCCAGTCGCATGGCATCCTCCAGCTCCCATGTAGCTTCTTTAGGACCGTAGTTCTCCCATTGAACCTTTACCTGTCCTATTGCTCGGTTCCGGAGCATTGTGACCTTCCTGGCGAGGATGCACTTTGGCTCGATTTGGAACTCTCCCTCTGGTTCCACCTGAATCACATCCCAATTTTCTACATGGTTAGGATCATGTACATATCTTTTAAGAAAATAAACATGAAAAACATTATGATCCCTAATGATAGTAGGAAATGCAAGTCTATATGCAATTGGTCCTATTCTTTCAAGAAATTCAAATGACCCACAGTATCTAGGAGATAGCTTGGCACAACTCCCAATATTCAAGGAACTTTTCTTTTCCTTCACCCTGAGGTAAACATGGTCCCCAATACTAAACTCTCTGTCCATCCTATGCTTATCTGCATAACTTTTCTGTCTATCCTGGGCTGCCTATAATCAATACACAATTTGATTGTACTATCTTTCTTCTTCACGAACAGAACTGGTGCTCCCCAAGGAGACACACTTGGCTTGATATACTTTTTCTCAAACAATTCTTGCAGTTGCATCTTCAGTTCTAACATTTTTGGTGTACTCATTCTGTAAGGTGCTTTGGACACTAGTGCTACTCCTGGAACAAGCTCAATCATGAAATCAATGTCTCTCTTTGGAGGAAGCCCTGGAATCTCGTTAGGAAAAACATCTCTGAATTCTTGCAACACGTGATAGTCTTCCAACTTGAGAGTTTCATTCTCTACAACCTCCTCAATATGGTATGCATACAACTGGCAGCCTTTTCTACAAAACTTCTTCAATTGCATCATTGAAATCTACCTTATAGAAATTACCTTTAGTATGCCTTTTAGAACTACTGGGTTCCCTTCTCCATCCATGCATTCAAAAGTCTTGTTATAATAGTAAATCTTCACCCTGTGAGATTATAACCAGTCCATTCCAAGGAGAACATCATAGGAATCAAGTTGTAGAACGTTCAGATCTATGCAAGTGCTTAGTCCATTCATCACCAATGGGAATTTCTCCACCACTTCATTAATTTTTCTCTTAGTTCCAGTGGCTAGCTAAACTAACCATGAATTGCTATGCTTTTCTTTCCTAAGAGAACAAACCTCCACTATTCTAGGATAAATATAACAGTGAGTATAACCAGGGTCAATCAAAATAGAAATATATTGCTCAACAATCTTACCTACAACTTCAACCACCATTGACTGGTGATCCGCTTAGAGGTCTTCCAGTGTTGCATAAATTCTAGGTACAATCCTTTCTACTTGTACCACTATTTCTACCTCTTGAATATTGTGTGTTGGCCTTGCATTCTCATTCTCCAATGGGAAGAACCTGCGTAGATGGGGTCCTCCACATTTGCAACACCGGAGAGGCTCTTTTTCCTGCTGCGGTTCTCTTGTATTTTCTCCCACTACTCTGGCTGGTTTCTTCTCAGCTTGGAATGGTTGCTTCTGCTAATTCCAGAAGTTACGAGGTTTGAAACTTCTCTTCCTCTGACCAGACTTCTCATTCATCTTGTTCTTCCATGCCTTCTAGTAGTCAGGTTTTCTCTTGCTTTTCTCGTAGCAATACTTAGCTTTTCTTATCGCCTCTTCCAGAGTTGTGGGTTTATAGAACTCAATTCAGTCTTTGTAGGACTGAGGTAATCCACTCAGAAAGTGATTGATTTTTACCTTCTCATCTTTAATATACCTAGCATACCTCTACAATTCCAAGAACTTGTTTTCATATCCTCCATAGTCTGCTGTCCCAATCTCAGCTCATGGAATTCTTTGATTTTATCATCATAGTATCAGCCAGAGAGGTACTTCTTCTTTAAATATTTTTGGAACTGTTTCCAAACAATATTCCTTTCATTTATATTCTTTACTTTCCTGAAGTGTTCCCACCAAATAGACGCTCTTCCTATCATATTGAAAATGGTGACTCAAGCTTTCATATTTCTAGAATAATCTTGGACTTGGAAATATTTTCTTATTCCCTGAAGCCAAGCTTCAGCTTCTTGACCAGTATTTACCTCACCATTGAAGGTAGGCGGCTTTTCCTTCTTGAATTCATCTCATGAGCGGTTCTAGTAATGCCTCTTCCTCCTACCCTTGTGAGATGAAGAGCTTGAATCTTTAGTGGATCTTTCAGAGTCAGACGACCCACTAGGAGATCTATTCCTTTTATTCTCATGTGAGGAAAAACTTGAAACATCAGTGGACTTTTCAGAGTCAGATGACCTACCAAGAGATTGCTTTCTTCCTCTATCCATGTTCTTACTTCATTATGGATTTACTGTCTGGTCCCTAGAGTTCATCTTTCTCTGAATGTCTGTCAAACTGTGCAATATGGATGCATTCAGCTGATCCTGCTCCTCCTGAGCCTTAATATATCTTTTGTTGTATGCTCTGTTGCTCTGTATCTCCACCCCGAGGCTTCTCATGGTGGCTGCAAATTTTGGGGGAGTATCTTGAAACCTTCTCCCATTAGACTCTGTCTTAGCATTTCCAATTCTGACATTTCCCCCCATATCATCTTCCTCATGCACATTGGGGTCCCGTGCATAATCATTCATATCATCCTTCCTCATGGTCGAACCAACTATTCAAAATTGCACTGCCCTTTTTGAAGGTGACTGCAATTCTGCTAAAATGTGTTAGATAACAAAACTGTTAGATATAATCAAAACAAAGATCATTTACCCACTTCCCATGGAATTTTTTTTTTCTATCATGTGGCCAACAATACGTTGGAACTGTTAACCAATAGCTCTATAACTATCCAACTTGGTCCATTGAGGCCCAATATTGTAACCACTTTTCTTTCTGTCCCATCTAGGCCCAACGCTGCAACTAACAGCTCTAATACCACACTGTAGTGTACTACAAGTTGGTATCAGAGGCTACTCTTATATTTTAACAACTGATTCTATCCCATCTAGGCCCAACACTGCAACCAATAGCTCTAATACCACACTGTCATGTCCCTTCCTTTCCTTGGAGGAGAGAACGTGACCCAACTCTTCTACCTGAGTTACCTATCTTTGATTTCTACATGCATATGATGATTCACGGTTCTTTTTTTTCTTTAAATATCTACAGAAGTAAGAATTTATCCTGCTAACATTTTGATCTAGACCGTGTGTAACTCTTTATCTTCCCCAATTGCAGAGAGATTGAATGGTGGGGAATCATCCCACAGAAAATCAATGGTGCTGATAGCTTCACTTGCAGAATCGAAACATATCAAATTTCACTCTCACACCTAACATCCCACATGTGGAACGACCGTTGTGGAGATCAAAGTTGCGGAAATCAAAATTTACCATAAGTCATTTCTGCATCTCACATCCCACAAATTGTGGAAAGCAAATTTTGCCAAACGACATTTTCGCATCCCACATCCCGCAAGTTGCAGAAAGGAAATTATGGAAAGCATATTTCGCAAAAAAAAAATTCTGCATTCCGCATCCCACATCCCACAAATTGCGTAAAGGAAAATGTAGAAGGGAAAATGTGGAGATCAAAATTTCCATGGAACTTTTCCGCATCCCGCAAGTTACACAAAAGTTAAATCTACTGAATTTCGATCTATTAATGAAAATTTCTAAGTATAAAACTGATTTCCGACATCCAGGCCATCACCAATCCGACTGATCTAACTTCATAACAACTTAGAAAATTCATTGAAGTAATTACACACATAGATACATCATTCATGAAATATACAGCTGAAACACAACACATTCTAGTTAAGCATTCATCATATTCATATTCATTTATAAACAAGTACGGTTGCAGGTATTGAAACACAAGAAATACTTATCTTTATCAAAAGCTTGTCCCACAACCAGCTATGTCGCTGGAACGTTCCACCCAACCATATTCTAGTGTGCTCATCAATTTCTCAGCAGCACTGCCACCCTAAGCTGGGCATGATTTCCCCAAGGAATAAGGAACACTAGAATATTTACCCATAGCCAAGAATACAATAAAACTCAGTGAAGCCAACACAATTGGGTTTATTAGCTTACACAGGAAGTGATTTACACATAGCCAAAGTTTATACAAATCACAACCAAGCCAACATATGGGTTTATCAGATTACCAGCCAAGCCAAGCCATCCTTCCAGCTGGGTTTATCAGACTACTAGCCAAGCCAAGCCATCCTTCCAGCTGGGTTTATCAGGCTACCATCCAATCCATCCTTCTAGTTGGGTTTATCAGACTTACACAGGTAGTGGTTTACACTTAGCCAAAATTCACATGAGACATAGCCAAGCCAACATATGGGTTTATCAAGATACCAGCCAGGCCATCCTTCTGGTTGGGTTTATTAGGCTGCCAAGGAGGTGGAAATACTGATTGCTAAGCTAGTGATCTCAATTCGAGAACTATGGAAACCTACACCAGATCTAGCCTGAATTCTAAACATTTACACACTTAACCCAAGGAAGCAACCCCTTCTCTGCTACACCATCCCTTAGGCCATTCCTTCCCTTCCAATGCTATTCAAGGTATGCAAAGAAGAAAACTAGCCCTCTAGATTGGTTAATGAGGTTCCTTCACACACTAGGTTTATCAATCAAGTCCAGAATCCATTTCCATTCCCCAAATCAGTTCATATGTCAAGCAAGGATGTACACACAACAATCTCAGTTACGAGATTAACAAAATCTAATAGAAGCCAAGGAATACACACACACACACACAACAATTATGAATTTCTGAGCATTGACTAATCCAAACTGACTACTGCAATTACCAAAAATGAAATCGTTTGTTAGTCATTCAATTCAAAAACACAAATCATATTCTTTCCCTTCGCATTCAGGAAACAACTAATAGACATGAAAATCGTAAAAATGAAAACAATTCACAGAACAGGAAAAATTCCTAAAGGATCAAGACTCATAGCAGTGTTTTTTGCTTGTTGCATGAATGCCCCTTGAATCCCCTTTCCAAAATGTTCAACATAGTCCAAATCGTGAGGGGAAGGTGAAATGCGACTACATGAGGGAAAGGCAGGCATTTTCTTGGTGTTTTCTTGCCCAAGAAAATTTAAAAACGTTTTTTCTAGAAATGGTGCTCTGCCCATTTCGAATTTCTGCCCACTCTTCCCATCTCCCCCTTATCCTTAGGAAAAATCATGCCCCCATATCATTTTGTTGCATTGACATAGCCGACTGTAGGATTTTAGTTAAAATTGCAAATTTAACATGATGTCCAAACTTATAACATTCAACTAGCATAAAAACACCATCGTCCTAAATCTTAATCACCAAACATAAACACTAAATCTATGGTGGGGATTTTGACTTGAGCTCCACACCATGATTATTTACATCATATTATTTAAATGTAAATGGAGTCAAAACCAGGTGTTACAGATGTTGTCGCAGAACTAACAACACTCATAGAAGAAACCACAAAAGACATGCGACCTGGAAAAAGTGTTAATCATATCAGGAGAAATATGAAGATAGGCCAAGAACTGTGAATTACTGTGCAGATTGGAGATTATGATATGGAGTATATCATATTAGACTTGGGCTCAGATGTCAATATCTTGAAAATACAAACATGGGAGAGCATGAAGAAGCCACGACTAGACTGGTCTCCTATTCAACTATGGCTTGGAAACTAATCAAAGGTTCTACCGATCGGTAGACTATCCCAAGTACTGATCGAAGTTGAAGAGTTGAGAACATATGCCAAATTCAAGGTCATTGAAATTGTTGATGACACAAACCCATATCATGCGCTTCTAGGTATTGATTGGGCAATACACAACTAAAATATCATAAACTTCAAGAAAATGTTCTTGTGTTTCGAATATTCTAAAATAAGAGTGGTTACACCCATTGATCCGCTTGAAGGGAAATGATATGTCGAGTTCGTCCATAGCGAAGGGAAATAAAATTATTTGGACCAGCTGTATAACATCATGTCTTGTAAGGAAGACTATAGTGGAGATGGACTGTTATTGAATGTTAATTACAACCTTCGACAATATTGTAAGTGACTATTTTCTTGATTTGTTGACTTGATTTGAGTGGAGTGAAAAATACTTTTGTGTTTAAGAGTTTATGATATTAATTGAGTTTGACATAGTTGGTGAAGTATTTTATCTTCTTGGATGAGGTTAGTTGGTTGAGGTATATCATGTTTAAATGTAAAGTATTCCTTGACTGTGATTTGTGGAAATTGAACCCAATGATAGAATAATTTTACTCACAACAATTAGCAATTGTACATGCAAAATCACTCACAAAAGAGACTGAATATGGAGCTGAACACTAAATTGTATTAACTCAGTGTACAATAGCCAACCCTGTAACATGATAGGTTGCTGCATTAAATAATTACATAAGGGATTCGAATGCATGAGGAGGCAATTCGAATCTAGTCAAAAGCAGGCTTACTAAAATTAAGCAATTCCCCCATAGGTGCATAAAGTAGTTTCCAAATCAGCTAAGGAGCTCACGAATTGGAAAAATCACTTAGGTAAGCTAAAAGGTGATGGAAGGACAACTCATACATGCTTTTCATAGGAGAAAAGAGTGGAGGACATGGAGGACAAAAAACTAGTTAACCTCACCTAGTCAAACTTTCCCAATTGCCTTAAAGCATTGAAAAAGCAGGCAATAAAGCAGAAAAATCAGAAGGTTGCCTAGGAGGCCAGGAATAAAGCAGAATTGATTCCTTGAGGTTTCCCAAGCACTACATGAGTCAAAATAGGCAAGTTTGACCACTATGGATAGGCAAATGACAACTTGCATAAGGTGGAATCATGAAACTAGGCAAATAAGACAAAAATGATTAATTTAATGTCTAAGGTAGCTAACTATGGGTTGATTATTCTAACATGATTGAGGTTGGTTGTGTTTTCATTGATTTGAGTGCGATTGGACAAAGTATGGTTGAACGTATTTGAAGTCTCTTGGTTGTTAAAACATGTCTCTTACTTGATGAACGAGGCCAAGTAAGAAGGGTTGGTTGACCATATTCTTATTTGAATTTGGTTGGTTGATGTTGTCTGTTAAGCTTTGCTTGACTAAGGTGTTTGTTGATTCTTGAGGATTGGTTATGTTGTCATTGAGGTGAGTAACATTGGGTGAGTAAATTCATGGTCATGTTGTAATTGTACTATCCTAACCTTATAAAGTGTTGTGTAATTATAACTTCATAATATATTATGATGCATATTACTATTGTATATTGTTGTACCCCCATCGGGCATTTTTGTTTCTCCTTTGTGGATGTCATCATTGTGTATAGTCACCGAGGTAAACCCTCCATTGTAAGTTGGGGAAATAGTCCCTAGGTTAAATAAAGTAAAATATATTTATGTGTATTCTTAGGTAAGTTGACACTAGAAGTAACCTGGGCGACCTAGATGTTGAGTTAACTAACTCAATGGAAGAATATAAATAGAGAGGCACCCTCCTCATTTGACACACACTTCACTTTCTATCTCATGTGCACTTCAGGAGAGAGAGGAACATAAGGGACAGAGAGCTACTCCAAAGATATTGTTCTCAGGTTATTCTATCTTGTCATCTTATATTTGTGACTGAACTATTCTAATGAAGTTTGCGGGGTTTTCTCCTTTATGGTTTCCTTGATGAAAATCTATGTGTCTTGCATCTCTTATGTATCTTTGATGTATTTCTATGCTTGTTATTCTTTCAGATAAATTTCCTAAGTAAAAGAACTTATAAAAACTAATGATGGTACCAGAGCCACTCTGAAAGAAGGAACTGTGCAACCAAAATACAACTACAATGGAAGCTAATGGAATTTAGGGTTTCATGCCTGAAAACTCTAGAAGACAAAATTTAGTCATATTATCACTTTCTGTATAAATAGAGATTAGAGAAAATCCAAAAGTTTTACATGCATAATAGGAAATATTTATGTACCTTTTGCAAAAGTTTCAGCCTCATATTCACTATAATTCAGGAGATATGATTCCTCCAAATTAGGGTTCCAGCCTCCTCTAGAATACATTCATAAACAAGTAACCTAGGGATAATTGCTATATCTCATTCTAGGAAGGTTGAAACAAAAGTTCGCAAGATGTTGCAGGTAGGGAACAAACTGTAGTTTCAGTGGTTTTATTTTTAGAAACAGAATGTGAAACAGTGACACATGGAATTTTGTACAAGTTTGATATGTTGACCAGTCCCCCTGTACATGTGGAAACTCAGCATAAGTCCCACTTGGAGAATCCATTTCTACTCTAACCTATGGGGTTGGAAAGAATACATATTGAGATATCTCAGTGTGAAGTTTCAGATTGTAAGGACCTGAAACATAAAAGATACATCATGTAGGAGAAATAATACATCCTTAGTACCTTACTTTAACACCTTAGTCAAATTTATTGCATTTTTGCATCAATACACTAAGGTTTTGGAATCAGGGTGCTTAGTTGGACTAATAACCAGCTAAATTGGTGCATTCACACCGACATGAGCACTCCAGCTTAGTAAACCATCCACATGTGCACCCAAATCATTGCTGGTGCACTCCCATTTATTGAATGTGGATAGTTTTGTTGACCAAGAGTGCTATAAGGAGATTTTGTCCAATTCTGGGATGATTTGGTGCATTTAATGCCACCTAGAGCCTCTAACCCACCTATTTTTCCACACCCACTCATGCCAAGGTGCTATTATGACCCCATGTCATCTTAACCACATCCTCACAACAATTCGTTACTGTTTGGGCTGATTTGTGGCTCCATTGGTCCACCTAGGGGGGATTGAGGTCAAATTTCATCATGACGCTTGTACTTTCCCAATTGGATTATAGAGCCACTGTAACTTTTCCCAATGTATTATAAATGTGTAAAATAACATCTAAATGATGTATGATAATAATATTATCAGAAATTAGCACTGTTCACATGTGTTATTCCATGTATTGTATGTCTCTTTGTTGGTTCTCTTGCACATTTTTTCAAACATTTCATGTGTGAACATTGATCTAGATCCCAGATATGATTAATAAGTAAATTATTACATGGTATCAGAGCTGGTTGGAGCTGCAAACAAATCTTGTGAGTTTTGAGTTGCTGTTTAGGGCATATTTCCAGGAAACTTGAGTGTTTGATTGTAGGTTTAACAACATTTTTGTCATAGGTTGTACAAAAAGGATGGAGAAAAATCAATATCTTCTTAATCCATTCAATTATTTTGAGTGGAAATCTGAGATGTTCATTCAGTTGAGGTCCAAGGGCCTCTACCGGGTCACCATGGGAATTGAGAACGAGACAAATTCTGCTGTGGAGAAAGCTAAATATTTTAATAGGCTTGATGAGGCCTTTCATATGCTATGCCTTGGAACTTCAAGAGAAATTATCTTTCACATATAAATTCTTGGCACGACAAATGAAGTTTGGGTCAAGTTTGAGTCACTATTTGGGAAGATAGATGAAATGAGAGGCCATCATCTTGAGAATGAACTAATCTCACTGAGCCCAACTCACTACGAGACCATTGAAGATTTCTTCACCAAGTTTAAAGCACTGGTAATTCAGCTAAAAAAATTTGGAATAGAGAATAAATATGATCATATTATCTTTTCCATCCTTTCTAAGTTGGGGTCGGAGTATTTTGTATATGTTTTGACATTTCACTCCAACAAACTTACAACCATAAATTGGAAGATGCCCGTGCTGGAAGATTTCATGGAGTCCTTGAATTAGGACCATGATAATATTATAAAAATGGGTACCATCATCAAATCCAAGGATCGATCTCTTGCTTCTGGTGTATCAAATAAATCCCAGAGCAAGAAGAAATATTTGAAGCAAAGGGAGAAAGAGAAGAAGGAATCAAGTTCAGAAAGCTCTAGTTCTACTGATGGGAGATCGAAATATAGGAGAAGAAACAAGAGAGAAAGACCCACATGTGATTATTTTAGAGGTTTATATATTGAGAGATATTTCTTTAGAAATAAAATGGATATCATGACCAAGCTCCTTGAGGAGAACCATATTGCTCTTCCATAATTTGCAAAAATATGGGAGCGTAAGCAAGGAAATGGTAAGGCTGAGCATGCATTGGGTGCATGGGTAAAACCCAATTATATTTTCTCTATTTCTTATATCTCTATTTCTGATTCAAATTCTGATATATCATAACCTGAGACCTCCATCCCTTCCTTGAAAAAATTCCTAGTCAGTTCATCAAAGCTTCCTCCCAAAACTAGTCATTTTTCACTAGCTTTTGATGTGCCTTCTGAAAGCTCTTCCCAAATCCATTCAGATATTTCCATTTCTGATTCTGAAGATTATATACAGGATTATATACAGCCTATGACATTCATTGACTCATTTTCCCAACCACTTCATGACCAAAAGACCAAACAACCCTCGAGTTCACTAGTTGGAAATTCAGAAAATTGCCTAGTTTCCAATGCTATGTCTCTTGTATATGTTGTTTCTATGTCTTGTATGTCTTTCATTGGTTGGAAAGCCATATCAATTTCCTTCATGGGACTTCTATTCCATATTTATGGACTTTCTTTCACCACCCATGGTTCAAATCTCAAGTCTCCAGACCTTCCAGGTTCACTCAATTGCAATTGTGACCTAGTTCCTCACTCATCTCTTCCTATGGATCCATTTGCTCATAGAGACACCATACCTCTGATATCTTCTTCTTTGTGTTGGGGCTCGGACCTTGAAGGTCCTTAATTTTGGCAACTCCACAGTTTTGGTGCGAAGCTTGTAAGCGGAGTTGCGGTCCTAAATAGTCTTAGGGGCTTCGGGGTTGGGTCGAAGCCCCTCTTTTTGTAATGTCCCATGGTTTAAGCCCATGGTTTAAGCCCATGGTATTGTAATAGTGCACTTGTATAAATAGGCACTTATGTAAAGGAGTCAAGTAGGTTTTTGTGTATGATAATTTGATGCGAAGAAGCTAAGGTCTATTTTTGGGTTTGAGGTTAAGTCCCAGCTGAGTGCGTGGACGACCTTTGCAGCTGAATGTGTAGAGGGTTTTGAAGAAAGGTTCTGCAGCTAAGTGCATAGTTTTGGGTTGTTGAGAAGATCTGCAGCTGAGTGCGCAGATCAGAACTGTGTGTTTGTAAATTGTTGAATATAAACGCAGTTCTGTGGACGTAGCCCCTACATTGGGGGTGAACCATGTATATCTTGTGTTGTGGTGGTTCTTTTTATTTTGTGCTGTTATGTTTTTATGCATTTGATAAGTAGATGAATGATAAAGTAAGATAACTTGCTAAGTATTAACTTCGCTGTGAATTCCCAGTTAAGGGTTAAGCAAGAAACTGTCTTTTTATCTAAACTACGAAGCTATTTAAGTGAATGTCGAAGCTCTGTATTGCATAATTATTATTTGTTAAGGATAAAGGTATAGTAATATCCCTCTTTCACCTGTAGAAACCTGATTCTGTGGCACCCCATAGCTGTTTCGGGTGAGACTGCAACCTGTTCGCAGGTTGTTGCCGAAAGGGCCAACACTGTGGGTCTGTTTGTTGGTGCGAAGATAGAAGCATAAGAACCCGGGTCTGCCCCCTTCCCAAAAATTTGTATGACATATATTATGATATTTCAGAGCCTCATGAACTTTTTGATAGAGTTATGAAGGTTCTTCATCAAATTTGGAGAAAGGTTCATGGTTTTATTGATGATATGGCAGCTACACATAATGCAGATTTTGTTGAATATTTTGATGTTATTTGGGAAAGAATTTGTAGAGATATATTTTCCATGGTTGATTATAATATTATATTAGAGTATTATTGCAGCAATATAAATTCTGATGATTCCCTTCATCATCAAATGATGACCATCAAAGGGCCTCTCCACATGATCTTTGTTTACAACGCTTTGATGCATTGATACATGATCTTGGCATCCACAACATCTTCACCAAGTCAATCACCAAGAAGTTGTTCTTTCATCTCATTCAAGTGAAGAGGAGGACCTGCTGAAGAAATTTTGATCTCTATCATATCTATTTTTGAGGGGAGGTTTTGTCCCATGAGGTTTTTCTTCCTTACCTCGGTTACATGGATCAATAAAATTTGTAGTAAAAGGTGACTTGTGCCTTAGTTTCCAAGGCCTTCATAAATATTTTTGATTAAATTGTACTAAGTATGGATTAATGCGGGGTGTAGGAGCAATAATAAATCCTTAGTACCTTATTTTAACACCTTAGTCAAATTTATTGCATTTTTGCATCAATACACTAAGGTTTTGGACTTGGGGTGCTTAGTTGGACCAATAACCAGCTAAATTGGTGCATTCACACCCACATGAGTGCTCCAGCTCAGTAAACCATCCACACATGAACCCTCATCATTTATGGTGCACTCTAATTCATTGAATGTGGACAATTTTGTTGACCAAGAGAACTACAAGGAGATTTTGTCCAATTCTGGGCTGATTTGGTGCATTTAATGCCACCTAGAGCCTCTAACCCCCCTATTTTTCTACACCCACACATGCTAAGGTGTTATTTTGACCCCATGTCACCTCAAATACGTCCTCACAACAATTTGTAACTGTTTGGGCTGATTTGTGGCTCCATTGGTCCACCTAGGGGGGATTGAGGTCAAATTTCATCATGACATTTGTAGTTTCCCAATTGGCTGCCAGAGCCACTCAATTTTTTCCCAATGTATTATAAATGTGTAACATAACATCTAAATTATGTATGAGAATAATATGATTAAAAATTAGCATTGTTCACATGTGCTATTCCATGTATTTTATGTCTCTTTTTTAATTCTCTTGCACATTTTGTCAAACACTTCATGTGTGAACATTGATATAACTCCTAGATCTAATTAAGAAGTAAATTCTTACACATCATAATAAATATCAGACTTTTCTGTAGAAGAAATTGGAAAACTAGGGCTTCCTATTATGGTAGCTTCCCACCACTATTTTCAGAAAAGGAGTACATTGGACAGCTCACCTTGAAGAGGCCCATAATTCTATCCAATCATAAGTTTAAAGTTCCAAGTTTGAAAAATTAGGGGTTTTTTGACAAACCCTAGATTAGGCAGCTTCGAAACCAGGTCGAACACCTCAAATTGGTAAGATCTAAATCTTTTTTATTTCCATTTGAGGTTCTCATTTTAAAATGACTAATCACACCTAGCTTAATGAGAAACTTGGTGAAGCAGACAAAATTCAAGCATGGAAGTATAGTACCTCTCTGATCCTTGAAGAAAATGACTTAGATCAGTATTTGAGTAAGGAATTTCTAAGTGCCTAAGGGAGATGAGGCTAAGGCTAGAGCCAAGAGAATCATTGCTGATTCTATTAAAGATCATCTCATCCCTCATATGTCATCCTTGAAGACACCAAAATGAAGTGTTCAATGCTATGATGAAGCAATCAAATAATAAGAAGTTATTGTTATAACCACCTTGAATGGTATTCCAAGATCATGGGATTCATTCATTCAAGGAATGTGTGCTAGAAGGAATTTGATTACCTTTAATAGAGTTTGGGATGAGTGCACACAAATAGAATCTCGACTCATAATAAGAGAAGAGAAGATGGGAGCAAGTGAATATCAAGCTCTCATGATTCAAATAAGATTTCCCAAGCGATGAGGAATATGAAGGACTGAACTCATGAAGAACCTCTTATCCATCCCAACATTTGGATAAGAAATGATGCAGTTGTGAATGAACAAGATGATGAAGTTGAAGGATCAAGGAGTATACCCACCAAACAAATAAAGATAAGTGTTCAATTGTTATTTCATGATATTGTTTGGTTGTGCACTTGTTTATATTTAGTTGATGTGTTATGCATGCTTGAGTCTTTGGATTTATACTACCGAATTGCACATGATGGGTAAGAATTTAATGATGTTGTACAAAATTCCATTGCTACTTATGTAGATTGAGACCTCTTTACTGACATGACATTGAGGTAGAAGGAATATAGAAGTTACTGTATGTGTGCAGGATATAGATGAATCTTGTAGCATTGGTTAAAGATAGTTGCATGACTATGTGACATATATTTGTCACTATTAATATGTTTGGGAAATTATGAGATGTTTCTAATCATGAAACTGAACTCAACTTGTAGATCATTCCGAAGAACAAGTAACGATAGTTTAGAAGAGGAACTTGAAGCTTCCCGGGTCAGAGACATTGTGGCAAAAGAAAGAGATTCAAAAGAATATCAAAAGAACGGTAGATCCACCTCAAAATATGAAGACCATATTGGGAACAAGAAATCATCCAATATGAAGAACAATATGAAGAGACTTCCAAATAAAGTAAGAGGCCTCAAACACACTCCACTTATGTGACACTATTGAGCAACATCATAGATGCATATCCTTCCAGCTATGAAGAGGTAGCCAAGAAGAAAGGGAAGGAGACTATGATCAAAGTGTACCATTTGATCAATAGGAATGATGCGGTGCCAAGACCTGAAGGGAAGTCTGTAATGTATTCCATATGGTTCTATAAGATCTAGGATGCAGTAGATGACAACATCAAGGGATACAAGGCAAGATTCGTAGCATGAGGCTTCTCACAGAAAGAAGGAATAAACTACGAAGAGACATTTGCATGAGTTGTGAGGTACAATTCCATTAGATCCATACGTGCATGTATGAGAAGTGAGATACACTAGTTGGATATCAAGACAACATTCTTGAATTTTTTAATCAAGGAGGAAGTGTACGTAGAGCAGTCATTGGGAGTCTAGACACATGACAGGAAGACTCATGTGTGAAAATTAAATAAGGCATGTATGATCTCAAAAGGAACCCATGGTATAGCACATACAGTTACATGAGGAGATTGAAGATCACCTGGAGTGATGAAGATATTAACCTTTTCTAAAAGGTTGAAGATGAAATCCTGTAGAGGATGACAATCTAACATATGGGTGCAATAGGAACTTTTCAACAAAGTTCAAGAAAGAGGATCTTGGTATCCAGTGACCTTATATGAATACATAGAATATCAGTTGCATAGGAAGCTACTTGTCACTCTAGTACAAAATGTTTCGATACATAGAGTACAAAATACAGAGGGAGGATGATACTCTGCTTGAGAGGGAGTGACTACAAAAGATCCTCATGTTAGACATGGTACAACAGGATGGACAACTTACTGATGGCCCTAGGATTTACTGAGAGTAAAGCGGATCCCAACCTTTGCTTCAAGGTTGAAGGTAGAAGACCAGTGATGCTCCTACTATATGTTGATGACCTGTTCCTAACAAGAGAAGAGAAACTCATTAAATATGAAAGGAGGAGAATTTATACAGAGTTTGAGATTAAATACCTAGGGATGATGCACTACTTCTTAGGCATGGAAGTGTGGAATAATGCAGACGGGATTTTCCTTGGTCAAGGAAAGTATCCAGTGGAGATTCTGAAGAAATTTATAATATTGTATCGTAAGGTGATAGCCACACCTATGGCATCAAACTAGAAGCTACTGTGTGATGCTTCATTAGATATGGTTGATGCCATGATGTATCATCAGATGATTTGATCATTGATGTATTTTACAGATAGGAGACCAGAAATATGCTTTCTTGTGAGCAACTTGAGCCAGTTCCTGATGGATCCAAGACATGTTCACCTAGTTGCAAAACATGTAGTGAGGTACTCAAAGGGTACAGTTGAGTAAGGGTTCAAGTATGATACAAATTAGAACACTAACCAACAAATTTATGTTTATTTGGATTGGGTAGGTAGTGCCACTAAGAAGAAGAGCACTTTGGGTTACTTCTTCAGTTTGAGATCCAATATGGTCTACTAGTTTGGGAGGATGCAGTCCTGCGTGCCGTTGAGTATAGCCGAGGAAAATATATTGCCACTTTCCCGACTACTTGTGAGGTCGTATGTTTCTTTTGAAAGATACTATTTGATTTTATTGATCTAACTTGCATTTTTTTTATGATGCAGAGAGGAGCAGTGAATCTCCAGTAATGATCCATATCGAGACCTCTCGAAAGAGAGAGCAATGAGTTCTAGCATAGCTGGTGAGATAGGTTGTCTGAGCATAAAATAATAAAAAATATCATAGGTTTATTATGTGTATTTATTCCTGTAGGTTTTTGGAAATTGAACCCAAGAGATAGAACAATTACACTCACAAAATTGCTAATCAAACATGCAAAATAAACACCAATGGAGACTGAAATTGGAGCATAACACTAATCTGTATTGAGTAAGTGTACACTATCAAATATTATGAAGTAATAGGCTGTTGTAATATATAATTACATGAGAGGTTCGAATGCATAAGGATACCATTCTAAATAGTAAAAAAGCAGGCTTACCAAATCTAGTCAAATCCCCCATAGGTGCATAAAGCAGTCTGCAAATATATGAATATGCTCACAAATTTGCTAATTCAAGTGGGAAAGTTAAAGAGGGATGGAAAGACAACTCATACATGATTTTATTTTGAGAAAATGAGGGAGGATGACGTGGGAAAAAAACAAGGCAGTTACACCTAGACTAGCTTTTCCTTTTGCCTTAAATCAACTATAAAGAAAGGTTGCTTTTCAGAAAAAATAGATATGCACTTTAGAGAATCTGGAATAAAGAAGACATGCTAAAATTACTTTCCATGATGTTTCCCAAGTGCTTCATGACTCATTTTTAGCATGTGTAGACTTATAGGACATGTAGAAGACAACTAGCATAGAATGTAATCTAGGAATCTAGGTAATAAGAAAAAAATAATTAAATTAATGTCTAATGTAGCTAACTATGGGTTGATTATTCTAACAAGGTTGTCCTCAGATGTAATCAGTCCTAGAGAAGCTTGTAGGTTATCCCTTGACATAATTAGTCCTGATGTGATTCTATGCTAAAAATATCCAAAGTGAAGCTTGAGTACTTCTGAGAAAGACATGGCGTGATCTAGAATGAGACTTCTAGCATAGATAGAGAAGATAGGTTGTCTGATCCTAACATCCTAGGGAATCTTGTACATTTATCATTCGTAATCAATCATGTAGGTTATCCTTTGATAAGTCCTTGTGGAGCTCGTAGGTTATCCTTGGATGTAATCAATCTTGATGTGTTCTATGTTAGAAATAGCTGATGCATGATATCTCACATGGGAAATGAGATAGGTTGTCCAAGCAGGAAAAAAATCCTGGTGTAGAAGGTTGATCAAATGTAATCAGCCCTATGATGGGCTATCCAAATGTAAATACTGATCCCTGGATTGATACACAGGTTATTAGGATGTAATACGCCTTGTGGGTTTCTTGAGTGTAAATACTGAGCCTTGGTGTGGTATGTAGGTTACTCAGACGTAATATATCCTGAAGGTTATCTAAATGGAAAAGATCATGGATGTAGGTTGTTCATATGTAATCCCTTGAGGTTGACCAGAAAAATGTAAAAGGTCCTGGTGTAGTAGGTTGTTGCGTCGTAATTCATCCTTACATACATATGACATAAATGTGTTCCCATGTTGAGACAATAACGTATTTGAGCGCGAGGAGGTGCACTAGGTGGTTCTACTGATAGAACACAGGTTGACCATGTAGAGACGTAATGCACTGACTTGTTCTCCTTGAAGGTTCTCACATAGTGGTATATGTAGGATTGTCTTGGTGACATCCTGACATGTTCCTATGTTGATAGAAGGAAGGTGGTATGCATCTAAGCTATGATTTGTGTATGTGTGTGTTTTTTTTTGTAAAGTTAGGAAACACAAGTTATTTTTCATGGAAATGTAAAGAAAGTCTTGGAATGTACCTATGCGATGACGATGAGATGTTGGTAGGAAGTGAAGGTTATTACAGTGGAAATGTAAATAAGGTTTTGGAATGTACCTACGCAATGACGACGAGATGATGGTAGGAAATATAGGTTATTTCAGTGGAAATGTAAAGAATTCCCTAGACTATACCTACACAATGATACGATGAGGAGACGATAGGAGGCATAGGTTATTGCAGTGGCCATGTAAATAAATGTCCTAGTCTAAACCTATGCGATGGATTGCTCGTGGATATGATGAAGACCTATATGATGTCTAGGCCTACATCCAACATAAAAAAGGTTGGATATTTAGAAACTTCCTATGATGGATAGATGCAATAGATTGGATAAGATGAGGACAATGGAAGCAACAACGATGATGACTTGGTGGCGATGACCAGATGTGTTGATGACTCTGGAGAGATAATACCTTCCTAGTTAAAAGGTAGTTTTGTTGTAATTGTAACTTCAGAAGATACTCTAATGTATATTACTATTGTATATTGTTGTACCCCCATTAGGGATGTGTGCTCCTCCTTTGGGGATGTCATCATTGTGTATGGTCATTGAGGTAAATCCTCCATTGTAAGTCGAGGCAATAGTACCTAGGTTAAATAAAGTAAAATATATTTACATGTATTCTTAGGTAGGTTGGCCCCACAAGAAACCTAAGTGACCTATTAGTTGAGTTAACTAACTCAAATAAATAATATGAATAGAGAGGTACCCTCCTCATTTGACACACACTTCACTTGCTCTCTCATGTGTGCTTTAGGAGAGAGAGGAAGAGACGGGACAAAGAACTGATGTAGAGATATTGTTCTTGGGTTATTCTATATTGTCATCTTTTCTTTGTGACATAACCATTATGAGGAAGTTTGCGAGGTTTTCTCCTTTATGGTTTTTCGATGAAACTTTCTATGTCTTATGTCTCTTATGTATCTTTGATGTATTATTATTCTTGTTATTATTTCACATAAAGATCCTAAGTAAAATAACTTAGAAAAACTAACATAAAGTAGGTTTCCCATAAAGAAGTTGTGGTCAGGTATTTGAGCAGTTACATATTTTATTTGGCACATGTTCAATTGAGCAAGATTGGAACATGTTCTCTTATGTGCAGTTGGTCTGACTCAGACTGGATGAGTTGTATGACTAATTGGTTTGAATCATGTGGATTGAGTTTAGTGTGCAGTTGGTTAGAATTAGGTTGAATGAGTCAGATGATGTGAGCAACAAATTGATTGTTACAACTTGATTGGATAGGTTGATTGTATAGGTTGATGAGTAGTATGATACAGTGGACAATGGTCATTTGATGAGTAGTGATCAGATGATGAGAAATGGTTTGTAATGGAAGTGGTTGTATAGTGTGTTACATATTGTGTAGTGTAGTATAGGTGTTGATTAGTAGTTCCACAAGATCTATGCGGTCATGGTTCAACAATTTATATCTTCATATCAAGGTGGCAGGACGGGTAAAGGAAAGGGATTGTATCCAAAGAAATAGGGAGTTGGAGCTTCCTTCAGGTTGTGTCCTGTAAATCAGGGGTTGTATCCTCCTTCTAGTTGTAGCTAGAGAATTGAAGTCATTGTAATAAGGGGGTTGTTTCCTCCTTCCATTTGTTACTGGAAAACTACTATTATAAGGCTTCTGTGGTTTTTACCCCAAGACTTGGGTTTCGACGTAAACTATGGTATATTGTGTATCATGCTATTATTCTTATATGATGATGATATGATGATAAAAATAAGATGATGATGATGATATAACGATAATGTGATAATGCATAATATTGAATAAGATGTTGATTGTTAAAATTGAAAAAGTAACTAAGTTGTGCACACTGATTCACCCCCCAGTGTACCTAGTGTGTCCAATAGAGGCAACAAAAAGACAAAAAGTGGATTTAGATAAATATATGGTTTAAGTTGAAGGAAAAAAGACGACAGAAAAGGTCGAAGGCCCATATTTTCAAATTCATGAATATAGTTTTATAGAAGCACATGAGAGTGGTTACAGTGATAGGTACAAGTGAATAAATGATTTGTATGCTAAATATGGTCAGGATTAAAAGATTTATTCAGAAAAATATATGAACCCTTTTCCTAAGGTAAGAGACATTTCTGACAAAGAAATTTCACTAGTCACTGTAAAGGATCATGATAAAATTACCCTGAATTTGGTAGTGGTACCCAGGACAGAGTTTTAGAAATGATACTCAACTTACAAAAGGTTATAGTTCCTAATAATATTCATTGACATAAGAAAACATGAGAAGTTATTTACACTAATTTAATGAAGGATAAATTAAATGTTTTCAAATTTCAATCTACAGTATCAAGGTTGGAGAATCAATTGAAGCAAGTGAAAGTTGAAATTAAAACATATCAGCAACAGATCAAGAAGCTTCAGGGTGATCGTTTTAGCCATGGATATTGAGGAATTCAAAGGAAAAACCAAAAAGAAATATTTACCTAATAAATAAAGCACTCTCCAGTTGCTTAGGAAGAAACTAAATATTATAGCCACCCAGTTGATTTAGGCTTCTGAATTAAAATTTTTGGAAAAGGAAAGGGAATAAAAAGAAAAGAAAAGATAAGCGAAAGTTGGTCATCCAAGTACAATGATAGGAACATAAATTATAGTTCAAGCTATGTCACAAGCTATCTTGGGAGATGAATATATAAATAGATTGAAAGCAAAGAGTCAAATATTGGCTGAAATGATTAAGAAGAAAGAAAAAGAAAATACTTTTTTAAGAATAAGAGTAAAGAGTTGCTTGAGAAGAATGGGAAGCTAGTGGAGAAAGTTTCATGGTAGTTTCCGGTGCAAGGCACTAAACACCTTATTTGATATATGATTATTATTGAGGCCACCAAAATGAGGTATTTTTCAAATTACATTAAATACAAATAGGTGGTCATCAATGTAGCAAGGCAGAGTTGTGCAATCATGAAGTAAACCTTGGATAAAATATACCAAAAGCAACTAGGAATAATATTAATTTTCTTAATCCTTTATTTGAAGAAGAATTGAAAAGAATGGGTATTAAGGACAAGATTGTAGTTATAAATTGGGAAAGGAAAATTATTGGGAAACATCATCATATTGAAAGTGCTAAGTAAATGCTGACTAGATGTTGTACCAAGTTAAGTCTTTCAAAGAATTATTCAAAGAGCTATTTCAAAAAGGTGTCCCTTATTTTTTGGATGAATATAGTAAGCTAATATATCAATATGAATACCAGGCTCTATTGGTTAAGGTGAGGTTGGATCATAGAAAATTTAAAGATATGACATAGTCTCTGACAGGAAAAGCTATAATTGACAAACTAGCTATGGATTTTGAGATACTAGATTCATTCAAAATGATTGGTGCAAATATCCCACCTATTTCTTATGTAGATCATGTGGATCTAAGAGTACTGGATAAAGAAATGGAAAATCTTGAAGTGCCATGTGGAGAGAAATGGAAAACTATTGAGAAGTTTGAAAAATGAAATACAGGTTGCATCAATGAAGATATTCATTCTAAGGTTCGAATTGAAGACATGTCAAGATCCACTTCAAAGTGGAGTTAAAATATTTTGAGTTAAATATTTTCTAATGTTTAGTTTATTAAGTTTTATGACAGATGTAATACGTTCCTATTTGTAGAATGTAAGTAGTTAGCTATCAGCTCAAGGAGAGTTTTGATGTATAAAAGCATGTTTTACAATGTAGTTGGGGTTGGAACCCATAAGAGTGAAACTCATTTTGTAACTGATCATTTCAGGTTAATAAAATTTGCACAACCAAGGAAGAATTTATCCATATAAGATATTCTCGTGTTATTGTTTTACAATATGTATTTCATTTTCTCATGTGAATGTTTTTCTTGTTAGCTTTTTCTATTTTGTTGTATTTCATGCTTGAATAAGTTTATATTGGATCAAAATTCATAATAATATGCTCTGGTTCATAGGATTCAGCTATTCACAAACACAATTCCTCTAAAGTTAATATTAGATTCATCTTTTTGTTCCCATATTAATGTACTATTCATCTTTCCTCTTTACCACAAGACAATCAAGAATCAAATGTGAAAGAGTGACTATCGTACCTTTGTGAATAAATATTATTGCAAAGGCCCTATTTATCTATAATAACTTATGATTTTGACTCCATTCCCAATGATACTCTCTTGTTTCAGCCATTATTATCATTAAACTTGTTCATCTAAGAATATCTTTGGCCATTGTATATATTTGTTGAGAGAGACCTATCTGGTAGGAAAGAATCTAGCTTTTCTCCTAATGGTTGGTTTGAAAGGTTATCTTGGAACTATCCTTCCAAAACCAAAGGATAAATTATGACTGATAACATATTGGTGCCATTGCCGAGGAATGAGAGTTAAAATTTTACCTAAGAAGAATGACAGTTTTCAAGAAGAGTAGAATTTATGTGGGCAAACATGAGTTCTGATATTTGACGTTGGTTGTATTTTTCCCTGACAACTTCATTTTTGAATTTCAAGAAAATGAGAATCCACTGTCAGTAGGATCCAGATATCAAAGTTTCATTGGCAACTCCACTATCTTGATATGAATTTAGATACAAGGTATCCTCCTATGAATAGTTCATATATTCCATGTTTTCCAAATTGAATGTGTTATATAGATTGGAAAACATATTTTCCAAAACTCAAAGATAAAGAAGGATATGATGATGCTATGCATTTGATCAAAATTCATATGCATATACATAATCTAGGGGTTGAATTTAAAGAAGATTTTCTTATGAAAATGTTCATGGCTACTTTGGAAGGAAAGGAAAGATCATGGTATGAAATTTTACTAGATACTAGTTTGTATTCCTTGGAAGATTTTCATTTAGCATTCTATGAAAATTATAAGAAAAGTTACCCATCTTTATCACTGTTTGAAAAGTAAAATTTGAAAATTTGATTCAACATATGAAAAGTGATTATGGTGATGAAGAATTAATGGATGAAGAAATTAAAGAGTTTTGTGAGGATTATTTTCAACACCAAGAAGAAATGTTAAAGACTAGTTTCCATTACATTCAAGAATATTTCCAGCAAACAATAACATTTCTATGGCTGAAAATGAAATAAATCAACGTTTTAATGTTGAAATTCATGTTCCTTTTCCTAAGCATGAAGGGGATGTTCATATTTTAAGTGACCAAGAGAAGAGTATTCATAGTGAATTGGAAATATCTATAGTTTTTTAACTTTTGAAACAGTTATTGAAGAAGAGTAGGTATTTTTAGACCCTTTTTAAAATGGAGAAACTATTCAGGATTTTACATATTTTGAAATCAGAAAGTTAAAAACTTTAGAAAATCAAGGTGAAATTTTTGTTGAATCCTGTGAAGGGTCATATTTGGTTATTCCTATCCTATAAGATATGGTTGTTTCATTTGTAATATTTCAACAATATACAAATCCTTTTGTTGAATTGGATAAAAAATATGACAATCAGAATAATGTTTTTCCATTTGAAAATGATCATGAGTTTTCTAGTGAAAAGCTTGGAGATGTAAAACAAGAAGGAACCATTAAAATTGAAGGATATGATTGTCTTCTTATTGATCGAGAAGCGATTCTTCATGGTATTGAAGACCCTTTTGCAATTATGTTGCAATCATTAGAGAATAAGAACTTTGCTCAATTCATGGACTATGGGTATGGATTTCAGTTGTATATTGATTTGCAATATCCTGAATTTTTATTTCTGTTTGGAGAATCTAAATGTTAACCTCAATAAATTAGTCATTTTCTTGATTGGTTTCATTGGATCTCTGTTGCCATATGATTTTGGATTTGTTTGAACATGATACAATAGGAGTGTGTGCAATAAGATTGAATATCAAGCATCCTTTTCAGTTTGATTTTCAGTTTCAATTTAATTTTAGCACTAATCAATTTGGTTTTATTTTGAAATTCCATCTTGTATGAAGGATGCAATAGTTTTGGTTTAGTTTTCAGAATTTGATTTTCAATACAAATATTAGTTTGTAGTTTTGGTTTCAGTAAGGTTGCAAAGTTTTTAGGGTTTGGGACAGGTTACAGATTAAGGTTTTGGAATAGTTCAATGGATCAAGAACTTGGTCTATAGTTTCTTTGATACCTCACATGGAGGATAACATACCAAATTAGAGCCAGTTATTAGCATAGTCTATTTATCTGGGTTAAAAGGAGCTTAATGTAAGGGAAAAGGGGTTATATTTTGCATTTTGTTGATATGACCGAAGAGATGATGGGTTGGGTTCCTAACATAAGACCAAATTATCCATAGAACCATATGATATAGTGGGAAGTGACTAAAATGAACATATGAAGTGGTTGTAGCACCTCGTGGGGATATTGATGGTCTAGATTAGAAGGGTGAAAAGATCAATGATGGATAGGAAATCCATTGGGAGAAGTTGCTCGATGATTAATATGCTCAAAGTTTGGAAAAATTACAATTGGAAAATAATAAAGTTTGGATTTCATAGATGGAATATGATCGAAGCAGAAAGAAATCAATAACCGATGTGCCTTAAACATCCGCAACATGCATAGGGGACATAACAGGCGAGTGGTACCAAAATTTTTACCACCTTCCACATGTTGGGTGAAGAATTATTATGTTTCATAAGGTGGTAGGGCTAAACCACCTCCGAAGATCTCGAAACCACCTTTTGGGAATATTATAAAAGGTTGAGTCACATGGAAAAGTATCATTTGTCTTTCTCGCTCAAAGGAGAATGCACCTACACCTATGGAAGCTGAGTCAGATTCACTTTTTCTAGTTGTCATTTTCCAGGTAGGCCGTGTATATCAACCCACTTATTATTTTTAAAAATGGAAGGGGAAGGTGAAGATGAAACATAGGTTCAAGAGTTCAACAAGCTTGATTAGATTTTTAAAGATAGGGACAAATATGTGTTTGACATAGTACTCTCTTTTGGTCCAGTACATGTTGGCCTCTATCTCCTTACTTACATGAACCAAGGTTTAACAACAACATAATACCAACAAGACACCAAAAGACATCGGCCCGATAGAGCAAGCTCAGTCAGCAACGCTCGTGAGGTAGGCATAGTCTCACCTAAGGTATGTTAATGTGTAACTTCCAGAACCATGTTTCCATAGTTGGTGAGGGATTATAGTCCCTTGGTGTGTGGCCAAGGTGCTTGATAGAGATAGGAGGATGGAGTCTATTACTGTGCAATAAAGGTGCAACTGTGTGCCACAACTAACGCGCGACACAACCTTGTCCTTATACACTTAACAACTGGTGCAACTATGTGGTGCATCCAATTTCTTACTTAAAATGAATAGTGTGTGACTTATGTTATAACTTAGTAGATTTAACTAGGAAATCATCCATAACATGTCAACGATGCCTTAACATTCATTCATTCACTGATTGGTAATATTGCGACATACGTTCGACAATAACCATAAAATATGAAAAGTAAGCAATCATTCACATAAGAATTCAATCATTCAACAACATCCATCCATTTGACACAGAAAATTAACATGGAAACCCATCGGGGAAAAACCACCAATGTGCTCTTCATCTGGCATGAGAAATATAGGTAGCACCTTACAGTTTTCAAGTTGTAGACTGTTGTTAAGATATGTCTATCTGACTCAATCTTCTTGCTCTCATGCTCTCTAGTTTATTCTTATATCTACTCCTCCTGATCTATGCACTCAGTTGGAGATTCCTTCTACTACTAGCGGTCTATGCACTCAGCTACAAGATCCATGACTCAACAACCTTCTACTTCTATTGCACTCCTCTTTTGAGTCAACAACACTTCTACTCTTCTAACTGAATCTAAATGATGCTAACCCTTATATAGAGTGGGTTCCTCCTATTTATGGCATTTACAAGACCATGCAGGGTCGAATGAGTAATAGTTAGTTTTTACAGACTCAAATGGATACAAAATATCTACAATTACATTGATGACAGACCCAAATGGCCGCAAAAGTCCTACATGACATTAACCACAGCCATAACTAGTCATGGAAACATCTTTCAACATTCTGTACTAATCATAACTAGCCGCAAAACTGCCCTTGTTCTTCTTCCAGTTCATCCTTCTGTAACCTTCCTTGAATTTCAGTTGCTCCACTTTAACTCTTCTACCTTCCTCCTCCACTAACTCGGATCTTCCTTCCTCATCACATCTATCCTTATTGCAAATTCCTTTTCTCTGTGCTTATGCTTCTTCCTTTATCTAGTTTTCTCTTGTCGTGCTCCCACTTTTCCTCTTTCCCTTGCACAGAGGATTCTTCCTTATGCACTTTTCCTAGCCCAACAGGCCCCCAACACTCACATGTGGCTTGTCCCGAGCCACTAAGAAAAATGGATGTCTTCAAAAAATTTAGTGCTTGCAAAACTCAAGTCTCTAGTTCTAGCTCAGGGTTAGGATCAGGCTGCGTGATAGGACCAACCTTGTCCTGAAATTCCTTCAAAATTTGTTGCACCTTGGTGAATTCCTCTATTACTTCCTTGTCCTGCTTGGCCAACTATTCCACCTGGTTAAAACTGATATGTTCCGATGGTCCTGCCTCTAGTGACTCCTGATATGATAAAGCTTCTGCTATAAAGGATGAATAAGCCTTGTAACTTGTGCTTCTTTTGACTGGTGTGCAAATAATTCCTCATTCCTAGTCTGTTCTTGGTCATAGAGAGCTTGGACTTCCTACTGTGCTGTTTGATCCCAGCCATTTTTGTCACCTTCTTCTTAAGTGAAAAATTCTTCATCTATTCCTTTGCTGCGATGATTTTATCATCAGCTTGCCATGCATTTTCCTTGATCTTTTCCCCAGTCTCATCCTCTAGAAGTTCTTCCCACATCATAGAAATGGATTCCACTGCCTTACTGCATATTTTTTCTCCTTTGCTTATTCTGGAAATAGCCGCAAACACTGCTTTACTTCATTCTTCAAGCAACTCAGGAGGTGTTCTTGGTACCTTCTTTTCTTGAAGCTCCTCAACCTATTTCTTAAGTTCCATTGCAGTCTGTGACAACTAGGAAACCTTAGCAGCTGAATCCTTATCTTCTTGGCTAGATTCTGGTGGGAAATCTGTGACCACACCTTTAATGGATTCAACAAGTGTAAGCATACCCTACTCTTTGGCATCAATTTCCTATTCCTTTTCTTGAAGGAGGGCCTGGCACGCTGTCTCCTTTCTTTTCATCTTGGTCGCTTGATAGGACACCACATTTTCTCTGAGGTGTACCTCGGTTGCAGTTGCCTGCTGGACAACATAGACTTCAACCAAAGTGAGTTTAGAGAATTCGATGCTCAACATCTCAAACTCGTGCACAACATCATCATACTCAGGAATTCCCATCTCCATTACTCGCCCCTGGATTTCTACTTTTATTAGTGGCACTAGCTCTGGTGTTACTAGCAGGATACTAGGATCCATGCCATAAGTTTCAACCTCGATAGTGGATTTGACTTCGTTTACGGCCTCTGTCGGTTGGTTGATATGCTCAGTGAGCTCACCCTTTAGTTGCAGCTATTTCTTATTTATCCCTCTCAATATGGACATGGCCACTTGTGCAATTACATCAGACAACAAGCTGATGTCCTCCTTGGCTAAGCTAAAAGTGTTAGCTGATTTGTCCACTTTTATCTTCTTGTGCTGTGGCTGATGCGCCTCTTCTCGGGCCTTCTTCACCTCCTCATTAGTAGGAGTACAGTTTGAATCATCATCATCATCATCAGAGATCGACGTCTGATTTCCTTGGTCATTGCCTCTGACATTGAGTTCTCCATCCTACTGGTCATTGCCATGACCATTCCCTTAGCCATTTCCTTGACCCATTTGCGCATCAGTTCCTACGCCGATGTTTCCAACTTGGTTATCTAGTGGGTATTCTTGGTTTCCACCTTCATCCATCAACTCTACTAGTGGACCATGCCATTCTTTAGGGCACTCTTGGATAATTGCGTCTACATCCACATTGGTGATCATAAACCCTACCCGGTGTGCTTGCTTGGATGTGTCCTTCTTCTATTCTAGAATAGTGTTATGCACACCGGCCTGGAAGTTTATGAATGCAGTGTATCTCTGTACTGTCACAGCCCTTACTCTATGGGACCATCCAATAACATCGTGCAATGCCTCAGCATGTAGGAAGAACTCAATGTTATTATCCACCTAGCGGATCTTGCCATCCTTATCCTCCCTGAGGTTCAAATACTTTACACCAAGGCAAGGCACTGGGACATCCATCCACTAGTAGTCTGGTGGGTTGGACCATAGAATAAAATAGATCAGGATGAGGATCTAGGAGTAATGAAATTTGGCCTTAGGTTCCTCCCGCACCTGCTCTACATCATCTATTAGTTCGTTCAGTAGGAACTACGACTAGTTGAAAGTTACACCTGCTATGCACTATTCTACAAGTTCTACCACCCCAGCGGTGCATTTAGTCAGCCTCTTCTTGCACAATATATTTCAAGAGAGGATATTTGTGGTGAACCCCACTATGTTGTATTCTATAGGGCCAATTAGAAATCCCCTACCCGCACGCCGAAGCTCATACTTCTGCTTCATCTTGGACACATCCCTGTTCTGGTGCAGATATGGTGAATGGTATTTCCCTCTCTTTGGCAGGCTTGTTATTGATGAGATGAGATCTATATCGATCGAGTAGGGTTGATCGAGCCATAGACATCCTTTGTGAAAACAGACAAGGAGCTGTTTCATAGACGTATTTCCCTGCAGGCTGTGGCCAAAGTGCGACATGAGAAACAAGTTCAATAGTCCTATGTGGTTGACACCACTACCCCACTCCATTGATACTAATTGTTGGGGCTCAGTCACCCTGGCTTAGACCATAACCATGTAGTTCCTCCTCTCCAATCCCACCTTCTTGCAAGTATCAACATCTTCAAATGACAACTTGGCTATGTTCGGTAGTATGTCCATCAACAGTGGTACATTATCAGGAATGTGAGGTGTCATTAAGAATGTGCATACTTTCTTTGGAAGCATTACCTTTTGTCCATTGGATCTCCTCAGCTGAATGTAGTGTGGAAATTTCTCCTCTTCCCTAGCAGTGCTAGCATCTCGACGGGGTGGTGAGTCCTTCTCAAGGTTATCCACAATGGCCTTAGCCTTGCATTTCTTTGACAGTGGTGACCTCAATGACTCTCTAGTCACTCTCTCTCTAGCCTGTCTCAGTGGAACAAATGGTTGCAAACCTACAACTGGTCTATTTTGAACAGGGTTCAACACATTTCCTAAAAAAAGGGGTGGAATAGGGGTCGAACCAGTCGTAGGGACTAGTTGCTTCCTCGATCATGCCATTGATGCTAGCTCTGGTTCCTGCTCGGATTTTTGTACCTTGAGTGATTTAATTTCCTCTTCAATCGGACATGGTTGGGAAATAGTTACATCAGAAATCTCACTGGCACTGGAAATATCGATGACCATGAGTTTCAGTTCGCTCTCTGTTTTAGGCTTTGGCTTTGTCAACTCTTAGCTCTAGTTCTCTCTTCATGGGTGCAATTAAAGTGAAGCTTGATGATGAATCCCAAACTTATAGGAACTCATGTGTCTTATAGTCTTCACTTTGATGGGAGATCAAGGTATTGTCGATCATGTGGGCTCCTCGTTCGACCTATTCCTCATCAATTTGACTACTTGAGTTCTGAGCTGTACCTGTTAGGGAAGTTATGGTAGTTATGATGGGGACGACTGATGAGACCAAAAATTGCGTCGTTAGTCTCTTCGTATCTTGTCAAATTAATGATGCTTAGCTCTTATAACCACCTCAATATTTTCCAAATATTCACACTTTAATGTCAGTCAGCTTGTCATTCCTGCTTTTTTCTACACTTTTCTTGGTTCTGGCGCAGATGTGTGACACAATAGTTTCCTTGCATTTTTTTATGGGTGACACACTATTAGCTAGGAATTCTGTGACCATCATATTAAGGTTTCAATAAAATTCCATTCACCATACCCGTGACGTATGTTCCATATAGTTTATGTAGTTTTACTGTTCCCGTATCAGTGATGTGTGCAATTGTATATGGCCCCAGCCAGTGCGTTTCTAACTTTCTTGGATGTCTGAGGAATTTGGTTCATACAAAAACAAAGGTCCTACAACTTTGAATGTCTTAACCCGGATATGGCGATCATGCCATGATTTATGTCTCTTCTTCTTGACAGTTTGATGGAATCATGTGATGAAGAGTTCCTCTTCCATCTAAACAATGTGCAACAACCTTTTCTTGAGAGCATCTGCGTCGGTCATTTTCATCAGTGCAACAATCCATAGGCTTGACACGATGTACTCCATTGGCATGATAGCTTCCTAGCCATACACCAGTGTGTTAATCACTTGCAAGTTGTGCGGTATTCCCACAACACAGCTTTCACTTTCTGATTCTAGTCATCCTGACACATGTTACATACTTTGGTTAAGGCATTCTCTAGAATCTTGTTGAAGGATTCAACTGTTCCATTTTCCTGGGGATAATAGTGTGTGGTATTCTTGTGATGGATCTGTAATTCTGTAGTAAGATCAGTAATCATTTTGTTAACAAACTATGTACCTTGGTCGCTAAGTAGAATTTTTGGACAGACAAATATGTTCACCACATTTTCAAATAAAAACTTTATCGCAGTCACAACGGTGCAATCTTTAACAGGCACAACTTCAACCCATCTGGCTAAGTAGTCTGACACAGTGATAATGTAGCATGTGCAAGTTCTCTTCCCTGGTGGACTGATTAGTCCAACAAAATCAACAGGCCACTTGTCGAATGCTTGAAGGATTATCTGCGGTGCAAGTGACATCTCGTCGCGATGCAATGGTTTTCCTGTCCTCTGGCAGATATCACAGTGCCGAAAAAAAATCTTAGTATCCATATGTATGGTTGGCCACCATAGTCCTTCTTGTAATATGTTGTGCATACTTTCCTTTCTTGTATTGTGTCCTCCTACAACACCGACATGTGCTTCACTCATTACCCAAGATTTCTCATGGTCGAAAACACATCAACGTAGTATCTCATCTCGCCCAGCTTGTATAGATGTCCCACAATAAACATATAATCAGTAGCTCTGACAACCAAATGATTCCTCTGGTTAGTGGATAATCCTTTAGGTGCATAACCTGTGCTGAGGAGATGGATGATAGCGTTAAACTATGAATTATCATCATCCATCATGTGGATCACAAATAGTTGTGCATTGGACAAGTTATCCTCTAGACTGGTTGGTTCTTCACCACTTTCTATCCATGATAGGTGGTATGTCACGACCTTAAGTCGACCAGGTTTAACTATGACCTCAAAGTCAAACTCTTGAAATAGGAGGATCCATCGGTAGATCTCCCCCCCCAAAAATGGATTGTTGACCAGGTACTTTAAAGTTTAATGGTCAATGTACATTTTGAAATGTCCACCCAACAAGTAATTTTGAAACTTCTGAAGCACATAGACCATAAAAAGGCCTTCTCTCTCTGTCGTGGTCTAATTTTTCTCTGCCGTCGACAATTTTTTTCTAGCAAAAGCAGTGAGGTGGTTAAGTGCACCCTCTCATGGTTGTGTCAAAACTATGCCGAGCGCGACAAATGACGCGTCGACATGAACATGGAACTCCTTCTTCTAGTTTGGAAACATAAGTATTGGAACAATGGCCATCTTGTTTTTTAACTTATCCAATATTTCCTGGCAAGGTTTAGTCAACTGAAACTTTGCATCTTTCTTCATAATTTTTTCCATTGGTGCAGTGATCTCAGCATACCCTCTCATGAACTTTCTATATTAGCATGTGTGTCCTAACATTGGTCTGAGTTGCATGACTGATGTGGGTGGTGTTAATTCAAGTATAATCGTAACTTTTTTTGGGTCGACCAAAATTCCATCATGACAGAAAACATGACCCAACAACACTCCAAACGGTACGCAAAAAATACATTTCTTGGAATTCAACGTGATCTGATACTGGTGACAGTGGACCAACATCATGTGCAAACTCTCAATATGGTCTCTTACTAGACCGAACATAGTCCAATCATCAACGTAGACCTCAAGAAATTTATGAATGAAATCTTTAAAAGGAGAAACTACTATTCTAGAAAAAATAGCAGGTGCATTCTTGAGTCCAAAGGGCATTACCATATACTGGTAGCATCGTCATTCTGTGATGAAGGTAGTTTTATGGCGATCCTCCTTTGCGATCATGACTTGATGATATCCAGAGAAGCCATTGGTGAATGAATACATCTCTTGTCATCCGATGCTTTCCAATACTTCATCTGTAAATGGTGTTGGGAATGGATTGTGCAGGCATGCATCATTCAACTTCCTTAGGTCGACGCAGACCCTGAATTCATCTGTGGTTTTCTTATCTTGGATCACAATAGGGCTGATCAAATCTAACTCTTCAATAGGTTCAATTATTCCTGTGTCGAGCATGTGATCCAATTCAACTTTTACCTTTTCTTTATACCTTGTATTCAACCTATAAGGTCATTGTTTAATGGGTTCAACATTTGGTCTCAGGGGTATTTTCATTTCTCCCAGGTCACTGACTATTCCCTTCATCTCTGAGAAATTGGTAGGAAATAGGTCCTCATACTCATGTAGAAAGTCTGTAATTTTCGCGAATGTCTCTTCATCCCAATAATCTCTTATATCAGCAAACTTTGGGTTCCTTGGTGACCCAATGTTTAATTTATTGATTTTCAATGAATTGAGGAACTGGTCGCTTGAAATATTACTTCCTTCGACTCTAAGTGTACCCTCTGATTCCGGTATGTTTATGTTAGTCTCATAATCATCTGGGTCTCCAACTAGATTATAATGGGCCATCCTTGCTGGATGGTCTTGTTGCACTGGTGGGAATTTACCTCTTCGATAGGGATTTCAGAAAATATATTTTCCTTTATCATTTGAAGCGCAACATCAACTATAGGATGCTCATCAAAAAATTGAAATGTGTTTGCAAATTGTTTAGCTACCTCTTCCCAATCCTGAGTTCCTTGTCGCAACTCCATAGATGTATACCAGCTTCAAGGTGTCATTTCCAATGTGTGAATGAAATGATCGACCCATTCCCAGTGTGGATATTCTGCAAATGCGGTGCGACACTGATTTCTGTGATCGATAGGGTTTGACAACCCTATGTACTTATGACTCACAGTGGTGACTTCTTCACCAAATCTAGCTTCCATCAATCTTCTGCATGTTGATGTAATTGTAACTTTGGAATGTAATCACTTGCATTTCTTATGTATTGTACCCCGATGTTTATTCCGGGAAGTGTTTGTAATGTAATTGAGTCATGTCATGCCTCGATGTTTCGATCAGGAGTTTCTATAATGTAAAAAAGCCATGTCAGGTCAATGTGGGTAACCCTCCTATTGTTCAAGGGTTAAAGTCCCCGCAGTTCCAAGGCCCTAGGGTTGTTAGACTTACCTAGTGAAGTCGGCCCTAGTGAGTCATTGTCAAGTCAGTAATTAGTATAAATGGAGAATGAGTCTCTCTATTTAACACACACTCACTTAGTTGTAGCACATAGTTGAGGGAGAAGAAGTTGCTGGGGATAGAAAGAAAGAGGCTACTGCTATCGGGATATCATATTACTATTTTGGGTTTTACTTTTGGTGTTGAATCTATCTCTGAGGAATTTACGGGGTTTTCTCCATTTATGGTTTCCCCAAGGAAAAACACTGTGTTCATTGTCTCTTGTGTTTGATTGTTGTGCTTATTATTCTCTTAGTTAAAGATCCTAATATAATTATAGCTTAAATGTTAAAATCTAACATGGTATTAGAGCTAACCTGAGAAGAAGACACTGTGCAGCTGCAAAAACTAGGTCGCATCTTTCTGTTGAAATAGAATATGATTCTGAGCTTTTTCAGTTTTGGACTCGACACTGTTGCCAAAAATTAGGGCTTTCCATAGAAGTGGAATTTTTGAGTGAGCCCAGGCCTGGAGTGATCTCCTCCTCAAAATTGAAGTTTAGAGATCAAGATCAAAGCATTTGGTTGGACAAAACTTTAAGAAAGTGAAACCCTAATCTGCTCCTGAACCAACACTGCAGAAATTCAGCTCCAAATCTAGATCTGACATCTTGACCTGGTAAGATCTAAATATTTTGTATTTCCATTTGAGGTTCTCAGTTAAGATGTCTCATCATACCAAGATTAATGAAAGCTTGAGGGAGATGATAACTTCCGAGCCTGGAAGTATAGGATCTCCCTAGTCCTGGAAGAAAATGAGTTGGACTCCTACATCAATGAGGAGGTTCCAGTTCCAGAGGAAGATGAGGCTAAGGCCTTACATAAGAAGAAGTTGGTTATGGCAAAGTGGATTATTGCTGATTCAATCAAGGATCACCTCATACCATAGGTTTCCTCCCTCAAGACACCTAAAGCTATGTTTGATGCCCTAACCAAACTGTTTGAAGGGAAGAACATAAACTGGAAGATGAATCTAAGGAACCAGTTGAAGAATGTAAAGATCCAGAATGAGGAGACCATCCAGTCATACTTCACAAGGGTCTCCCAGATCAAAGAACAACTTGAAGCACTAGATGAAGAAGTGGAGAATGCAAAAATTGTGATGACAACCTTGAATGGTCTCCCTAGGTCATGGGATTCTTTCATCCAAGGAATTTGTGCTAGGAAGAAGCTAATCAAGTTTAGTAGACTATGGGAAGAATGTTCACAATAAGAAGCTCGAATAGTAGCTTGAGAAGAAAATATGGGAAGTGAATATCAAGCTCTCATAGTACACTCCAAGAAAGGCAAAAGGGAAAATCATCATCACCAAGGTAAGCATTATCATCAGAAAGATCATTTTGTAAAAAGGGATCCATCCAAACTCAGATGTTATACATGTGATGAAAGAGGACACTTTGATAGAAATTGTCCCATGAATAAGAGTGGATCCAAGAAGAATAAGAACTCCAAAAGAAGACATCATGCTCATACTACTAAGGATGATGATCCTCCCAGGAAGAAAGTAAAACAAGAAAGTGAAGACTCTTCAAGTGATGAAGAATATGTTTTGATCTCCGCTCTCATGGGAACTGTCACACATGGAAGAAAATATTGGATTATTGATAGTGGGGCTTCCAAAAACATGATAGGATTCAAGGAATCTTTTGAGAAACTATCCCAACATAATTAACCCAATAAGTTGAAACTTGGGGATGACTACCAATATCCCATAAAAGGTAGTGGTGAATCCTCCTATAAGCTAGACTCTGGAAAGTCCATGAAAATGAAATATGTCTTGTTTGTACCAGGACTAAAGAAGAATATTCTCTCCATATCGACACTAGATGCAAAAGGTATGAGGGTTGCATTTGTAGATGGAAAAGTCCTCATGTGGCCAAGAGGAAAGACTATTGATGATGCAATAGTAATTGGAGAACAAGAAGGAGGATTATAGAAATTGAAGGGCCATCCAGAACAAGCTTTGGTCCATGACACAGTAGAGCCAAATGAACTTTGGCACAGAATTCTTGCACATGTACATTACAGAGCACTACCACTTGCAAGCAAAGTTGTTGAAGGACTTCCAGAAATAAAGTCAAAACATGATGGAGTCTGCAAAGGATGTGCGAAAGGAAAGAACACAAAGAAGACATTTCCAAGTAGCGAAAGCAAAGCAAAAGGTATCTTGGAAATCATTCACTTCGATGTATGCGGTCCAATGTCATCCCGTTCTTTAAGCGGGTATATATACTATGTTTCTTTTATTGATGATTTTTCTAGGAAGACATGGATATACTTTATGAAGAACAAAGATGAATTTTTTAGCAAGTTCAAGGAATTCAAAGCCTTGATTGAGAACCACACAGAAAAGAAGATCAAGACCTTTCGATCATATAATGGCAGAGAATTCACATCAAATGAATTCAAATATTTATGCAAATATTCATGGATTAAGAGGGAGTTATCCACTCCATATAATCCACAATAGAATGGGGTTGCAGAAAGGAAGAATAGAACGATCATGGAAGCTGCAAGAGCAATGATTCATGATAAAGATATTCCCATGCATCTATGGGCAGAAGCTGCCAGAACAACGGTGTATGTACAGAACCATACTCCACACAGAGTACTCGAGAACAAGCCACCTGAAGAAGTATTTTTCGGTAAGAAACCAGAAGTCTGCCATCTCAAAATATTCAGTTGTCCAGTGTACATACACATTCCAAAATAAAAGAGGACAAAGTTAGATCCTTCAGGAAAGAAGGGTATATTTGTGGGATACTCTGAAAGCTTGAAGGCTTACAGAATATACTTCCTAGGATTCAAGAAGATCGACATCAGCAGGGATGTGTCATGTCCCCATATTTTGGGACATTAAAAGTGTTGACCATGATTAAATTCCTAGGGGCTCAAATTGACATTGATTATTATTCCTAGGAAAAATATTGCTAATAATTGTTCTAAGGCATGTATTTAATTTTATTTCAGCAATTTTATTTATTACGCACAATAATGATGTGGAATTAAGGCTGCCATGTCAGGAGGGCACATTGGGGAAAGCTAGTTAACTTGCCTTGGTAAAAATAAGAAATTCCATGACAAAAGAAAGTGGGATAATAAAGGGAAGTTTCCTAAAAGCAGAAAAAGCAGACAGAGGTAAAAGCAGGAAATTTTTTGAAGGAAAGAAAGAGTTTCCTTGTGACCCAGGAAAAGTAGAAAGTTGTCATAACTCAAAAGAGGCAGATTTTGACTAAGGGAGGGCGCAGTTTCTAATTGTGAAGGATGATTTGGACTTGGAAACAGTTCCACATGGTCCTAATTTCTTAATTTCCTGAAGGGGGCACTTTTGTGGCTAGGGTTAGGTCACCATGGGGTTGACTTGCTCTCACAGGTCACCATTAGCCTAAACTTACTAAGCAAGTCATCCATAATTCTATAAAATATGAATTTGAACCCATTGCTTCAGTTTGGATGATCTGATATTGTGGTTATGCTATGTGAGCATACTCTCTGAGTGTTGTGCCTCAGACCATTGGGTGATGATCCCCAAATGCCTCCTCCCTTCTCTTCCATCTCCCTTTCTATATATTGCAGGTCTATGGAGTGTTAATGTCATCCATTTAAGATTATTCCAAAAGTATATTACAGCCTCAATCAAGTTCAGGTCGAGCTCTAGTGAAGCCCATGCTTCACTTATGCTCACAGCCCCTTGCTGGTCAAGATTCGAGCCTCCTGCCCCTTAATTTTGGAAGCCTCTTGTAATGTTCAGTCAATAATTTTATTTATATTCTGTAGTGTTAGTATCTTCTGACAATTAAAATTATCAGTTCGAGATATCTCAGATCCTGAAGAATATTATCTTAGTTTCATTAAAAGACTCTATTTTATCAGTGTATGGGGGAATTGAGTGAATATGTGTGTTGTAATGAATATTTCATGATGGGTAAGGGATTCAAATAAGTATTAATGTTCATATATTTCATTATTATCTCTTTTATAAATCTCATTTTTCACAAAATTTGATTTAAGATGATTTAATAGTTCTTTTAAGACCCTAGCTAGATTACTAGTTTCTAATAACTAGTTTTACTGAAATTGATGCAAAATAGGTTCTGTAAAACCAAATTGAGCTCTGTTAGTTCCTATAGATTATTAATAGACCCAAATTACCATATCAATATCTAGAACCATTTTTTTCTGGGTTGTACCACCCTTTTGCATCCTCCTCTACACAGGGTTTCTCTTGACCAAAATAGCCAAAAATCCCCAAAGTCACCCAAAACACCTCTAACCTTCAAGAACCTCAGTAAAATATATAAATACATTTTATATATTAAATTAAGGCTGTAAAAAAACTCTGCAAGTTTTTCAAAGCCTCTGGTTGAAGCAGGCAGAACTACTCTCCTTAGTTGCACGGTTTGGCTGCCCAGAAGCGTGGTAGTAGGTTTCTGTGGCGCGGATTCTGAAACCTAAAGAGCACCATATATAAATGTGTTAGGGGAGAGGAAATTCAATGTATTACATCTCTTATTTTTCTTCCCATTGATCACTCTTGTCCTCTATAAAATCTTCCTGAAGAAATCATTGTTTTTGCCAATCCGAGAAGGCTCTATGTGGACCCCTTAAATTTCAGAAATATTTAAGAAAAAATTACAGAATTAAAGTGTTCAGGTCTGTACACTAGACTTAGGACATTATAGCGGTATCAGATCACTTTCCTCCACTCTTGTGGAAAGAAGGCTCTTCATTGACTAATTTTGCAGATCACCAATTAAAGTTGCAACCATGAGGGTTGTGCCAGTAGTTGAAGATGACGACTTTGATCAGTTTGTTGAAGAAGAAGAGGTGATCTATGTTGATGATGGGTTGCAAATGTTAAGAGACAAGGATGGTTAATTTTATGACCATATGGAGTATGAAGAAATAAATTTGGAACTACCCATGGCTAATCCTAAGAAGGATTTAGCAAAGATGATAGATGTAGCTGAAAACTTACCCCACCACTACGAAGAGTATCTTGCCTTGGGGGAAGTGATTTGTAAATCCATTCCTTTCAAAGATTATTTTTATTGCAGATTTGGATTTGAGCCTAAGAATGTAGATGATTACTCTTTCAATAGAAACAAATCATCCATAGAGGAACAAAGTTGTTCCACCTCTCTGAGCAATGAGGAGGAAGAAGAAAGCAAAAGTGAAGAGTCATCAAATCCATCAGCATGCTCAAGCATTTTGAGATTATTTGGATTTTCTTCAAGAAGATTATCTGAAAGTAATGATCATAGTACCATTCAAGAAGGAAAAACCTCAAGTTGTTTGAAAGAAGATGCTCCAGAAGATCTTGCTTGTTTCCCATTACTCCAAGAAGAGAATGAAGAGGAATGCATGTCAAGCTTCTTGGTGGGTGATCTTCAAATCATTGCTAAATTTGTTGGATTATTTATGGATGAATATATATATTTTGGATCATATCCAAAAGATGATTACAAATCAGAGTTACAGTCACCTCAGGAGCCACATACACAAGATGAAAGAAAGACCACACTTCTTGGGTGTGAATCAAAAATTTTGGTAGAAGAACAAGCCACCATAGTGTATGTACAAGAAGAGGATAAGGTGAATAAAATGAATGATAAAAGTTTTGATTTTTGCAATAGCCATGTACACTTACAACCATCTGATCCATGGGAGGATGGAAAGACTTCACATCATGGAAGTGAGTGTGCAGAAAATTCAAAGGCTGACCTGTATGTTGAGGATGAGTTTTATGTGGTGGATTCATGATACAAGAAAAATGGTCATATATGTCAGCTATTAGAAGAAGAAATATTGGTGGAGGATATTCTTGGTGAGCCACATCATTTGAGTGGATCACTAAAGGAGGACAGAAAGAAACTTAGGGAAGCCACGAAAAACATTGTTGACATCAATGCCTTGGTGGCAAGATGTTGTTGGAAAGCTTCTAGTGGAGACATGGAAGGAGAATCCTTTCTAGAGGAGTGCATAGCACTGAAAGAAGGCATGTCCAAGATGAAGGAGAGCTATATGAACTTAATATCTGATAGAGAACATCTCCTCATGGTGGCAGAAATGTGCCATTGTGCATTCGAGAGGGAAACACAAGAGTCTGAAAGATTCCATAGTAAATTGGAGGCTACATATGATTCCTTGAAAAGAACCCAAGAAGCTCTTCAAGAGTCAAGGTTGCAGATTGATCAAATTCAAAGGGATTTGAATGTACCACACCCCCCATATTGCATGGAAAAGAATCATGTGCACATGGTAGTAACTACTTTGGATGTGTTGAAGGAGCCTCATGTGGAGGACAACCACGAGGAAGGAGCAAATTTGTAGATGCTTGTGAAAAGATATGAGGAAGAAAATCTTGGCCAAGCACTCATTGAGATTGAGAAGAAGGATGTAGTGTTCTTAGCTATGGGAAATATGGTTGAGGACATTCCAATTGAATTAGAAAGAAAGAATG
>LPNX010195289.1:271958-388501 GCA_001517045.1 Pseudotsuga menziesii | reverse complement strand
ACTAAAATAGAGGATCAAGGATGTACTAGAATTTCTTGCATCAATAGAGGGTTGTTTGACATGCATCCTTGGAAGGAGACACCTTATGAAACAACCCTAAGGATGGCATATTTTTCTCCAGAAGAGGTGGCTGATCAAATTCCATATGGATCAGAAAATAAAATCCTATATTCATCCATTGATTAGGTGGATAGAAACATCTTTGGAATGAAGACCTTGGGAGGTAAAGAATTTTATTTCTACAATAAATTTTTTGTTGTGACTAGCATTGTCTTGACATGTGAACAGCAACGAAGATTTAATTTGCAGCCATTGGATACCTTCCATACACATGCATATGAGGTGAATTCTATTTTTTTGTGCTTGAGGACTGTGTAGACAATTTTGATGAGAACCAAGCACTTGGCCTTTTCCAGAAAAAACTGGAATTGTTTTATGGAGGATTGTGTAGACAATTTTGATGAGAACCAAGCACTTGGCCTTTTCCAGGAAAAATTGAAATTGTTTTATGGAGAGAGTCTCTTCCCAATGGGAGGGTCAAATAAGGATGAAGATTGGGAAGCCATAATTTGGGTGGATGAGTATTGTAGGGTTCTGATCCAAATTTCTACCCACACTTTTATTTCATCCTCATCAAGTGAGAATGAAAATTGGGAGAAGGAATTTTCCTTGTTGGTGCAATAGGAAGAGCTGGAGGATTTCCTAGGTGTTCATGATGACTTGTGGAATGCACCATCACCCTCCCATAAGACACATAGGCACATATGGCTGTCACTTCATGCCATTCAACCACATGTGGATTGGGTGGAAGACTACATGTCACACATGGAGTCTTCTTACAGAAAAATTTCTGCACATGATCAGTGGAAGACAAATAAGCAAGAAAATTGCCAAGGGAAGTTGTTGAGGAAAATATCTTGCACACAGTTGGATAGATGCTTGCATTATTTGACTAGTGGCAGAAAGTTGAGCCATTGGAAGTGTTCACATGGACCCTTTAGTAGGAGTGTCAGTCGCTTATCAGGTGGGATGAGGGGAGACATATTTGTTTTTCCTGATTTCATTTTTGGAGATGATTGTGATGCATCATCTTATTGTGAGCAGTTTGGAAATCCTTGTTGGTTGGATGATTCCTATACTCATTGGGGTTGGACATGGGACTCACACCTATGTATTTGCAGCAACATCATTGTGAGATTCAATGCTGATGTGCATCAAGCACATAAGGAACTTTATGTTGGGTGGGAAAATCTGACAGATTTCCAACTTTGCATTGAGAATTTCCAGTTTTCGGTGCAGTGGTATGATTTCCACAGCATGAATGCCATTTCATGTGATGATAAATTTGTATGGTGGATTCTAATGTTTGGATACTTACAGTTGAGGAAATGGGATCTAGGCATAAATTAGCTTGATAAGTTGTGTGGGAAGGCATTCTCACTAAAGGGGGTGCAATGCAAGCAATGAGACCCTGGAATTACTTGTTTTGGAGAAACTTTACAGGATGGCTTCATGGAGAAAGTCAACCTTTTTGCACAATGGATTGATGCTCCAGTTCTCCTACATGATGAACAAATTTGCAGCACTTTGGAGTGCTTCTGCTTCAGGACAAGTAGATTTAAGAGGGGAGGACTGTCATGTCCCCATATTTTGGGACATTAAAAGTGTTGACCATGATTAAATTCCTAGGCGCTCAAATTGACATTAATTATTATTCCTAGGAAAAATATTGATAATAATTGTTCTAAGGCATGTATTTAATTTTATTTCAACAATTTTATTTATTATGCACAATAATGATGTGGAATTAAGGCTTCCATGTTAGGAGGGCGCATTAGGGAAAGATAGTTAACTTGCCTTGGTAAAAATAAGAAAGTCCATGACAAAAGCAAGCAGGAGAATAAAGGGAAGTTTCCTAAAAGCAGAAAAAGCAGACAGAGGTAAAAGAAGGATTTTTTTTGAAGGAAAGAAAAAGCTTCCTTATGACCCAGGAAAAGTAGAAAGTTGTCATAACTCAAAAGAGGAAAATTTTGACTAAGGGAGGGCGCAGTTTCTAATTATGAAGGATGATTTGGACTTGGAAAAAATTCCACATGGTCCTACTTTCCTAATTTCCCAAAGGGGGTGTTTTTGTGGCTAGGGTTAGGTCACCATGGGGTTGACTTGCTCTCACAGGTCACCATTGGCCTCAACTTACTAAGAAGGTCATCCATAATTCTATAAAAGATGAATATGAACCCATTGCTTTAGTTTGGATGATTTGATATTGTGGTTATGCTATGTGAGCATACTCTCTGAGTGTTGTGCCTCAGACCATTGGGTGATGATCCCCAAATCCCTCCTCGCTTCTCTTCCATATCCCTTTATATATATTGCAGGTATATGGAGCACTAATTTCAGCCATTGAAGCTTATTATAGAAGTATATTACAGCCTCCATTAAGTTCAGGTCAAGCTCCAGTGAATCCCATGCTTCACTTATGCTCACAACCCCTTGCTGGTCAAGATTCGGGCCTCCTGCCCCTTAATTTTGGAAGCCTCTTGTAATGGTCAGTAAATAATGTTATTTCTATTTTTTAGTGTTAGTATATTCTGAAAATTAAAATTATCAGGTCGAGATATATCATACCCTGAAGAATATTATCTCAGTTTCATTAAAAGACTCTATTTTATCAGTGTATGGGGGAATTAAGTGAATATGAGTGTTGTAATGAATATTTAATGATGGGGAAGGGATTCAAATAAGTATTAATGTTTATAGAGTTCATAATTATATCTTTTATAAATCTTAGGTTTCAATTTTTTTTTATTTAATATGATTTAATAGTTCTTTTAAGACCTTAGCTAGATTACTAGTTTCTAATAACTAGTTTTACTGAAATTGATGCAAAATAGGTTCTGTAAAACCAAATTGAGCTCCGTCAGTTCCTATAGATCAGTAACAGACCCACCTTCCCATATAAATCTCTATAAACATTTTTGTTTTGGTTCATACTACCTTTTTTCATCCTCCTCTGCGCAGGGTTTCTCTTGACCATAATAGCCAAAAATCCCCAAATTCATACAAAACACCTCTAACCTTCCAGAGCCTTAGTAAAATATCTAAATACCTTTTATATATTAAATTAAGGTTGTAACAAACCTCTGCAAGTTTTTTGAATCCTTTGGTTGAAGCAGGCAGAACTACTCTCCTTAGTTGCACGGTTTGGATGCCCAGAAGCATGGTAGTAGGTTTCTGCGGCATGGATTCTGAAACCTAAATGGCACCAGATATAGATGTGCTAGGGGAGAGGAAATCCAATGTCTGACATCTCTTAGTTTTCTGCCCATTGATCACTCTTTTCCTCTACAAAATCTTCCCAAAGAAATCATTGTTTTTGCCAATCCGAGAAGGCTCTATGTGGACCCCTTAAATTTCAGAAATATTTAAGAAAAAATTATAGAATTAAAGTGTTTAGGTCTATACACCAGAATTAGGACATTGCAGCATGTCACATTTGATGAAGACTCAGCTTACAATAAATCCAGAAAGAGACCTGCTGAAGATCATGAAGAAACAGAAGCAGTCAGAATTCATGATGTTAGGTCATGATTTTGTCTTCCTTAGTTTTATGCTTTTGTTTATGTTTTTGAAATTTGCTAATATTTTTACTTCTAGGAAATTTTGGTGTAGAGGTTAATTTTGAGTTTATGCCTTCTAGTTTTCATCATTTTTTATTTTTTCCTATTTTTTAAAGCTTGCTTTTATAAATTTTGCTTGGAGTTCATTCTTGAAGGGTTCTATAAGGTGTATATTGATTAATGGTTTCATTAATGACACTGAGATGAAAGATTAATCATATAAACCAAGTCTTAAAACTAGATTAGTGATTAAATGACATGAAATTATGTGTTTGGACTTTCTTGTAGCATAAGAGCGAAATTGATGCACTAGCATGCTGCAAGAAAGTCGCGAGTGCCAAAATAGTCATTTTTCACTCTGATTTTTTCGGTGGTTTCGTTCCCAAGGTGTTAATCACATCAATTAGCATATTTGATACATGTCTTGTGAAGCTAATCATGGAAATAGGTGTCTGGTCATCGTGTGAGGGAGATCGTGGCAATTGTATGCAAATTCATGGAAAATGATGACAGTGAGTGGAACGAGGCAGAATTTTTGGGAATAGGTTCCTAAGCTGAAGATTACAAAGGAATTGAACGTCATGGTGGAGACATATTGCTAAGAAATCAAAATTTTGATAGTTGAAGGAAGAATTAGGGCTTCCCAGTGGTGACAGTTTGAAGTGATCTGGAGGGTTGAAGACAGCTGGAACGTGCAATTCGACACCTAACCTTTCAAGGGATCGACTTCCAGCGCCTGTATTAAACTTTGGATGAGGTATCTCGTGTGAAATTTGATAGGGTTTGTTAAATTTGGGGGTTTTTATGATAAATCCTGTAATGTCAAAATTTTAAAGAACGACATGAATTTACTCACTCAATTGACTTTGAAAGATGAGATATTAATCAAAATATCTAAATATTCATCATTTGAGTTAGTAAAGTTTAGAGCAGAACTATTGGAAGTCTTTGAATCTGTGATTAGGTCAAATTGCTGAAACTTGGCACAAAACATTTCCTAAACTAGTGATAGAGTAGACTTTGAGAGTTTGAAGGTAAATAGAGTACCAAAATTGTGCAAATTTGAAGAAAAACAGACTGTGAGATTACTGACAGGTGTTGCAAGTCATATTGAAAATGAAGAGGAGTGGAAAAACTAATAGGGCCGAGCTCACTGATCTCAGTTGGATAGATAAATTCCCAGGATGTGCTGAGCTATTTGAAAATGCAGGATGGTTGATATTTTTCAAGAAAATTGATGGATACAATACTGAGGTCTCCCATAAGTTTGCTCAATGTTATGACAAAGATACTGTATCTTTTGATACTTTGAAATTCAAATTGACCAAAGAGTTGGTAGCTGAGGCAACATGGGTTAAAAATGAGGGAGAACTTTGGTTTAAGAAAGTGCCATTCACTTTTAGTGCACAAAGGTACCTACTGCTTGGTATAGTTCTAGATTGGGGTAGGGGTGTGCCCATCCATAACTTTAGGCCTAAATGGGTAGAACCTATCAAGGTTTTACAAATTTATATTACATGTGAAGGAAGGTATGCCTTCGTTTTTAAATACCATTTCAGGTTCCTTCAACACCTCAGTAATGAATCAAAGATGAACTTGCCTTTCTTCTTGCTAAAGAGCCTGCAGAAGATGTCTTGCAGAATCAAAGAACACCAAAACCATACTAGACAGTCCATTTTTCACCATGGACTTATCAAACTCATTATCAACAGTGTTTTGTAGAGAGAAGGAAAAACTTGGGAATATTTCCTTTTTTGGTCAGGGTTTCAGAATAGTCAAGAAGGACAGTCTAATAGAAAGAAGGCTGATAAAGGACAGACCTTGATAAAAAAACTAAGACAGAAGATAAAGGTTAAAAATGAAAACAATGTCAAATTAGAGGAAGTTGCAGAGCCTGCAAAAGAAGATGGTGAATCTAAACAACATCTAAATGACATTGAGAGCAAATATTTACAGTCAGTTAATAAGGAGACTCAACCTGTTCAGGATGATGCACCAGCAGAGACATTTGTTGATGAAAAGATTGTACTTGTAGAGAAGGTTTCAGGTGATGAAGATGACACTAAGGTTCAAAAGAAAAGTCCAATTACAGTGTTGTCAGAGGATGAAACATACTTGTTTGAGGAGGATAAGCTTCCTATTATTGATGAAACTAAGGTTGGCACTAAAAAGGAATTTCACAGCCAGGAAGATAGGGTATCTGTACCAAAGAAAAAGAAGCTAAAAGTCATGGAATTTTCTTGAGTCACCCATCAGGGAAAAAATTTAAAAATGGTAGGTGAACTTGCTTCTGGGTGGAGACCAAAGACTAGACCCAGAAACAAGCTCAGGCTGAATAAGAAGAAATTACTAAACCCTAAATTGAATAAATAAGGAGTAATTGTGATTGATGACTCCTCCTCTGATGAAAAACTGGATGTTGATAAGGGTGACAGCAAAGGGAAAAGACCAATGAAATTAAAAAAAAGAATATGCCCTCACTAAGACTAAATTGTCTGATGTATTTTTAGAGATACGAAGCCAAATGTTAAAGGAACAACAAGAAGGTCAGATAGAGGTTTCTCATTCAGAAAACAAGCTGATGGTTGATGAAAATGTTCCCTGTGAACCTGAGATTAAAGAAAACCTAATTTTTCATGAGACTCCTACAAAATTGCTACCAGAAGATGAAGAAATCTATAGGAGACTAAACATTCCACGGCTTCCCAATGAGATGCAAAGTACAGCAGGAAATAAAGCATTTGATTCAAAGAAAGAGAATTTATAGAGAACTATAAAGCAGCATAAACATCAGGTGGAATATATGCAGGAGACAAATGATGGTTTGGTTATGGCCAATAGAATACTCAGAGAAGATCTGGATGAGGTGAATAGCCACTATCAGGAGCTAATTGCAGTCTCAAAAGAGGCATTGAAAAGAAAAATAAATATAGAGTCACAATTTACAATGCTAAAACAAACCATCAAATATCTACAGCAACAAAATGAAGAACTCACTAGAAAGATGGAAAATATGGAAGCAGAGCAACTGAAGGCTAGGAGAAGGGCCCAAGCTTTAGAAGTGATAGCCTTGTTAGCAGAGGCAGCTAAAGATCTATGAGGCTTGTTAACAAAATCAGTTATTTGTTATGTTTTGAAGGATATTTCATTTTTGTAATTATTATTTTGATAAAACCATTTCCATGAGTAGGCTGAAAAGCAGTTAGGGTTTAGTCTTTAACTGAATTTTGAAGGATAGTATTAATCTATGTCACAAAGAGGACTAAGGGTTCGAATTTTTGGCTGGCTAGAGGAGGTCTCCAAACTTGTTCATAAGCTAAGTAAATGACTCTTATGTGTATTTGAAGAACTGATTATGAAATATATGCTCCATTTTACCCTTTAGTTCGTTCTCTGGCTTCATTTATAGCTTGTTTTAGCTACATAGTTGGTAATTTCATTGTTGGTTTAAAGTTTTTATGCTTGTAGTGCTTACCATTTGTGGATGAACTTCAGTGCTATTTTCTGTTGGATACATGATTATTATGTTATGCATCTCAGTTTTTCTATGCTTGTGATTTAGTTCTTATTTGGGTTATGAATGCATTCCCTCTTGTCACCAAACTTCACAACCAAAAAACCTTAAAAAACCCTAAAAACCCAGTTTTGTTTTATTGAAATATTTGAGATTATGTTGGCTTGTTTTCTTGTAGTCTAGAAACAATTTCTGGCATAAACACATGACACAACCATGAACGAATAAATTAAAGAAGAAGATCAAGAATTTGAAGAACCTCAAGAACCTATAGATCCACCTCAGGAGAAAAATCCTCACAAGAGGAAACCTGCTTGGGTACGAGAAGCTATCCAAGGTGCAGAAAGATATGGGGCTCCAAAAGAGAATCACAGAGAAAGAAAGAGGACCAGATCCTGCTCCAGGTATGTAGCTTTATTATGTGACTTTATCAATAAATAACCTTCCAACTATGAAGAAGTGGCAGAAAGGAAAGAATGGAAGGAAGCTATGATCGAAGAGTATCAATCGATCATGAAGAATGATGTTTTGGATGTTGTCCCAAGAACAGAAGGGAAGTCTGTTGTAACTTCCAAATGGATCTACAAGATCAAGCATGCTGCAGATGGCATCATAGAGAAATATAAAGCAAAATTCATGACTCATGGTTTCCCACAGAAAGAAGGAATAGATTATGAAGAAACCTTTGCACCTATAGCCAGATACACTTCCATTAGATCAGTACTTGCTCTGGCTGCAGTAATGAAATGGAAGATACACCAAATGGATGTCAAGACTGCTTTCTTGAATGGTGTAGTTGAAGAGGAAGTGTATGTAGAGCAGCCACTCCGTTTTGAGACACATGACATGGAGTCTCATGTGTATAGATTGAAGAAATCCCTGTACGATTTGAAACAGGCACCTAGGACATGGTACGACAGAATTGGTGGCTTTCTATCCAGTTTGGGCTTTACCAAAATTAAAGCAGATTCCAACCTTTACTACAAGGTTGAAGATGGTAACCTAGTGATAATCCTACTGTATGTAGATGATCTGTTTGTAACATGTATGGATGGGTTGATTATTGATATGTGGAGGAAGCTTGCTGCCGAGTTCGAAATGAAGGACTTGGGTATGATGCACTATTTTCTAGGCATGGAGGTGTGGCAGAATGCAGATGGAATCTCCCTCGAACAAGGGAAGTATGCAGTAGAGATCCTGAAGAGGTTTGGGATGATGGATGTCAAGACCATGACTACACCTATGGCATTGAACCTGAAGCTATTGAGTGATGCTTCATCAGAAGCAGTTGATGCTATGATGTATCATCAAATGATTGGGTCCTTGATGTACCTGATGAACACGAGACTAGATATTTGCTTTGCTGTAAACACCTTGAGCAAGTTCCTGACAGATATGAGACATGTTCACTTGATTGCTGCAAAGCATATTCTGAGGTACTTGAGGGGTACAGTTGATTATGGGCTCAAGTATGAGGCAAATCAAAAGATTCACCTGGAGGGTTATGTTGATTCAGATTGTGCAGGAAGTGCCATCGATAGGAAGAGCACTTCAAGGTGTTGCTTTAGTATGGGATTGGGTGTGATCTCTTGGTTTACCAGGAAGCAATATTGTGTGGAACTGAGTACAACTGAAGTAGAGTATGTCACATCATGTTTAGCTAGTTGTGAGGCAGTATGGATGAGGAAGCTACTATCTAATTTATTTGATCTCCAGTTGGATGCTACTTGTATACATTGTGACAAATAGAGTTGTGTGAAGTTGTCGAAGAACCCGGTGTTCCATGACAAGTTGAATCATATCGAGATCAAATATCACTATATCAGGGATATGGTGCAGAGAGGAGTAGTGAAGCTCTAGTATGTTACGATGGATGAACAGATAGCTGATGTATTGACAAAGCCATTAGCTAGAGTGAAGTTTGAGTACTTCAGGGATAAGCTTGGTGTTCTCCAGATTGAGGTTCCCTCCAAAGGGAAGTGATGAGTCCATGAGCCATTCTGACATGGTGAGAGGATTGGTTCCTTCCATGGTCAGATGTAAGGGTTGAGCGATTCTATCATGATGTGAGGATTGGTTCCTCGCATGTTAGATATGAGTGCTGAGCCATTTTGATGTGACTGTAGGATTGGTTCCTACATGATCAGATATAAGTGTTGAATTCCATTCTTGGAATGGAGGTACCTGGTCAGTTATCAGGAAAGCTCAGTCTGGGACTGAGGGCCATTTTGATGTGACTGTAGGATTGGTTCCTACATGATCAAATGTGAGTGCAGAGCCATTCTGAGGCAATTGTAGGATTGGTTCCTACAATGATCAGATGTAAGTGCAAAGCCATTCTAAGGTGATTGTAGGATTGGTTCCTACAATGATAATATGTAAGTGTAGAGCCCTTTCGGCATGGAGGATTGGTTCCTCACATGGTCGAATGTAAGTGCTGGGCATTTCTGACATTGGTTGTTAGATGTGAGTGCTGGGCCTTTCTGACAGGATTATGGGATGTGTTCCCACATGGTCATATGTGAGTGTTGGGCATGCCTTTCTGATATGATTATAGGATTGGTTCCTACATGATCAGATATAAGTGTTGGGTAGGCCATTCTGACTTAGGGTCAGATATAAGTGCTGAAAAAGACCTACATGGAGGCTAGACCTACAACCAACATGAAAAATGGTTGGCTCTGTAGAACTTCCTATGATGAGAATAATCAAGAGATAGGACCCATGATGATGATCTAGTAGAGATGTTCTAGAACCAGAGATGATCCAGATTGAGTGATGATCTAGATATAGTGATGACGATCCAGATCGAGTGATGATGATCTAGATCGAGTGATGATCCATATCCAAATGAAGATGACTTGAAGATGACGAGGACTCGATGATGATCCAGACGATACAAAGAAGAATACTTGTGCTGATAAATTATGTCGACAGAATACCTTCCCAGTTAAGAAGGAGTGTTGATGTAATTGTAACTTCGGAATGTATTCACTTGTATTTCTTATGTATTGTACCCTGATGTTTATTCTGGGAAGTGTTTGTAATGTAATTGAGTCATTTCATGCCCCAATGTTCTGATCGGGAGTTTCTATAATGTAAACAAGTCATGTAAAGTCAATGTGGGTAACCCTCCTATTGTTCAAGGGTTAAAGTCTCTGTAGTTTTGGGGCCCTAGGGTTGTTAGACTCACCTAGTGAATTCGGCCCTAGTGAGTCATTGTCAAGTTGGGAATTAGTATAAATAGAGAGTGAGTCTCTCTATTTAACACACACTCTCTCACACTCAGTTGTAGCGCATTGCTGAGGGAGAAGAATTTGCCGAGGCTAGAAAGAAAGAGTCTACTGCTGTCGGGTGATCATCTTATTGTTTTGGGTTTTAATTTTGGTGTTGATTCTATCTTTGAGGAAGTTGCAGGGTTTTCTCCATTTATGGTTTCCCCAAGGAAAAACATTGTGTTCATTGTCTCTTGTGTTTGATTGCTATGCTTTTTATTCTCTCAGTTAAAGATCCTAATATAATGGTAGATTAAATGTTAAAATCTAACACTGCACTGTTGCCATTCTAATATGGATTTCTTGTGTGATGGCGTAGCCTTTAGTACATGCTCTAACATAGAAAATGATTGTGACCCTATGATGAGTCCTTCAAAGTCATGTAGGAAGGTTTCTAGGTTAGGTAAACCCTCATAGGTTGGAAGCTCTCCTACCTTGTTCTCCACCAATCGCACAGACCTTATGATTTGGGTGCACCTCCTCATAGAGACCTCATGCAACCGATTTTTCCAATTATCCAAGGCATTTCATGAGTCGGATGTGCATGAGCTAGCACTCTTCCAGTTTAGGTTTCCATCCATGGTCGGATTGATGTAATATTCTTGTAGCACAGTGACATTATAGATTTGGTCGAGATAGTCACCCTCTCCCTTGTTGTAGACAGGCTCGACACATATCTGTCATGTTATCCACTTTTTTGTACCATAGTTGGGTCACCTAAGGAGCCGCCGGTTGACAGACTTGTTTAAAGTCTGATTCCTATCTATTAGTTGATCCGTCTGCTTGTCTAGCCAATATTGGCTAGTCACTTTTTTATTTGAATAATTTTGACCATGGCCCTGCAGGGTTTGTAATAAAATGTGCTAGTAGGATATTTCTGAGTGGTTCGGTCTCCCGAGACGTAGAATCTCAAATAGGGTATTCCAGGGAATTTTTTGCCCCTGACAATTATGCTTTGCCTTTAGCCGAGTATAATTGACGAGGTTTTCTCCCGCTTCCTCCAAAGCTGAAATGCCTGATGTTGAATTATGGGCCTTGGGGGGTTATTAGAGCCCAACTAAGTGTTATAAGCCTACTAGACATTATTTATATAGATCATGGTCATGTCCTAAGTCATCTGGACACATAAAAAAATTTCGAAAAAATCTTCTTCAAACAGTGAAAAATTATTTTTTAATTACTTTTCCTAAGTTTTTTGGGTTAATTTTTCCATAAATTAAATGGAAAAACCCATTTGTGGCAAGTCGGTCATCCAGACTCAGAATTCAGTGATTGAAGGCTCTAACCTTAAGCCAAAAATCATTCTTGATTAGCCAGCTAGTCATAACCAACTTTCAGATCAGCAATCGGACACATAATGCCTTTTTACTCAAAAAAGTTAGTTTTGAGTTAAAAAATGATTTTGAGTGAAAAAAATGATTTTTATTAAAAAAAATGATTATTTTGGAGAAAAATAAAACTCTCCAAATTAATCCAAATTCAGTAAAATAAAAGGCTAAATGACATCTCATGGAACACTTATGATGATTGGAGTTATCATAACTCAGCTTCAGTAATCATTAAGAAAGCAATTAATTTATTATCAGTTATCAGCATGTCATCTCCAACTAAAGATGAGATGGAGATCTCTCATTGGTCCGGTGATTTGATCAAGGTGAACACTGAAGATTACACCATCAGTAGGCTTCCCAAACCTAACAAAGTAGGTTTCCAGACCTAGTAGGCAGCTTTCCCATGCAGCAGGGTTGGTTTTTTGGTTTTAGGGTTTTAGCACTCTCTCATTTGTTAAATAGAGGCTCTTTCAGCTCTATTGAGGATGGATCTTTATGCAAAGAACCTCTGGTGAATTATTGTAATGCTTGTTTCTTTTGCAACTGTATAATAAATTTTAAGGCTTTGGAGGCATACATGGTGTGTGAATGTGGATGAACAATTGGCGAATGAGGTGAAATGTTTCATTTTTTGTCTTTTATTGCTTAGGATTAGATAATAGATCATTATTTAGAAGGCTTCTATAAGCACGTAAGATTGGTCATTTGATGTTACAATTTGATCTTTTATGGTTTTGTTTCTATGAATTAAAGTAGCATCGATTATTCAGTTGTATGACATGCTCTTTATATTTTTATTTATCAAACATACATGATCTAATCCATTGTTTGCAAGTATTGAGTTGAAATTGTGCAGGTCATCTCATTGAAGCAAGTAGGAGTTTGAGCTCAGGTGCATCCTCTCCAATCGAAGCCAAGGAAACTTCCAAATTTTCAATATCCAAAAGAATCCAAACCCCATCAAAGTACCACAGGTTTGAATGTTTCTTTCATATTATTCATCTCTCAATTTTTTATAAAATCTTTATTTCCTTGGGATTAGGGCACGTTTTGGCTAAAGTGAACATTCATTCACTTAGCCTTTTCCCCGGTTGGCTGCCCTGTTTCTTTTTTGCAGCCTTTTAGGCCTTCTTTTTTGTAGCCATTCCTTCCCTTAGTTCTCTGTCCACTTTTCCCCACTTCTCACCCTTTTGGACAGCCCTCTTTTTCCTCCTCTTTCCACTTTTTGCAGCCCCTTTTCATCCTCCTTTTGGGCCATCTTTTGGGCTGTACTTTCATCCTTTTAGGCCTTTTATTTGCAGCCTTTCCTTCCTTTTGTTCACTGTCCACTTGTCCCCATTTTCACCCTTTTGGACAGCCCTCTTTTGCCTCTTTGTTTCCACTTTTTGCAGCCCCTTTCCATCCTCTTCTTCAACCATCTTTTGGGCTGTACTTTCAGCCTTTTTTACCCTCATTTGCAGCCCTCTTTCTCCCTTAGTTTCCATTCTTCTTTGACTTTTCTTTTGTCCTCTTTTCACTCCCTTTCCCCCTCTCTTGCCTTGCCTTTCTCTTTCCTCTTCTCTCTCTTCTTTTCAGTAAGTTTGGCTAGTTGTTTTTATCTAGTTTGTAGATTTATTTTCAAGTTATTTTTTTTATCAACTAATCCTATAACAAGTGTATGTATAGAGCTCTTAGTTTCAGGAATATGAAGGAGAGCCCAAAGGCCACAAGCAAGCAAGGAGTGCAAAAGAACAAAAAGACTATGTCCCTCTTCTCTCAATCCCCTTCTTTACCTATTCTTCCAAGAAGCAAAGAACACATCATCATTGTAAAAAACTAATAAAAAGGGCTACTAGGAGCAAGTCTCCTTTATTTTATACTTCCCCTATTTGGGGGAAGGGTGTTGTGTCATTTTTCATGATTTTTTAGTGTAGTTTCCTTTAAGCAATTAGTTTAGTTCTTTGCTTAGTCTTAGTTTCCATTTTTTGCTAATTTCTAGTTGTCCCTAGCATAAACAATAATTTCTAGATTTATTATTGCATTTTGGTATCTTGTTATATAATTGTCAAATCATAAAAAGAACCAAAATCTCTCGAATCTCACCATAAGGTGCATCAAGAGTGCTCTCTGTCGAAGAGCTTAATCAACCACTTTCATCTTAATTGTTGTGCTTGTTTAATCAATTAATTATTTAAGACTCTTGAACTTGCAAAAACACAAGTCAAGAACACTCTCTATCGGAGAGAATCCTAAGCTTGCACAATCCCTGCATTAGCTGCATATAGATCATCTAAGTCTCTTGAACCACTGTCATAAGATGGGGTCAAGAGTGCTCTCTGTCAGAGAGTCTAATTAATTTTTTTAATAAAATATTCAACACAAATACCCCTTTAATTAATTAACTCCCTTCCCTCCTTGTCGGAGTATGCTCTGACTGATTCTAGATCGGAATACCTAGAAACGACATTGGATATTTAAACCCTACAAGAGTAATTTAATAATCCTTAAACACCCTTAACCAATGCACCGGTGTTGTAGGGATCCTTCCAAAGTACTTCCTATTAGAGGCGCTGGAACCTCCCGCTGTCTTAGATTCCCGGTTAGCTGGTCACTTGACAATATCATCCTGGGATACTGGGCGGGCTCAACATGTCTTAAATGGAGGAAACTTAGAAGAGTCTCCCGGCTTTGACAAACCTTCATTGACACCCTAATAAAGAGCATTTTTAAAATTCTTAAAATCTACCAAGAGCACTTGCAAAACCTAATATTCACTAGCTTAATTCCTAGACTTTACTTCATGCATTTATTTGACTCCATAAGGCACTGGTCCTTCATTATAATTGAGTAATATTCTATCTTGATCAACTATCTATGGTTTATTTTGTTGATTATATCCGAATGCTTAAGTTACAAGTCTGGAATATTTTCTTATCTTTCAGTCTCTTGCTAGCAACGTGGATTGCTCTGATTTACGTGTCACATTCATAAACTTAATCATTTCTAATCACAAGTAAATCCTAAACAAACACCCATCCGCATCCAAAACATCTTAAAACTTAACTTAAACATTGAGCCATAGAAAAATCTTTGTTAGGGACTACCCCCCTTGGCTTCATTAGGAGTTAGCCTAAACGGAGGAGCTAGGAGTAGGTGACAGTACCTAGCTCTGTGCTTGCCCCCAAGGTCACACCTCTCCCACTTTCTCAAGTGAGGAGACAGCTTTCAGAAGATTTCTACTTCTAGTGTGCAATTGAAGGACAACATCTTTTGGTGCCGTTGTTGGGGACAAATCTTTTTGTTCCTGGACGACCTTTGTTTCTTTTAGTTTTTACCTTTTTTCCCTTTTTGGTAGATTTTTAGTCCAATCACTCTCTGAAATTAGACTTAAGTCCACCTGGCAACTCCATTGTCAGTTAACACCTCAAGGTATCCTACTAGAAGAAACTCTGTAGGTTTGGTCGATTTCATCCCTGACCCCGAAAATGTCTTTAGGAGGAGATTAAACAAACTATCTTCATGCAGGATCCTTGCATAACTTGGATCTGAGTTTGTTTCAGACATCCACATTTAATTTCCTGAAAACACTAATACCACTTTTTTTGACATATTGGGTGAGTATTTTACTCAGCTTGACTTTTCTCAGATACCAGGTCAACCCCACTGTCTTCTAGACAAAGCTGTCGTGAAGCTCCCAATGTATACAGGAACTGATGCCATTACCTCCGCCATGCACCTTAGGAACTTTTCCAGGTGTATCAACGCTTATGTCAATGATCCAGTCAGCCAACATGATGACGTGTATATGAAGTTATTTTCTCTATCTCTGGATGGAAAGGCAGGCGACTGGTATAGAAATTTACCAGACAATTCCTTTAATAGTCTAGCAGCTTTCAAAACTTCTTTCACCAACAAATTCGGTGAAAAGAAAGAACCTCGGCATCAACTTGCGTCCTTGACCAACATAAAGAAGAAAGACACAGAAACAATGGACGAGTTCAATACTAGGTTCACAGAATTATCAAATGTCATCCCTACTGAGTATGCCCCAACTAAACCAACCATCCTGGTATATTACATTAAGGCACTTAGTGGCAAAATGCAGTACTAGATTAGAGACAAGGAGCCTACTAACTTGCTCCAGGCTCAGGAGATGGCAATCAAAATTGATCTAAACATGCATTCATCTGGTGAGTCTAACCTCCATGGTTACTCAAGGTCTTCAAATACATTAAAAATCAGTGAACCGAAAGAAAAGGATCCTTTATCAGCTATGAAGGATGCCTATGAAAAACAAATGATTGAGATGAAGAAAAATATGGAGGAGGCAGAGCAGAAACACTTAGCACAGTTAAAAGAAATTCAAAATAGGGTGATCACAATGGAAATAACTCAAACTCACTCCACTCCTAGAATTTTTCTTGCCAATCCAACTTGGCAAAGAAATCCTCCCAACCAAGAGCAGAGGCCTCCCCATCAGCTAGAGGATGCTAACATGGTTGAGCAATATAAGCCATTTTGTAGGGCATGTAAAGACCTTCAAGAAGAATCTTCTTGTTATTATGCATGCTATGTTTAGGAGCATGGTTTTCCAGAGGGTTGTGGTCCTAAAGCATCATCAAGCGAGCCTGAGTACATAAACTGTGTAGATGACATGCATGATATTTCCGAAGAAATTTGGAGAGAGACAAAACAATATTCAAGAGAGCCTGGATATATTATCATAGTTGGACAACTCCATCCTGTCACCATAGAAACCTGGGGTCAAGTTGAAGATTATATTCAGAAATTGGATGATCTCACTAAAAACTTTAGCACTAATCCTACTAATGAGCATAATGATGATAGTTTGGAAAGTTTACTACCTTGCGACCTTTTTTCTGAAGAAGATGACTATGATCATGAGGAGGGATATAGAATCAGATGTGATACAAGTGAGGAAGAATCCCTTACATCTGAGATGGATGATAACTTTGAGACTTCAATTAAAAATCCAATCTTAGATGTTTCATGTGATGAGATTCCTCCATGCACTCCACCGGATGACAAATATTTGGAAAGTTGGGTCCCATGTGATATCTTTGAAACCCAAATTTTTGAAGAAGATTGTTTTGAGTGGAATGAGGAGTGTAGCCAGGGACTTGATACCAGTGATGAAGCATCTCTCATATTCGACATAGATGGCAATGATAATTATTGGACTTTTATTGAAATTCCAACCTATGATACTTTTGAAAATATTTTTGAGAATCTCATCTATGATGTGTCCAGCAAGGGGAGTTGTTATTCTGAGACCTATGAAAGTTTTAAAGAGGAGCAGTCAGAGTTTTCATATGATCAGTCAGAATTGTATTTGAGTATCAATAATAAGGATTCAAAAAAGCAGTGCAGTGAAGAATCAGATGGAATGCAACTAGTTGAAGTTTTTTCGCGACCATCGTCTTCACATATAGATGTTGCTTATGTTTTGGAGCAGCTTGGGGCTTATACAACGAGTTATTATTTGATAAGCCTTGATGATCAGCATGATGGAGTAGTTGACCTGTCGCAACATCCCGATTTGTATATCAGCGTTATCCATTCATAGATAGAAGTAGCCTGTGCAAGCACCTACCAGTTTAGGAGGAAGTTTGACAACATTATTCATGCCTACGATTCCCCATCCAGCCTACCCATTTTGGATCATCACGCAGGTTTGTATTTTCTGGAAATTGTGTCCTTACTTTGGCTGGTAACCAAAGACAAGGCAAAACTTTTTTATATTAATAAAATTCTTAAGTGGCTACACTAGATCTATGATTACACCTAACCTTTTGTGTATCATACTTAGAGTAGGAAAATAGGCTCCTTAAAGTGAGCATTTACTTTAGCATTTTTCTTTATGTACTTAAACATAAATAAATTTTTCAGTGAAGTTTTTTCTTTGAATAAAGCAACTTTTGGATCATTGGCTCTTTTTCATGAACTTGTGCTACTAAGGTTTTCTTGTCAAGTTGAGATGTTTTTATAGGATATGGAAACCAGAGATTCTGGGGTTCTCGTATGCTCTCCTTGCATAAGAGACTAGATCAAGCACATGTCCCGCAGTTGGAGCCAGATGTTATCCACTTTTTTGTACCATAGTTGGGTCACCTAAGGAGCCACCGGTTGATAGACTTGTTCAAAGTCTGATTCCTGTGTATCAGTTGATTCATCTGCTTGTCTAGCCAATATTGGCTAGTCACTTTTTTATTTGAATAATTTTGACCATGGCTCCGCAGGGTTTGCAATAAAATGTGCTAGTAGGGTATTTCTGAGTGGTTCAGTCTCCTGAGATGTAGAATCTCAAATAGGGTATTCTAGCGAGTCTTTTTCCCCTGACAATTATGCTTTGCCTTCATCCGAGTATAATTGACGAGGTTTTCTCCCGATTCCTCCAAAGCTGGAATGCTTGATGTTGAATTCTGGGCCTTGGGGGGTTATTAGAGCCCAACTTAGTGTTATAAGCCTACTAAACATTATTTATATAGACCATGGTCATGTCCTAAGTCATCTGGACACCTAAAAAAATTTCGAAAAAATCTTTTTCGAACAGTGAAAAATTATTTTTTAATTACTTTTCCCAAGTGTTTTGGGTTAATTTTTCCATAAATTAAATGGAAAAAAACCATTCATGGCAAGTCGGTCATCTGGACTCAGAATTCAGTGATTGAAGGCTCTAAACTTAAGCCAAAAAATCATTCTTGATCAGCCAGCCAGTCAGAACCAACTTTCAGATCAGCAATCGGACACATAATGCCTTTTTACTCAAAAAAGTCAGTTTTGAGTAAAAAAATGATTTTGAGTAAAAAAAATGATTTTTATTAAAAAATGATTTCTATTAAAAAAATGATTTTTATTTTGGAGAAAACTAAAACTCTCCAAATTAATCCAAATTCATTAAAATAAATGGCTAAATGACATCTCATGGAACACTTATGATGATTGGAGTTATCATAACTCAGCTTCAGTCATCATTAAGAGAGCAATTAATTTATTATCAGTTATTAGACATGTCATCTCTAGCTAAAGATGAGATGGAGAGCTCTCATTGGTCCGGTGATTTGATCGAGGTGAATACTGAAGCTTACACCATCAGTAGGCTTCCCAGACCTAACAAAGTAGGTTTCCAGGCCTAGCAGGCAACTTTCCCATGCAGTAGGGTTGGTTTTTTGGTTTTAGGGTTTTAGCACTCTCTCATCTGTTAAATAGAGGCTCTTTCAGCTCTATTGAGGATGGATCTTTATGCAAAGAACCTCTGGTGAATTACTGTAATGCTTGTTGCTTTTGCAACCTTATAATAAATTTTAAGGCTTTGGAGGCATACATGGTGTGTGAATGTGGATGAACAATTGGCAAATGAGGTGAAATGTTTCAATTTTTGTCTTTTATTTCTTAGGATTGGATAATAGCTCATGCTTTAGAAGGGTTCTATAAGCACGTAAGATTGATCATTTGATGTTACAATTTGATCTTTTATGGTTTTTTTTCTATGAATTAAAGTAGCATCGATTATTCAGTTGTATGACATGCTCTTTATATTTTTATTTATCAAACATACATGATCTAATTCATTGTTTGCAAGTATTGAATTGAAATTGTGCAGGTCATCTCATTGAAGCGAGTAGGAGTTTGAGCTCAAGTGCATCCTCTCCTCTCAAATCCAAGGAAACTTCCAAATTTTCAAGATCCAAAAGAATCCAAAACCCATCAAAGTACCACAGGTTTGAGTGTTTCTTTCATATTATTCATCTCTCAATTTTTTTATAAAATCTTTATTTCCTTGGGATTAGGGCATGTTTTGGCTAAATTGAACATTCATTCACTTAGCCTTTGCCCTGGTTGGCTGCCCTCTTTATTTTTTGCAGCATTTTAGGCCTTCTTTTTTGCAGCCATTCCTTCCCTTAGTTCACTGTTTACTTTTCCCCACTTCTCACCCTTTTGGACATCCCTCTTTTGCCTCCTCTTTCCACTTTTTGCAGCCCCTTTCCATCCTCTTTTTGGGCCATCTTTTGGGCTGTACTTTCATCCTTTTAGGTCTTTTATTTGCAGCCTTTTCTTCCTTTTTTTCGTTGTCCACTTGTCCCCATTTTCACCCTTTTGGACAGCCGTCTTTTGCCTCTTTGTTTCCACTTTTTGCAGCCCCTTTCCATCCTCTTCTTCAACCATCTTTTGGGCTGTACTTTCAACCTTTTTTACCCTCATTTGCAGCCCTCTTTCTCCCTTATTTTCCATCCTTCTTTGACTTTCCTTTTGTCATCTTTTCACTCCCTTTCCCCCTCTCTTGCCTTGCCTTTCTCTTTACTCTTCTCTCTCTTCTTTTCGGTAAGTTTGGGTAGTTGTTTTTATCTAGTTTGTAGATTTATTTTCAAGTTATTTTTTTTATCAACTAATCCTATAACAAGTGTACGTCTAGAGCTATTAGTTTTAGGCAGGTGAAGCAGAGCCCAAAGGCCACAAGCAAGCAAGGAGTGCAAAAGAACAAAAAGACTCTCTCCCTCTTCTCTCAATCCCCTTCTTTACCTATTCTTCCAAGAAGAAAAGAACACATCATCATTGTAAAAAACTAATAAAAAGGGCTACTGGGAGCAAGTCTCCTTTCTTTTATACTTCCCCTATTTGGGGGAAGGGTGTTGTGTCATTTTTCATGATTTTTTAGTGTAGTTTCCTTTAAGCAATTAGTTTAGTTCTTTGCTTAGTCTTAGTTTCCATTTTTTGCTAATTGTTAGTTGTTCCTTAGCATAAACACTAATTGCTAGATTTATTATTGCATTTTGGTACCTTGTTATATAATTGTCAAATCATAAAAAGAACCAAAATCTCTTGAATCTCACCGTAAGGTGGATCAAGAGTGCTTTCTGTCAGAGAGCTTAATCAACCACTTTCATCTTAATTGTTGTTCTTGTTTAATCAATTAATTATTTAAGATTCTTGAACTTGTAAAAACACAGGTCAAGAGCACTCTCTATCGGAGAGCATCCTAGGCTTGCACAATCCCTGCATTAGCTGCATATAGATTAGCTAAGTCTCTTGAACCACTGTCATAAGACAGGGTCAAGAGCGCTCTCTGTCGGAGAGTCTAGTTAATTGTTTTAACAAAATCTTCAACACATACCCCTTTAATTAATTAACTCCCTTCCCTCCTTGCCGGAGTATGCTTTGACCGATCCTAGATCAGAATACCCAGAAATGGCATTGGATATTTAAACCCTACAAGATTAATTTAATAGTCCTTAAGCACCCTTAACCAATGCACTGGCGTTGTAGGGATCCTTCCAAAGTACTTCCTATTAGAGGCACCGGAACCTCCTGCTACCTTAGATTCCCAGCTAGCTAGTCACTTGACAATATTAGCCTTGGATACTGGGCGGGCCCGACATGTCTTAAATGAAGGAAACTTAGAAGAGTTTCCCAGATTTGAAAAACCTTCATTGACACCCTAATCAAGAGCATTTTTAAAATTCTTAAAATCTACCAAGATCACTTGCAAAACCTAATATTCACTTGCTTAATTCCTAGACTTTACTTCATACATTTATTTGACTCCATAAGGCACTAGTCCTTCGTTATAATTGAGTAATATTCTATCTTGATCAACTATTTATGGTTTATTTTGCTGATTATATCTGAATGCTTAAGTTACAAGTCTAGAATATTTGCTTATCTTTCAGTCTCTTATTGGCAACGTGGATTTCTTTGATTTACGTGTCACATTCATAAACGTAATCATTTATAATCACAAGTAACTCCTAAACAAACACCCATCTACATCCAAAACATCTTAAAACTTAACTTAAACATTGAACCATAGAAAACTCTTTGTTAGGGACCACCCCATTGGCTTCGTTAGGAGTTAGCCTAAATAGAGGAGCTAGGAGTAGGTGATAGTACCTAGATCTGTGCTTGCCCCCAAGTTCACACCTCTCCCACTTTCTCAAGTGAGGAGATAGCTTTTGGAATATTTCTACTGCTGGTGTGCAATCGACGGACAACATGTCCCTCTAATGGATCAATGGGAGACATTACCCTCATCTCATTATCCTCAAATAAGATATGAAACTATTTATTGGCCTCTATCTCCTTACTTACACAACCCAAGGTTCAACAATAACACAATACCAGCAAGACACTAAAAGACATTGACCCGATAGAGAAAGCTCAGTCAGAAACGCTCACGAGGCAGGCATAGTCTCACCCACTATATCTTTATGTGTAACTTTCAGAACCGTGTTTCTGAAGTTGGAGAGGGATTATAGTCCCTTGGCGCACAACCAAGGCACTCAACAGAGACAGGAGGATGGAGTTTATTACTATGTGACAGAGGTGCAACTGTGTTCCACAATTGACGTGCGACATAACCTTGTCCTTATCCACTTAACAACTGGCACAACTATGCGGCGGAGCTGATTCCTTGCTTATAATGAATAGTGTGCGACTTATATTATAACTTAGCATATTCAACTAAGAAATCATCCATAACATGTCAATGACGCCTTCACACTCATTCATTCACTGATTGGTAATATTGTGACATACATTCAACAATAACCATAAACTATGCAAAGTAAGAAAACATCAACATAAGCATTCAATCATTCAACAACATCCATCCATTCGACATAGAAAACTAACGTGGAAACCCATTGGGAAAAAACCACCAAGGTGATCTTCATCTGGCATGAGAAATATAGGTAGCACCATGTAGTCTACTACTTGCCAAATGTTCTTAAGATATGTATATATGACTCAATATTATTTCTCTCATGCTCTTTAGTTTATTCTTCTATCTACTCTTATTGATTTGCACACAGCCTAGATCAACTCTTCTACTTTACTATTTGCACACTCAGCTGCATATTCCTTCTACTACTAGCGGTCTACACACTCAGCTGTAAGATCCACGGCTCAACAATCTTCTACTTCTACTAAACTCCTCTTCTAATTCAACACCACTTCTACTCTTCTAATTGAATCTAACTGACACTAACCCTTATACAGATCGGGTTCCTTCTATTTATAGTATTTACAAGACTGCGTAGGGTTGACTAAGTACTACTTAGTTATTACAGACTCAAGTGGCTACAAAATATCTACAATTACATTGATGAAAGACCCAACTGGCTGCAAAAGTACTGCATGACATTAACCACAGCCACAACTAGCCATAGAAACGTCTTTCAGCCTTCTGTACTGGTCATAACTAGTCGCAAAACTGTCCTTGGTCTTCTTTTGATTTGTTGATTGCTCTACTTTAACTCTTCTACCTACCTCCTCCACTGACTCAAATCTTCCTTCCTCGTCACAGCTATCCTTGTCACAACTTCCTTTGCTATGCGCTTGTGCTTCTTCCTTTATCTACTTAACTCTCGTCACACACCTGCTTTTCCTCTTTCACTTGTGTGGCAGATTCTTCCTTATGCACTCTTCCTAGCCCAACTGTACATGAGATAAAGAGTATATTAAAAACTTTATAATTAGAGGGAATTGAATTCCATAAATTGCAAAGCTCTCATTTCCACTATTTTGTCTAGACCAAACCCTTAACTTTCTTGATTTTGTTTCCTAGTGTGTGGTAAATTTTTCCTAGTCTAAACATGCTATAATGGACTGAAATAAGTCTAAAATCCTTTGTCCCATCAATTCAATGGTTGTTAGAGATGCGTTATAAGTTCCCCAATCATTTTTCCAAAACCTGTAATATTTTTCCAAAGAAAATGTATTTGAATAATTCAGACATGCTACAACCAAAGAAATACAAACCTTTTTATCTAAAAGCCTTAAACCTGAGATTTCCATTGAAAACGATCCTTTTCACCTTGAAATTGACATGTTTAATGAGGGAATCCTAATGGGTCCTATATTTTTTGAGTGATTTTTTAGGGTTGGATAGTGATGGGTTTGTCTCTGAGGTCATATTGCATTTGTTATTTTGATTGAGTATGTATCAGACTAATTCCGAGTTGAGTCAATGTTGTTTCCTTAAATTTGATGAATTCCTACTTGAGAATATTCATTCCTGGCTAGTGAATTCCCACATTAGTAGACATTTCAGGTTCCAATATTACTTGGTGAGGATGTTCTTGTTCTTCAATGAAGATAATTTGCAATTTCCAGAGATAGTGTTCACCTATGATAAATAAGCTAGAGTGTTACCTGAGATGGAAGAAATGATGCAATTTAGTCCAGACATAAGGGTTGGATACTGGTTCCTTATAAAGGAACACACAATCATCAGAATATATGGTTTTTCTCATGAACCATACATATTTCCTTCATTTTTTACACCCAATATTTATGCCTTGGAATTTATGAGGAAAAAGCTTATTATGGAGAATGAGCACTTTTTGAATTTCAGGAAGTCTTCAACGCTCAAATTTCCTCTGAAGGTAGGTCCTTTATTCTGAAAAACAAAGTTTCTCTCTTAGTAATTGAAGGTCTACTCCAGGATACAAATTTTATGAAAGCCACAAAAATTAATTATGATCCTTGTCACATCATATAACAAAGGAGGAAGTAGAACAAAAACAAATCATTTGATCACCAAGAGATAGAGGGGTTATCTCAAAGAGCTAATTTAATGAAATAACATCCTGAAGTAGAGAGTCCAGAGAGCTTGCAAGAAAATCCCTTTGCCGTAATGAAGTCAACATCTATGATAATACCAACTCCCAGTAAAATTGATATCACTGGCAAGAGAAGCATTTCAGAGTTAACTGAGATTGAATATGAATATTCAGAGGTAGAAGAAAGACTAAAAGTGGATTCATATAAAGAGATGGTTGAAGTTGAAGGAAATAAATGAAAGAAAAGGTTCAAGGCCCATATTTTCAAATAAACAAATATAGTTTTGCAGAAGCATAAGAGAGTGGTTCCAGTGATAGGTACAAGTCAATAAATGAATTGTATGCTAAAAATGCTTAGGATAAAAATATTTCTTCAGAAAAAGGTCTGAAGCTTTTTTCCCGAGGTAGGAGACATTTGTGACAAAGAAATTTCACTAGTCACTATAACAGACCATGAGAAAAATACCCTAAATTCAAAAGTGGCTACCTAGGACAATGAGACTCAAATTACAAAATATTCCAGTTCCTGATAAGATTCATTTACATAAGAAAAATGGAGAAGTGGTTTACACTGGTACGATGAAGGCTATATTAAAGGTTTCCAAATTGCAATCTAGAGTATCAAGGTTGAAGAATCAACTGAAGAAAGAGAAAGTTGAAAATAAAATGTATCATCAAAAAATCAAGAAGCTTTAGGTTGATGTTTTATCTATGGGTAGTGAGGTAGACAATGGAAAAACCACAAAGAAAATTTTAGTTGAGAAAGAAAGTATTATCCAAATGCTGAAGAAGAAACTAAATATTCCATCCACCTCGTTGATTCATGCTTATGAATTTATAGTTTTGGAAAAGGAAAGAGAATCACTGTACCAAGAGATGAGTGATAGAAAATATAAACAATTATATTTTTTTGAAGAACAAATCCAATAGGAGAAAGAAAGGACTTTCCTTATAGCAAAAATTGATGTCTTAAATGAAAATCAATTAATTTTGGAAAAATAAAGGGGAAAAAAATTAAACAAAGGACAAGTGGAATTTGGTCAGCCAAGTATAGAGATAGACACATAAATTATAGTTCAATCTATTGGAATAATCAAAACCCATTCCCATACTTAGGATATAAAATTTAACCATTTTGGTTAAATTCCTAGGTCCTACACTAGGTAGTTAACATCCACTTGCATTTTTGTGGTCAAACTTGCCAATAATACCTCCAAGAGCGCTTTAGAAAGATCATGGAAAATATTCTTCCAACCCATCAGACTACCCAGTTTAGTAAGTGTGCATTCTTGCCTTATCCATAGTTTCCTACTTTTTTCTGCAATTTTAAGGTAAAAGGTAAAGCTAGTTTTAATGTAGATTACCTTGTTTTTTTAATAACACACCCTCCTTATTTTACTCACCTAAAAGTATGATTTAGTCCATTTTCATTAAATTATCAGATATAACAAATCATTCATCCAATTCCTGATCCTCTTAACATATTAGGAAAGTGTTTTATGCACCTATGAGGGATTTTGACTAGTTTAGTAAGCCCTCTTTTGTACTGATTCAAATGACATATTTATTATTTAGAATCCTTGGATTATATACATGGTTGAAAACCATATTTCTATATAATGATGTTTGGTGTAAAATAATATAACAACATTTTTTGTTATTCAACATATCCAGTATCCTTTTGAGTGTTTCTTGCATATTTTTCAAGCAATTTTGTGAGTTCAATTGATCTAATATTGGGATAAATTTACACATGGTATCAGATACTTGGTAGCTTGATTTTTATCCTCTCTTATTTATTTTTTAGGGTCGACATCATTCACTGGGAGTGGATTCTATTTGTTTAAGGGTGCAGTTGTTGAAGAATGGATCAATCTCACCATATCATCTTGAATCCATTAAACTAATTTGAATGGAAGGAAAAAATGGAGATTATAATTGTGGAAATTGAACACAAGAGATAGAATAAATACACTCACAAAATTTCTAATCAAACATGCAAAATTCACACCAAAGGAGACTGAAATTAAAGCATAACACTGATTTGTATTCAATAAGTGTACAATAGCCAACCTTGTGAAATATTAGGCTGTTGCAATATATAATTACATGATAGAATTGAATGCATAAAGATTCCATTTGAAATAGTTAAAAAGTAGGCTTACTAAATATAGTCAAATCCCCCATAGGTGCATAAAGCAGTTTCCAAATGTATGAAGATGCTCATGAATTTGAGAAGTCAAGTGGGAAAGATAAAGAGGGATGAAAAGAAAACTCATACATGCTTTTATTTGGAGAAAAGGAACGAGTATGATGTGGTCAAAAAACAAGTCAAGTATACCTAGTCTAGCTTTTCCTTTTGCCTTAAATCAGAATAAAACAAGGAAGATTTTTATAAAAAGTAGATATGCACTTTGGAGGATCTAGAATAAAGTAGACATGCTAAATTTGGTTTCCAGGATGTTTCCCAAGCACTCCATGACTCAGTTTTAGCATGTGTTGACTTCTAGGACTTGTAGAAGGCAACTAGCATAGAATGGAATCTAGAAAACTAGGTAATAAGACAAAAATAATTAAAATTAATGTCGAAGGTAGGTAACTATGGGTTGATTATTCTAACACCCCCCTTTAAGCCTAAATTTATGAGTAAATATTAGAAAACTATAGGTCCTAGAAACAAGGCTTAGTCACCCTTTACATACTGCTTGTCCATATAACCAAGGAAAGAGGAAAAAACCCAGTGGGAAAATCCTCCCTTAAACATGGATAGGAATTTTTTTTTTTTGGAAATATTGTCATCAATCATGCTTCATAGCATGATCAACAATCCCCAGCAGTGATTTGAGATTGTTGAAGGTCTTCTCACGAAAAACTTTGGTGAAGATGTCTGGTACTTGTTCTGAAGATGCATAGGAGAGTAGATCAATGGTGCCATCATGCACAAGCTGTTTGATGTAATGAATATGGATCTCAATGTGCTTGGTTCGTTGTTTCTGAATTGGATCATTATAGAGTCGAATGGTGCTTTGATTATCATAGTAGATAATAGTTGAAAACTCTGATTCGAAACAACATTCTCCAAGTATCCCTTGCAACCAGAAACATTGAGTTGCTACATTTACAACTCCTCTATACTCTGCTTCTATAGATGAGAGTGCTATGGCACTCTACTTCTTACTTGACCAACTGATTGGTCATTCTGCAAGCATGAACACATATCCTGATGTAGAATTTTGATAAGTGTTGTCACATGCCCAATCACTGTCAGTAAACCCAATCAAATCAAGATCATATTTTTCTTTGTAGAATATCCCATGAGTTATTGTTACTTGAACAAAGTTTAGGATCCTTTTGGCTGCTCTCCAGTGGATCTCATGAGGCTGATCCATGTATCTCAAAGCCACACTAATTGCTTCTTCAAGATTAACTCTTGAAAGGAAGGGAGTCTTGCTTGGCTTGCAATCTTTCATGTTGAACTTGTTCAGCAAATCCAGAGCATACTTGGACTGATTTACTTTGATTCCATGTTGTGATTGAGCAATTTTGAGACCCAAGAATCGGCTCAACAATCCTAAATATGTCATAGAAAATGTATGGTTCATTGCATCCTTCAAGGAGGAAATCTCTTTCTTTGAAATTCCTGTAATCAGAAGGTCATCCACATACAAGACAATAATCATCAAAGAACCATGAGCTTCAAATAAACATTAGGATTAGAATTACATCAAACAAAACTCAGTGATAGAAAAAATACATCAATCTTGGCATACCAAGCCCCGGGGGCTTGCTTGAGCCCATACAATGATTTCTTTAACTTGCACACTAAAGATGGATTAGAAACAAACCCTTCAGGTTGCTGCATGTAAATATCTTCAGTGAGATCTCCATTTAGGAAATCACACTTCACATCCATGTGATGTATCTCCCACTGCTTCAAAGCTGCAATGGCTAGAGCTAGTCTTATGGAGTCCATCTTTTCCACTGGTGCAAAGGTTTCATTGTAGTCAATACCATGTACTTGTGAGTAGCCCTTGGATACCAATATTTACTTATATTTCAAAGGTGAACCATCAGCAGCAAACTTAGTCTTGAAAACCCACTTACATTGAACTAGCTTTGTCCCTGGGGGAATATCAACCAGCTCCCAAGTGTTGTTCTTCTGGAGCGAGCTGAATTCTTCTTTCATGGTTGTTTTCCATATTGGATCATATGATGCATCTTCATATGTCTTTGGATCTGATTCAACCATCAAATATCACTTCTCAAAAAATAGAGAATCTTTCACACAAAGGGCACTCTCAAATTGAGATCTAGTCCTCCTAGTGTCACTAGGATTTCCAGCTAGTTCCCCAGCTACCTGAATGGTCTTTGCTGCCCATTTTTGTCTTGTAGGAATGTTAGGATCTACAATCAAATCATAATTATCATAAATATCAGAATCAACAAACTCATTAGTCTCTCCACTTACAATCAATGGATCTGGTGGTGAAGAAGACTCTCCAACTTCAACTACTACTAAAGGCTCTTCTTGGAACTGGACACTTCTTTCAATGAAATATTTGTTATTGCTCAATTTTATCAGCTTGTACCATTTTAAATATTCAGAATACCCAACAAATAGGCACTCTTGGATTTGGGGCTGCAAAGCCTTTCTCTTTTCAATTGGAATTCTGGCCCAAGCCTTTGAGCCAAAAATCCTAAAATGGGTCACATCTGGCTTGTGCCCACTCCAAGATTTGAAAGGAGTCATACCATCAAGATACTTGTGAGGAACCCTATTTTGGATGTAGGATGCACAGTTTATAGCCTCGGACCAAAACTTTGGTGGCAAAGTGTTAGCCTCCATCATGCAGGTTGCCATCTCCTTCAATGATCTGTTCTTTCTCTCAACAACACCATTTTGTTGTGGTGTGTAAGGGATTGAATGCTGCATATGAGTACCTGCATCTTTACAATACTGAATGAACTTAGAGTTGACATACTCACCACCATTGTTAGATCTAAGGATATTTAGTTTCCTCCCAAACTGGTTTTCAACCAAGGCTCTAAAGACTTTGAAGAGGTCAAAAACTTCAGACTTATGCTTTAGGAAGTAAACCCAACAATACATGGAAAAGTCATCTATGAAGTTCAGTGCATATTTGGCTTGAATCATGGACATATGAGGGAATGGATCAGAAATGTCACTGTGGATCAGCTCAAGAGGTGCAGAGTTTCTCTCATGACTATCTTTCTCATACTTGTGCTCTGGGTGTTTTCCTAGGATACAACCTTGACAGACTCCCTTAGAAAACTTGATCTTTGGTAACCCTATGATCATATCTTTTTCACTCAAATAAGAAAGATACTTGTAGTTAATATGGCCAAATATTTCATACCAAATCTTGCTTGCTTCATTAGCATGAATCATAAGAGCAGAGGGGTTTGAGTAGGGTAGAAAATGGGAAAACTTGTACACTTTCGAAGTGTGATCTACAACACCTTTTTGCTATGACTTTACCATTCGAAATCTCAGTGATTTCAACATCATCAGGGGATAATATGACCTTCTTTGGAGACCCATCATGAGTCATATGATACACTGACAAGAGACTAGAAAAAAGACCTGGAACATTCAACACATTATTGAACTTACCATGGTCAAGATCAATCCTTCCCTTCCCCAAACTGTTAGTGAGAGAGTCATCTCCCAAAACTATTGGTGGACCTTTCGACATGTCAAGAGAGGATAATATCTCTTTTGTTGAAACCATATGTCTAGAAGTTCTAGATTCTATGATGAAGCTAGGTGAGCTTGATGTGCAAGCAACCAAGGCATGTACTCTCTCTCTCTGTCCTCTGAATTTGATCCTCCTTCCCTCTTCTTTGAGCAATCAGGAAGGGAGGTGTTATTCTTATCTAGGAGTTGGGTCAACATGTCAATTTTATTTTTCATACAAGAGCTCTTAGGATGATAGCCCTTACTACAGTGTGCTCACTTGCTCATTTATCCTTTGTTCTTCTTCTTCTGGGAGTTCTTCTTGGAACCTTGGGGTTCCTCTTGAGACTTGTTCTTCTCTCTCTTTTGCTTAGGTGGATTTTTAGCTTTCTTCTTGCTTTTTGAATCCACCTTTGAATCTCCAGCAACCAAATCTTGGTCTTTGGAAGGTTTGATGATGCCCATCATCACCAACTTATCTTGCTCCTGTGTGAGGGATTCCATGAACTCTGCAAGCTTAGGCATCTTCCAGGCTTGAGCTTTCAACTTAGTGGCATGGAAGGTCGAAAAAAATAAATAAATAGTCAGGACCAATCTTAGAAAGTATGGCCAAAACTAGTTGCTCTTCCTTCTTTTCGATCCCACATTGTTTCAACTACAAAACAAGGGCCTTAAACTTGGAAAAGTAGAGTTGCAATGATTCGAAGCTACTGGGACTTAAGGATATCAGCTCATTATCAATTTGATTCCCCCTCATCTCATCTTTCTTTCCAAAAATCTATTCTGTACTCTCCCACACTTCATTAGGTGATGTCAATCCATCAATATGGAAGAGGAGGTCTCTTGAAATACTCAGACACAAAAGACCATAGGCCTCATCCCTCCTGTTGTGCCATTTAATTATCTCTGCAGTTGCATTGGGATTTCCATAGTTACCTTGTAGATATATTTTTATCTCAACAATATCACCATCTTAGCTTTCCACTTAAAGAAATTGAATAGAGTCAAGATGATCTTCTGAGATTGGTCCATAGCTCAGAAACTGTGCCCTCCAGTCAACAGAATGCACTCCCAGTCAATATGTCAAACCTACAATAGCAATAAGGAAGGAGAGAAATCGATTTACAAAGGCTCTTATACCATGTGGAAATTGAACCCAAGAAATAGAACAATTACACTCACAAAATTGCTAATCAAACATGCAAAATTCACACCAAAGGAAACTGAAATTGGAGCATAACACTGATCTGTATTCAATAAGTGTACAATAGCCAACCTTGTGAAATAATAGGCTTCTGCAATATATAATTACATGAGAGAATAGAATACATAAATATGCCATTCAAAATAGTCAAAAAGCAAGCTTACTAGATCTAGTCAAATCCCCCATAGGTGCATAAAGCAGTTTCCAAATCTATGAAGATGCTCACAAATTTGCTAAGTCAAGTGGGAAAGATAAAGAGGGATGGAAAGAAAAATGATACATGCTTTTATTTGAAGAAAAGGAAGGAGGATGATGTGGGCAAAAAACAAGTCAACTACACCTAGTCTAGCTTTTCCTTTTGCCTTAAATCAAAATAAAACAAGGTAGCTTTTCAGAAAAAGCGAATATGCACTTTGGAGGATCTAGAATAAAGTAGACATGCTAAATTTGGTTTCCAAGATGTTTCCCAAGCACTCCATGACTCATTTTTAGCATGTGTTGACTTCTAGGACTTGTAGAAGGAAACTAACATAGAATGGAATCTAGGAAACTAGGTAATGAGACCAAAAAATTAAAATTAATGTCTAAGGTAGTTAAATATGGGTTGATTATTATAACACTAATGAGGAGTAAAGGAATATACAGAGTGACCATGCCAACTAAATCTGATCCTAATTTAGCATCTGAGAAGATCAAATGGAATAATAGGAGAGATGAGGCATATTGTCTCTTATGTCTCATCTTCTCTAGATACCTTCTATTCCATCTTGATGGATTGTCATCACCAGATGAAGTATGGGAGAATATTCAAAAATCATTTGGGAAGACATATGAGATGAGGGTTCATCAATTGGAGAATGAGTTTATTTCACTAAGTGCAAGTAGCTTCGAATACTTGAAAGTATACTTCTCCAAATTCAAATCACTGGTTTTGCAGCTAAAACAGTGTGGTATAGATAATAAAGATGAACAACTAGTCTTGGTCGTCCATTCAAAGCTTGTCCATGACTACTCAGTATTTGTTTTGACCTTCCATTCCACAAAGCTCACATCTTAAACCTGGAATATTTATTTTTCATGGAATCCTTGACTCGGGAGCAAGCAAAATTTGTCATGATGGGCACCATCAAACCTTCCAAATATCAAGCTTTTGTTGCTGGAGATTTCAGGATCAATTCCAAAGGAAATAAGAAGGCCAAGAAGCCTCCAGATCAAGTGCACATAATGTGGTAAGGCATTTCATCCAGATATCTCTTTCATGAAGAAGTAGATCAATATTTTGACTCAACTAGTGGAGAATAACAACATCTACCTTCCTAAAAGCGCAAAGAAGAAGATAGGATGACCCAATTTTGAGAACAAGGAGAGAGTTCATGCCCTGGTTACAAGAAATGTAAGATATCCTTCCTTTATCACTGATTATGGAACTTTTAGGAACATGGTTTCAACAAGGGAGGCCTTCTCTTCTATTGATGATTTGAATGGTCAAAATATTTTTTTAGGAGAAAGCTTAGAAACTAAAATTAAGGGTAAGGGTAGCATAGATTTTGACCATGGTTCCTTCAACAATGTATTGTATGTCCTAGGTCTTGCTGCTAATATATTTTCAGTCTACTAGATGATACACACTGGGTCTCCTAAGAAGGTTGTTTTCTCTCCCAATGATGTTGAAATATCTAATATTGCAAATGATAGAGTCATTGATAAAGTTTTTTGTGGACCACAGTTCTGAAGTGTACAGGTTCTCACACTTAATGCCTTTCTCTAACCCCTCATCTCTCCTCACTCATGATAATGAAGCGAGCAATATTTGGAATGAGAGGTTTGGCCATATAAATTATAAATATCTTTCATATTTAAGTGAAAAATACATGGTTTCATGGCTACCAAAGATTAATTTTTCCAAAGGAATCTGTTAGGGTTTCATTCTAGGAAAACACCTAGAGCTTAGGTATGAGAGAGTCAGTCATGAGCGAACCTATGCACCTATTGAAATCATCCACATTGAAATTTATATCCATTTCCCTCATATTTACATGAGTTAATACAAGCATGCCTTAACATTCATATATGACTTTTCTAGATACTGCTAGGTTTACTTCCTTAGACTCAAGTCTGAAGTTTTTGACCTCTTCAAGGTTTTTAAAGCCTTGGTTGAGAACCCGTCTTGGAGGAAAATAAAGATCCTCATTTATGATAATGGTGGTGAATATTTCAATTCTCATTTCATTTAATATTTTAAATATGCATGTATCTATATGCAACACTCTATTCCTTACACATCTCAGTGGGATGGTGTTGCTGAGAGGAAGAATAGAGCCCTCAAGGAGATGGATACATGTATTATGGACCCTAAGAATTTTCCACCAAATTTTTGGGATGAACTTATAAATTGTGCATCCTATTTCCAAAATATGGTTCCTCACAAGAAACTTTAAGGAATTACTACTTTCGAATCTTGGAGTGGACACAAGCCTGGTGTGTCTCATTTCAAGATTTTTTGCTCAAGGGAATGGGCTAGAATTCCATTAGACAACACGAGAGATTTGGAACCCAAAATTCAAGAGTGCCTATTTGTTGGGTATTTTAGAATATTTGAAAGGGTATAATATGATAAACTTGATCAATCAAAGAACCTTCATTGAAAGGAGTGTTCAGTTTGAAGAAGAGCCTATGCCAACAATAGAAATTGGAGAGTCTTCTTCACCACCACCACCTTTGACTGCAAGTGAAGAGACTAATGAAAATTTAGATTCTGAATGTCTGATAATGATGATTTAAATTCAGATCCTAACTATCCCACAAGGCCAAATTGGGGAGAAAATACCATTCAAGCATTCGGGGAACTAGCTGGGAATCCTAAAGATTCTAGTAGGACTAGATCTCAATTCGAGAGTGCCCTTTCTGTTAACGACCATTTATTTGCTGAGATGTATTATCTAATGATTTAGAATGACCCACATACATATGTAAAAGCATCATAATATAAAATATGTAAAAAAACCATGAAGGAGGAATACCATTTGCTCCAGAAGAATGACACATGGGAACTAGTCAATCTCCCTCAAGGGAGAAATATAGTCAAGTGTAGGTGGATATTCAAAACTAAATTTGTTGCTTATGGATATCCTCTAAAGTATAAGCCAAGGTTAGTGGCCAAGGGATTCTCCCAAATATAAGGCATATAATACAATGAGACCTTTTCACCAGTGGAAAAGATGGACTCCATAAGACTAGTTTTGGCCATTGCAGCTTCCAAGAAGAGGGAGGTACATAGCATGGATGTGAAGAGTGCCCTTCTACATAGATATCTAAAAGAAGCAATATATATGAAAAAATATAAGGTTTTGTGATTAATCCATATCTTGTGTGTAGGTTGAAGAAATCATTGTATGGGATAAAACAAGCTCTTAGAGCTTGGTATGCCAAGATTGATGGATTTTTTCTATCACTGAACTATTGTAAATGCAAGTATGATCTGATTGGTAAACAACACCCTCTATAGGAAAATAGTTGGCTGCATTCTTTATTTTACTCATACTTGAATTGATATTTCTTATGCTGTGAGTGTGACTTCCATAAATATGGATCAGAATCATGAAATCCATTAGAGGGTAGTGCAGAGAATCCTAAACTTTGTACAAGGAACGAGAACACATGGGATTCACTATGTTGCACAATCTATCCTAGAGTTAGTTGGTTTTACTGAATCTGATTGGGAAGGTGATAAAATTAATAGAAAATAAACATATGGATATTTTCTTATGCTTGCATATGGAACAATTAGCTGGTCAAGTAATAAGCAAAGTAAATTTCCACTTTTATCTACAGAGGAAGAATACAAAGGAGTTGTGAATGCAACTACTCAATGTTTGTGGTTGCAGGGTATACTTGGAGAATTTTGGATCGAGTATGAGACTTCTACAGTCATATATTGTGACAACCAAAGCACCATTCAAATCTCAACTTATCTAGTACTGATTTAGTGAACCAAACACATAGACATCCATATGCACTACATCAGCGGACTGGTGCATGATGGGGCCATTAATCTGCACTATTGTGGATCATCTAAGCAAGTTGCATACATCTTCTCCAAGGTGTTTTCTGATAATATTTTGAGAAATATCAAACCACTGCTGGGGAAAGATGATCATGTGTGAATATTGTTTAAAGAAAATATTTTTTACATTTTTTTCATGTCCATGTTTAAGGGAGGATTTTTCCCTTTGTGGTTTTCCTCTTTTCTTATTTTGTATGGACAAGCATTATGTAAAGGGTGGCTAAGCCTTGTTGATAGGCCCTATATATATGATATTTTTCTGCCATTTTACATAAGTAAGGATTAATAGGGGGTGTTGGAATAATCAAAACCCATTCGCATACTTAGGATTTAAATTTTAAACATTTTGGTTAAATTCCTAGGTCCTACACTAGCTAGTTGGAATCCACTTGCATTTTTGTGGTCAAAATTGCCAAAAATACCTCCATGATTTCTTTCAAAAGATTCTGGATGATATTCTTCCAACCCACTAGACTTCCCAGTTTAGTAAGTGCACATCCCTGCCTTATCCAGAGTTTCTTTTTTTTCTATAGTTTTAAGGAAAAAGGTAAAGCTAGTTTTAAGTTAGAATGCCTTGCTTTTGTCACAAATTTCCCTCATTATTTTCATCACCTAAAAGCATGATTTATTCCACTTTCCTTCACTTATCGTTTGCAACAAATCATTCATACAATTCGTGAGCCTCTTGACATATTAGGAAAGTGTTTTATGCACCTATGGGGGATTTTTACTAGTTTAGTAAGACTGATTTTGTACTGATTCAAATGGAATATTTATGCTTTCGAATCCTTGGAGTATCTACATGGTTGAAAATCCTATTTATATATAATTGTTGATGTAATTGTAAATTCAGAATGTATTCACTTGTATATCTTATGTATTGTACCCCGATGTTTATTCCGGGAAGTGTTTGTAATGTATTTAAGTCATGTCATGCCTTGATGTTCCTATCGGGAGATTCAATAATGTAAAAAAGTCATGTTAAGTCATTGTGGGTAACCCTCCTATTGTTCAATGGTTAAAGTCCCCACAGTTGTGGGGCCCTAGGGTTATTAGAATATCCTATCGAAGTCGACCCTAGGTGAGTTATTGTAAGTCGGGGCAATATTCCCCACTGTTGTGTTAAGGATAACCCTCCGTGTTGGTCAGAGGGGCAAAGTCCCCACAAGTTGTGGGGCACTAGGGTTGACTCTCCTAGAGATGTCAGCTCTAGTAAGTAACTGTTAAGTGAGGCCAACATGTTGGAGTGGAAATTAAGTGAACGAAAGAATATAAATAGAGAGTGAACCTCTCTATTTATCACACACACACTCACTCATTGGGGCGCATGAGTGAGAGAGAAGTTGTTGGGACAAGAGAAAGACTACTGCTGTCGAGAGATATTCTTTATGTTTTCGGTTTTACTTTTGGTGCTGATTCTATCTTTGAGGAAGTTGCGGGGTTTTCTCCTTTATGGTTTCCTTGAGGAAAATTCTTTGTGTCTCTTGTCTCTTGTGTTTATTGCTGTGCATGTTATTCTCTCAGTTACACATTGTAAGATCATAATGCTAGCTTGAATGATAAAAATCTAACATGGTATTAGAGCTAACCTAAGAAGAATACATTGTGCAGCTGCAGAATCTAGGGATTCTTACACTTTGGGTCCCTCTCCACAATCCATTAGCAAAAGTATGCTAGGATGACTCTCCATTGAAGGGCACATCTTTCTGTCGAAGCAGAATTTGATTCCGGACATTTTCAGTTTTTGGTGTGGGAAATTAGGGCTTCTTACAGAAGAGTAATTTTTTAGTGAGCCTGGCATAGGATTTCTCTCCTCATCAAAATCAAATTTTAGAGACCTGGGTCAATATTTTTGGTTGGGTGAAACTCTGGGAAAGTCAAACCCTAGTTTGACCCCGGGCTGGAAAAACCATAAAATACTAAAACTGATAAGTTTTGGTACATTCACTATATCTCGGGATTGGAGAAGGATCGGGAGCTGAAAATTTCATAGGCCGAATATAAAATATGTATTTAAAATGTATCCAAAATTCAGCCTCATATTCTCTATATTATAGGAGATATGATCCCTCCCAGTTAGGGTTCCAGCTTCTTCCAAGATTCATCCCTAAACAGGACACCTTGGAAGAATTGCTATATCTTGGGCTACAAAGGTCCAAATAAAATTTATAAAGATGTTCCAGAAAGGGCATGGACTTTAATTTCTATGGTAAAGTTTCATACCCTGAATATGAAACAATGACATGTGGCAGTCTATACAACTTCACTATGCTGAATAGTCCTGAAACAGGTCACCTTGGGAAAATGATCATAAGTCCCAATTGGTGAAACCAATTCTGATGAAACCTATGGTTTTGGAACAAGGACATGCGAGGATACCTTAGTGTGAAGTTTTAGACATGGAGGAGGAGTAATTTCAGATATACCATAGAAATAGTATCAGGAATTGCTGTAGAAGAAATTGGTAAACTAGGGCTTCCTGTTCCGGGAGCTTTCCTCCATTGTTTTCAGAAAAGGAGTACATTGGATAGCTCACCTTGAAGAGGTATATATTTCTATCCAACTAGATCTTAAGGATTCCAATTTTTCAAAATTAGGTTTTCTTTGACAAACGCTATATCAACCAGCTCCGGAACCAGGACAGACACCTCAAATCGGTAAGATCTAATCTTGTGCTATTTTCATTTGAAGTTCTCATTTCAAAGTGATCTATCACATCAGCTTGATGATAAGCTTGGTGAAGTTGACAACTTCCAAGAATGGAAGTGTATGATCTCTCTGAAGAAAATGAATTGGACACCTACATAAGTAGAGAGGTTCCAGTTCCAAAGGGAGATGAGGCTAAAAGCCTTACACCAGAAGAACTTGGTCAAGGCTAAGAAGATCATTGTTGATTCAATCATGGATCACCTTATACCACAAGTGTCTTCCCTAAAGACACCGAAAGAGATGTTTGATTCCTTGACCAAGATATTTGAAGGGAAGAACATAAATCAGAATATGAATTTGAGAAAATAGTTGAAGAATGTTAAGATCTAGAATGCAGAGACCATACAGTCATACTTTACATGGGTCTCTCAAATCAAAGAACAACTTGTAGCAGTAGAAGAAGAAGTGGAGAATGCAGAAGTGGTGATAGCCACCTTGAATGATGTCCCAAGATCATAGGATTCATTCATGTGAGGAATGTGTGCCAGAAGGAAGTGATTACTTTCAGCAGACTCCGGGAAGAGCACACACAAGAAAAAGAAGCTTGACTCATAATAAGAAAAGAGAAGATGGGGGCAACTGAATATCAAGATATCACCATCCAAAGAAGATCCCTCAAGTGATGAGGAATATGAAGGAATCAATTCTTGAAGAGCCTCTTATCCATCTTGAGTATTTGGATAAGAAATGATGATGTTATGAGTGAATAAGATGATGAAGCTGAAAGAAGGAGTCTACCCATGAAACAAATAAAGATAAGTATTCAATTGTCATTTCATGATATTGTTTTTGTTATGCATTTGTTTATATTCAGTTGATGTATTATGCATAATAGAATGTTTGCATTAATGATAGTATACTACTAATATGCATGTGATGGGTAAGTAGCTCATGGTGCTATACAACTCTCAATTGCTACTTATCTAGAATGAAACCTCTTTGTTGACATATTAAATTAGTGCACAATCTCAATGTTGTCTTGGTAGAGATGGAAGGCATCTAGAAAGTTTTCGTGAGATATGGATGAATGTTGTATTGGATAAATAGTTGCATAATCATATATATTAATCCAAAATAATTTTTCATTATGAATATAGCTTATGAAATGTCTCTAACCATACAACTAATGCATTTGACTTATAGGAAAGATCGCGTAAAATTGCCTACAAGCAAAGAAGGATGAGACTTGTTCCAAAGAACAAGTGACGACAGTTCAAGATGAAGAATAATATGATGAATGAAGTAACATCATTGATGCAAAACCTTTCAGCTATGAAGAAGTAACCAAGAATAAAGGGAAGACCAATTCAAGAAGAATGATGTGTAGGATGCAGTATCAATACATGAAGGGAAGTTTGTAGTTCCATCATGTAGTAGATGGAAACATCGTGGGATACAAGGAAATATTCATAGCATGAGGCTTCTCATGAAAATAAAGCATAGACTACAAATAGATATTTGCAGCCAGTGGGAGTTGATACACATGACAGGAAGAATCATGTGTGCAAATGAAAGAAGGCCTTGTACGAGTTCATAAGACACCCATGGGATAACACATACATGATGAGCTTCATGAAGATCTTAACCTTTGCTACAAGGTTGAAGATGAAATCCTATAAAGGATGACAAGCTCATAGATGGGTGCGAGAAGAACTTTTGAAAAAGTTCAAGATAAAGGATCTTGGTATCCAGTGATCCTAGATGGATACATAAAATATTAGTAGCAGAGGAAGCTACTTGTCACTCCGGTACAGAATGTTTCAGTGCATAGAGTACAAAAGACAAATGGAGAATGATGCTTCACTTCAGAGGGAGTGACTACAGAATATCCTAAGGTTCGACATGGTACGACAAGATGGACAGATTATTGATGACTCTAGAATTTCCTGAGAGTAAAGAGGAGTCCAACCTTTGCTTCAAGGTTGAATATAGAAAACCAATGATGCTCCTATTATATGTCGATGACTTGTTCCTGACGAAAAAGAGGAACTCATTAAAGTGGCAAGAAGAAGACTTGCTGCCGAGTTTGAGATGAAGGACTTGGGGATGATGCACTATGTTCTAGGAATGGAAGTGCGTACAAGGGAAGTATGCAGTAGAGATCCTGAAGAGGTTCAGGATGATGGAATGCAAGGCCATGACCACACCTATGGAATTGAACCTAAAGCTATTGAGTGATGCTTCATTAGAAGCAGTTGATTCTATGATGTATCGTTAGATGATTGGGTCCTTGATGTACCTGACAAACATGAGACTAGATATTTCCTTTGCTATGAACACCTTGAGCTAGTTCCTGACAGATCTGAGACATGTTCACTTGATTGCTGCAAAGCATATTCTAAGATACCTGAGGGGTACATTTGATTATGCACTCAAGTATGAGGCAAATCAGAAGATTAACCTGGAGGGTTTTGTTGATTCATATTGGGTAGGCAGTGCCATCGATAGGAAGAGCACTTTAGGGTGTTGCTTTAGTATGGGATCATGTGTGATCTCTTGGTTTAGCAGGAAGCAATCTTGTGCGGCACTGAGTATAGCTGAAGCAGAGTATGTTGCAACTTGTTCAGCTAGTTGTGAGGTAGTATGCCTGAGGAAGCTACTATCTAATTTATTTGATCTCCAGTGTTAGTTTTTCAACATTAAGCTAGCATATCATTAGGATATTTAAACTGAGAGAGCAACAAGCACAACAATCAAACAAAAGAGACAATGAACATAGTGTTTTTCCTTGGGGAAACCATAAATGGAGAAAACCCCACAACTTCCTCTGAGATAGAATCAACGCCAAAGTGAAACCAAAAAATAGTAAGACAATCTCCTGACGGTAGTAATCTCTTTCCTCTTGCCCCAGTGTCTTTCTCTTCCTCAACTATGTGCTACACTTGAGTGCGTATGAGATGTGTGTTAAATAGAGAGTCCAAATCTCTATTTATACTAATCCTAACATGGCTAAAACCCTACTAGGGACGACCTCACTAGGAGATTCTAATGACCCTAGTGCCCTGAAACTGCGGGGACTTTAACCCTTAGAGAATAGGAGGGTTACCCACAATGACTTGACATGAATTATTTACATTATTGATTCTCTTGATCGGAACATCGGGGCATGACATGACACAAGAACATCCCAGAATAAAAATTGGGTTACAATAGATCAGAAATACAAATGAATACATTCTGAAGTTACAATTACATTAACACTCCCTCTTAACTAGGAAGGTATTCTCTCGACACAATTTTCATCACTAGTCTTCTTCTCTGGGTCTTCTCGTCATCTGCATATTCAATTCATCTTCTTCTTCAAGTACTCTTTGTCTCCAAGTCATCTTCGTCTTCAAGTATTCTTTTTCTTCAAGTCATCTTCGTCTATGGATTTGGATCATCACTCGATTTGGATCATCATCACTAGATCTGGATCATCACTCGATCTAGATCATCTGAACCATCATTCCTGGATCTGGATCATCCCTCAATCTAGATAATCTATGGAGCATCATCTATACTGAATCTTCACGGATGATATCTCATGATTTTCTCATCATAGGAAGTTCTATAGAGCCAACCCTTTTTCATGCTGGATGTAGGCCTAGCCATCATGTAGGTCTCCGCCCATCACTTACATTTGATCATGTATGAACTAACCTATAATCATATCAGAAAGGCATGCCCAGCACTCACATCTGACCATGTGGGAACCAATCCCATAACCTTGTCAGAAAGGCCCAACACTCACATTTGACACATGTGAGGAACCAATCCAACATGCATGTTCAAAAAGGCTCTGTACTTTTATCTGACACATGTGAAGAACAAATCCAACATGCATGTTCAGAAAGGCTCTGCACTTACATCTAGCACGTGTGAGGAACCAATCCAACATGCATGTCCAGAAGGGCCCTACACTTACATCTGACACATGCAAGGAACCAATCCAACATGCATGTTGAGAAGGGCGTGCACTCACATCTGACCTGGTAGGAACCAAATCCTACACCCTTGCCAAAATGGCCCCCAGTCCTAGACTGAGCTACCTGGTAACTGACCAGGTGCCTCCATTCCCAGAATGGTAGTTTCCCTTACATCTTTCCTACTCGACAGAATGGCCAACACTCACATCTAACATGGGAGGAACTTAATCCTTTAGCCATGATAGAATGGTTCAGCCCTTACATCTGACCTGCTCGTCAGAATGGCTCTCTCAGTCCTAGACTGAGTGTTCCTAATAACTGACCAAGTACCTCCATTCCTAGAATGGAATTCAACACTCATATCTGACATGGAAGGAACCAATCCTCTCACCATTACAGAATGGCTCAGCCCTTACATCTGACAATGGAAGGAACCAATCCTCTCACCATGTCAGAATGGCTATGGGTCTCATCACTTTACCTTAGAGGAAACCTCAATCTGGAGAACACCAAGCTTCTCCCTGAAGTACTCAAACTTCACCCTAGCCAATGGCTTCGTCAATACATCAGCTATATGTTCCTCCGTCGCAACATACTGGAGCTTCACTGCTCCTCTCTACACCATATCCCTGATATAGTGATACTTGATCTCGATATGCTTTGACTTGTCATGGAACACTGGATTATCTGACAACTTCACGTAACTCTGGTTGTCACAATGTATACAAGTAGCATCCATCTAGAGATCAAATAAATCAGACAGCAGCTTCCGTAGCCATACTTCCTCACAACTAGCTGAACAAGCTGCAACATACTCTGCTTCAGCTGTACTCAGTGCCACATAGGATTACTTTCTGCTAAACCAAGAGATCACACCTGATCCCATATTGAAGCAACACCCTGAAGTGCTCTTCCTATCGATATCATTGCCTGCCCAATCTGAATCAACATAACCCTCCAGGTTAATCTTCTGATTTGCATTGTACTTGATCACATAATCAATTGTACCCCTCAGCTACCTTAGAATATGCTTTGCTGCAATCAAGTGAACATTTCTTGAATCTGTTAAGAATAGGCTCAAGGTGTTCATAGAAAAGCAAATGTCTGGTCTCATGTTCGTCAGAAACATCAAGGACCCAATCATCTGACGATACATCGTAGCATCAACCGTCTCTGATGAAGCATCACTCAATAGCTTCAGGTTCGATGCCATAGGTGTGGCCATAGCCTTGCATTCCATCATCCCAAACCTCTGCAGGATCTCTACTGCATACTTCTCTTGTATGAGGGAGATTCCATCTGCATTCTGCCACACCTCCATTCCTAGAAAATAATGCATCATACCCAAGTCCTTCATTTCAAACTCGGCAGCAAGCTTTCTCTTCATATCAGCAATCAACCCATCCATACCTGTTACAAACAGATCATCTACATACAATAGAAGCATCATTGGGTTTTCATCTTCAACCTTGTAGTAAACTTTGGAATTTGCCTTACTCTTAGTAAAGCCCAAACTGGATAGAAATATATCAATTGTGCCGTACCATGTCTTGGGTTCCTGTTTCAAACCATACATGGCTTTCTCTAGTCTACACACATGAGACTCCCTATCATATGTCTCAAAACTGAGTGGTTGTTCTACATATACTTCCTCTTCCACTACACCATTCAAGAAGGTAGTCTTGACATCCATTTGCTGTATCTTCCATTTCATTACTGTAGCCAAAGCAAGTACTGATCTGATGGAAGTGTATCTAGCTACAGAAGCAAAGGTTTCTTCATAATCTATTCCTTCCTTCTGAGAGAAGCCACGAGCCACAAATCTTGCCTTATATTTCTCTATGCTACCGTGCATAGCATGCTTGATCTTGTAGATCCATTTGGAAGTTACAACTGACTTCCCTTCTGGTCTTGGGACAACATCCCAAACATCATTCTTCATGATTGATTGATATTCTGCGATCAACGCATCCTTCCATTATTTTCGTTCTGCCACTTATTCATAACCGGAAGGTTCTTCTTTGATAAAGTCACACATTAAGGATACATATCCAAAGCAAGATTTGGTTCTCTTTCTTTCTCTATGATTTTCTTCTGGAGCCCCATATCTTTCTGCACCTTGGATAATTTCTCGTACCCAAGTAGGTTTCCTCTTGTGAGGATTCTTCTCCTGAGGTGGATCTACCTATCTTTGTGGTTCTTCAAATTCTCGATCTTCTTCTTGAATTTCTTCATTCATGGTTGTATCATGAATTCTGGGAGCTTCGGATTCTTCAGGTTCTTCAGCAGGTTTCTTTCTGGATTTGTTGTAAGTTGTGTCTTCATCAAATGTTACATCCCTGATGATGTCAATATTCTTGTATCTTCAGAAGTATATTCTGTAAGCTTTCGAGCTTTCAGAGTATCCCACAAATATACCCTTCTTTCCTGAAGGATCTAGTTTTGTTCTCTTTTCTTTTGGTATGTGTATGTACATTGGACAGCCAAATATTCAAAGATGGTTGAATTCTGGTCTCTTTCCAGAGAAGACTTCTTCAGGAGTCTTATTCTCGAGTACTCTGTGTGGAGTATGGTTCTCTACATACACTGTTGTTCTGGCTTCTTCTTCCCATAGGTGCATAGGAAGATCCTGAACATGAAGCATTGCTCTTGCAGCTTCCATGATAGTTCTATTCTTCCTTTTTGCAACCCCATTCTGTTGTGGATTGTAAGGAGTGGACAACTCCCTCTTAATCCATGATTCTTTACAGAGCTCTTTGAATTCATTTGATGTGAATTCTTTTCCATTATCTAATAGAAAGGTCTTGATCTTCTTTTCTGTGTGGTTCTCGATCAAGGCTTTGAATTCCTTGAACTTGCTGAACACTTCATCTTTGTTCTTCATGAAGTAAATCCATGTCTTCCTAGAAAAGTCATCAATGAAAGAAACATAGTATACATACCCGCTTAGTGAACTTAATGACATTGGTCCGCATACATCAGAGTGGATGATTTCCAAGATTCCTTTTGCTTTGCTTTCGCTACTTGAAAATGTCTTCTTTGTATTCTTCCCTTTTGCACATCCTTTGCAGATCCCTTCATGTTTTACTTGAATTTCTGGAAGACCTTCAATAGATTTGCTTGCAAGTGGTAGTGCTCTGTAATGTACATGTGCAAGCCTTCTATGCCATAGTTCATTTGGCTCTATTGTGTCATGGACCATAGCTTGTTCTGAATGGCCCTTCAGCTTGTATAAACTTCCTTCTTGTTCTTCGATCACTATTTCATCATCAATAGTCTTTCCTCTTGGCCACATGATAACTTGGCCATCTATAAATGCAACCCTCATGCCTTTTGCATCCAATGCATATATGGATAGAAGGTTATTCTTGAGTCCTGGTACAAATAGAACATCCTTCATTTTTATATACTTTCCAAAGTCTAACTTGTAGGAGGATTGACCACTACCTTTTATTGGATATTGGTAGTCATCTCCTAGCTTCACCTTATGGGGTGAATTATGTTCAGATAGTTTCTCAAAGGATTCTTTGAAACCTATCATGTGTTTGGAAGCCCCACTATCAATAAGCTAATCTTTGCTTCCATAAGTGACAGTTCCCGTGAGAGCAAAAATCAGAACATAATCATCCTCGCTTGAAGAGTCTTCACTTTCTTGCTTTATTCTCTTCCTTGGAGGATCATCATCCTCAACAGTGTGAGCATGAATTTTTCTTTTGGAGTTCTTATTCTTCTTGGATCGATTCTTATTCATGGGACAGTGTCTAGCAAAGTGTCCTATTTCATCACATGTATAACATCTGAGTTTAGATGAACCTTTCTAATGAGAATGCTTACCTTAGTGATGATGCTTTTCCCTTCTTCCTTTCTTTGAGTGTATTGTGAGAGATTGATCTTCATTTCCCATATTTTCTTCTTGAGCTACTATCCGAGCTTCTTCTTGAGAGCATTCTTCCCACAGTCTGCTGAACTTGACCAACTTCTTCCTAGCACAGATTCCTTGGATGAAAGAATCCCATGACCTAGGGAGGCCATTTAATGTTGTCATCACAACTTCTGCATTCTCCACTTCTTCATCTACATCTTCTAGTTGTTATTTGATCTAGGAGACCCTTGTGAAGTATGAATGGATGGTCTCCTCATTTTGGATCTTGACATTCTTCAGCTGGTTCCTTAGAGTCATCTTCCGATTGATGTTATTTCCTTCAAACAGTTTGGTTAGGGCATCAAACATGGCTTTAGGTGTCTTGAGGGAGGAAACCTATGGAATGAGGTGATCCTTGATGGAATATGCAATAATCCTCTTTTCCATAACCAAATTCTTCTTATGCAAGGCCTTGGCCTCATCTCCCTCTGGTACTGGAACCTCCTTCTGGATATAGGAGTCCAACTCATTTTCTTCCAGGACTAGGGGGATCCTATACTTCCAGGCTCGGAAGTTATCATCTCTCTCAATATTTTCATCAAGCTTGGTATGATGAGACATCTTAAATGAGAACCTCTAATGGAAATACAAAATATTTATATCTTACTAGGTCAAGATGTCGGATCTGGATTTGAAGCTGAAATTTTGCAGTACTGGATCAAGAGCAAATTAGGGTTTTGATTTTTCAGAGTTTTGTCCAACCAAATGCTTTGAAATTGATCCCTAAATTCTATTTTGGGGAGGACATCAATCCAGGCCTCGGCTCACTAAAAAAATTCCACTTCTGTGAAAATCCCTAATTTTCGGCAGCAGTGTCGGGTCCAAAACTGGAAAACCTCAGAATTGGATTCTGCTTGGACAGAAAGATGTGCCCTAAGGAGGAGAGTTGTTCCACCCTAATTTTGCTTAAAATATATGGAGAAAGATCCACAAAATAGGAAGCCCTAGTTCCTGCAGCTGCATAGTGTCTTCAAAATAGGAAGCTCTGATACCATGTTAGTTTTTCAACATTAAGCTATCATATCATTAAGATCTTTAAACTGAGAGAACAACAAGCACAACAATCAAACACAAGAGACAATGAACACAGTGTTTTTCCTCGAGGAAACCATAAATGGAGAAAACCCCACAACTTCCTCTGAGATAGAATCAACACCAAAGTGAAACCCAAAAATAGTAAGACAATCTTCGGACAGTAGTAAGCTCTTTCCTCTTGCCCCGGTGTCTTTCTCTTCCTCAACTATGCGCTACACTTGAGTGTGTATGAGATGTGTGTTAAATAGGGAGTTGAGCTCTCTATTTATACTAATCCTGACATGACTAAAACCCTACTAGGGCCGACCTCACTAGGAGAGTCTAATAACCCTAATGCCCTGGAACTGTGGGGACTTTAACCCTTAGACAATAGGAGGGTTACCCACAACGACTTGACATGACTTGTTTATATTATTGATTCTCTTGATAGGAACATCGGGGCATGACATGACACAAGAACATCCCAGAATAAACATCGGGTTACAATAGATGAGAAATACAAGTGAATACATTCCGAAGTTACAATTACATTAAAATCTAGTTGGATGCTACTTGTATATATTGCGACAACTAGAGTTGTGTGAAGTTATCAGAGAACCTAATGTTCCATGATAAGTCAAAGCATATCGAGATCAAGTATCACTATATCAGGTATATGGTGCAAAAAGGAGCAGTGAAGCTTTAGTATGTTGCGACGGACAAATAGATAGTTGATGTGTTGACAAAGCCATTGGCTAGAGTGAAGTTTGAGTACTTCAGGGAGAAGCTTGGTGTTCTCTAGATTGAGGTTCCCTCCAAAGGGGAAGTGATGAATCTGTGAGCCATTTTGACATGGTGAGAGGATTGGTTCCTTCCATGGTCATATGTAAGGGCTGAGCCATTCTATCATGATGAGAGGATTGGTTCCTCGCATGTCAGATATGAGTGCTAAGCCATTCTGATGTGACTGTAGGATTGGTTCCTACATGATTAGATATAAGTGCTAAATGCCATTCTTGGAATGGAGGCACCTGGTTAGTTACCAGGAATACTCATTCTAGGACTGAGGGCCATTTTGATGTGACTGTATAATTGGTTCCTACATGATCAGATATAAGTGCAGAGCCATTCTGATGTGACTGTAGGATTGGTTCATACATGATATTATATAAGTGTAGAGCCCTTTTGACATGTACATAGGATTGGTTCCTCGCATGGTCGAATGTAAGTGTAGAGCCCTTTTGACATGTACATAGGATTGGTTCTTCACATGGTCCAATGTAAGTACTGGGCCTTTCTGACATTGGTTGTTAGATGTGAGTGCTAGGCCTTTCTGACAAGGTTGTGGGATGTGTTCCCACATGGTCACATGTGAGTTCTGGGCATTCCTTTTCGATGTGATTATAGGGTTGGTTCCTACATGATCAGATATAAGTGTTGGGAAGGCCATTTTGACTTAGGGTCAGATATAAGTGTTGGAAAATACCTACATGGAGGCTAGGCCTACAACCAGCATGAAAAAGGGCTAGCTCTGTGGAGCTTCCTATGACGAGAAGAATCAAGAGATAGCACCTGTGATGATGATCCAGCAGAGATGTTCTAGAACTAGAGATGATCTAGATCAAGTGATGATCCAGATCTAGTGAGATGATTTAGATCGAGTGATGATCCAGATCTAGTGATGATGATCCAAATCAAGTGATGATCCAGATCCAAATGAAGATGACTTGAAGATGAAGATGACTTGAATATGATGAGGACATGATGATGATCCAGATGATACATAGAAGAAGACTTGTGTTGCTAAATTGTGTCGAGAGAATACCTTCCTAGTTAAGAGGGAGTGTTGATGTAATTGTAACTTCAGAATGTATTCACTTGTATATCTGATGTATTGTACCCCGATGTTTATTTCGGGAAGTGTTTGTAATGTATTTGAGTCATGTCATGCCCCAATGTTCCTATAGGGAGATTAAATAATGTAAACAAGTCATGTCAAGTCATTGTGGGTAACCCTCCTATTTTTCAAGGGTTAAAGTCCCCACAGTTGTGGGGCCCTAGGGTTATTAGACTATCCTAGAGAATTCGACCCTAGGTGAGTTATTGTAAGTCGGGGCAATAGTCCCCACCATTGTGTTAAGGATAACCCTCCTTGTTGGTCGGAGGGGAAAATTCCCCACAAGTTGTGGGGCATTAGGTTTATTAGACTCTCTTAGAGATGTCGACTCTAGTAAGTAATTGTTAAGTGAGGCCGAAATGTTGGAGTGGACATTAAGTGAACGAAAGAATATAAATAGAGAGTGAGACTCTCTATTTATCACACACACACTCACTCATTGGGGCGCATGAGTGAGAGAGAAATTCCTGGGAAAAGAGAGAGACTACTGATGTTGAGAGATCATCTTTATGTTTTCAGGTTTCACTTTTGGTGCTGATTCTATATTTGAGGAAGTTGTGGGGTTTTCTCCTTTATGGTTTCCCCGAGGAAAATTCTTTGTGTCTCTTGTCTCTTGTGTTTATTGTTGTGCATGTTATTCTCTCAGTTAAAGATCCTAAGATCATAATTCTAGCTTGAATGATAAAAATATAACAATAATGATGGTTGGTGTAAAATAATATAACTACATTTTGCGTTATTCAACACATTCAATCTCCTTTTAAGTGTTTCTTGCATATTTTTCAAGCAATTTTTTGACTTCAATTGATTTAATCTTGGGCTTAATTTCTACACAATATATGTAAAAATTTATCTTGAGAGATTAAGAGATAAATATATTGAAATTATAGAATCAAATATTGGAAAAAATGATTAAGAATAAGGAATAAGGAAAGAGGTTTTTTTAAGAAAAAGAGTAAAGAGTTGCTTGAGAAGAATGAGAAGATAACATAGAAAGTTTCAGGGAATTTTCCAGTGCAAGGTGCTAAACACCTTATTTGGGATATGATTATTGCTAAGGCCACCAAAATGAGGCCTTATTAAATTTAATTAGAGACAAAGAGGTGGTCATTAGTGTAGGAAGGTAGAGTTGTGCAGTCATGAGGTAGACCTTGGATAAAAAAAAACCAGCAGAAATAGCTCAAAATACTATTAATTTTCTTAATACTTTATCTAAAGAAGAATTGAAAACAATGGGTATTAAGGAAATGATTGAAGTTATGACTTTGGAAAGGAAAATTAGTATGAAACATCATCATATTGAAAGTGTCCAAGCAAAGGTTGTCCAGATGTTGCAGTAAGTGAAGTATTTAAAATAATTATTCACAGAGCTCTTTCAAAAGGGTATCTCTTCTTTTTGGGATGAATATGCTAAGATAATATCTCAATATGAATATCTAGATCTATTGGGTAAGGCCAAGTTGGATCACATAAAATTCAAACACATGACTCGATCCCTAATAGGAAAAGTTATAAATGACAAACTAGCTGTGGATTTTGAGATACTAGATTCATTCAAAATGATTGGTGCAAGCTCCCACCTATTTCTTATGTATATCATGTGGAGTAAGAGTATTGTATAAATAAATGAAAAATATTGAAGTGCCATCTGTATAGAAATGGAAAACCATTGATAAGTTTGGAAAAATGAAATATAGGTTGCATAAATGAATATATCCATTCTAAGGTTTGAATTGAAGATATGTCAAGATGCACTTCAAAGTGGATTTAAAATATTTTCTAATGTTTAGGAAGGTTTAGTTTATTAAGTTTTATGACATATGTAATAAGGCGTGTTAACCCAAAAAATTCCTCACTAAGCTCTACATGACCTACACCACCCAAGGACATCCATGCACGACCCTCATTTGACCCCCACACCCTCAAAAAGGCTCAAAAATATGCAAAAAGGCTTAAAAACCCCTAAAGAGAGCCAAAATAGCTCTCATAGGGGATAAAACCTCCAAAAAAGGGCTAAAAACCCCCAAAGGAGCTAAGGATTGGGTGAAAGGGGCTAAAAGCCCAAAAAAGGGGCTAAAGCCCCAACCAGGGGCTTAAAACCTTAAAAATACCAAGAAAAAGTATAAATAGAGGGGTGGGGGTCATTCTCAAATCACTCCTTCACTCCCTAACATTATGCTGCCCGTGTGAGTGCCTTGAGACCATTTTCCTCTCAAGTCATTCCCCCTCCCTCTCCTCCATTCCTCCATTGAGCCAAAGCTCCCATTCCTAAGAGAGGTGCTCCCTAAGCTAGGGCATGGTGGCCCATTTCCACCCATAGAAGGTATCATTTTCTATTTTCTGCCATGTTTATTCTAGTTGTTTAACATATTTTTCTTGTAGGTTTATTTGCTTACAGTTTGCTGCAGGTTCTCCACTAATTGCTTGCAGCCATTTCTTAGTTTTGTAACAGTTTGATGCAAGGTTGTGGAGATTATCCCTAACCTTGTTTGCAAGGGCTCTGTTTTATTTTGTTTTCTGTCTATTTTTATTTCCCTTCTCATAAGAACCCTACCCTTCCATTCTATAGACGGAAGGGAGCCGTTCCTACCTGTAGTAAGGGCGAAAGCCCTACTACAAGGCGTTTATAAGAAGCCTATTTTTAGAATGTAGGTAGTTAGGTATCATATTGGGGAGAATTTTGATGTATACAATCATGTTTTACAATGAAATTGGGGTTGTAACCCATGAGAGTGAAAGTCATTTTATAACTGAGAATTTCAAGTTAATAAAATTTGCAGAGCTAAGCAAGAATTTGCAAAGCCAAGATAGGGGTTGAATTTAAAGAAGATTACCTTATGAAAATTTTCATGGCTACTTTGGATTGATAGGAAAGATCATGATATGAAATTTTACTAGTTTCTAGTTTGTATTCCCTAGAATATTTTCATTCAGCATTCTATGATAATTATAAGGAAAGTTATCCATCGTTATCACAGTTTGAAAATTATTATGAAGTAAATTTTGAAAATTTGATTCAACATATGAAAAATGATTATGGTGATCATGAAATAATGGATGAAGAAATTTAAGAGTTTTATTAGGATTATTTTCAACATCAAGAAGAAAGGTTAGAGACTAGTTTCCATCAAATTCAGGAAAATTTTCAGCAAACAATAGCTTTTCCTTTTTCTGAAAATGAAACAGATAAACATTTTAATGTTGAAATTCATGTTCCTTTCCCTAAGCTGGAAGGATATATTCATAATTTAAGTGGCCAAAAGAAGAGTATGCATAGTCAATTAATATTTTTTGCAGTTCTTTTACCTTCTGAAACAATTATTGAAGAAGAGCAGGTTCCTTTAGACCCTTTTGAAAATGGAGAAGTATTCAATATTTTACTACTTTTGAAATCACAAAGTCAGAAACTTTAGAAAATCAAGGTGAAATTCTTGTTGAATCTTGTGAAGGGTCATCTTTGCTCATTACTGTTTTAGAGGATATAGTTGTTCCATTTATAGTTTTTCAACAATATACAAATCCTTTTATTGATTTAGATAAAAAAATATGACAATCAAACTTATGTTTTTCCATTTGAAAATGACCATGAGGTTTATAGTGAAAATCTTGAAGATGTAACACAAGAAGCAACAGTTAAAATTGAAAGATATTATTGTGTTCTTGTTGATCGAGAAGCGATTCTTCATGGTATTGAATCCCCTTTTGAAAGTATGTTGCAATAATTAGAGAAGCATAACTTTGCACAATTCATGCACTATGGGTATGAATTCAGTTGTATGTTGAGTTGTCAGATCTTGAATATTTTTTTTTAATGTTTGGAGAAGCTAAATGTGAACCTAAATCAAGTAGCCATTTGCTTGATTGGCTGCATTGGATCTCTATTGTCACATGATTTTGTAGTCATTTCAAAATTAGAGAGTAGGAGTGTGCACAATAATCTTGAATGTCAAGCATCCTTTTCAGTTTGATTTTAGTAGTGAGAGAGTTTGGTTTTATTTTGAATTTCCAGCTTGTACAAAGGATGCAATAGTTTTGGTTTGGTTTTTAGCAGTTGATTTTTAGTACAAATATCGGTTTGCATTTTTGGTTTCAGTAAGGGTGCAAAATTTTCAGTGTTTGGAATAAGTTACATATTAAGGTTTTGGAAAAGTTCAATGAATCAGATACTTTGTCTACAAGTTCTTTGCTACCTTTGCAAGGAGGATAACACCCCCAATTGGGGCTAATTAGCACAATTGGTTTCTTCAGATCAAAAGGAGCTTATATTGGAAATTGGTTTCAATGCTCCCTATGAGTTTCGTGAGATGGACTAATCTCCTTTCGATACCATAACTTTGGTGATTGTAGCAGATATTAATACCCATGGGTTTGGTCTAACAACAATCACGAGTCCAACAAATGGTATCAAAGCAACATGTCAAGGGTTTGAAACTCACCCAGCTTGTGTTGGGGGGGATATTGTTATACATTGGGTTCAATGCTCCCTGTGAGTTTCATGACATAGACTAATTGCCTCCCGATATCCTAACTTTGGAAATTGTGTTGGATATTAATACCTGCAGGTTTTCGTCTAAGGAAAATCGTGAGTACAACAACTTAAGGTAAGGAAAAATGGGTTACAATTTGAATTCTGTTATATGACCACAAAGATGATGGGTTGGGTTCCTAAGGGAAGAACAAATTCTCCAAATTCTCCATAGAAACTTATGTCGTAGTGGAAAGTGACTGAAATGAGCATATGAAGTGCCTATAGCAACTTATGGGGAAATTGACTATATAGAATAGAAGGGTTCAAAGATCAATGAAGGACAAGAAATTCATTGGGAGAAGTTGCTCGATCAATAGTATGGGGAAAGGTTGGAGAAATGACTGTTTGAAAAGGTTAAAGTATGGATTTGATTGATGAAATACGATCGAAGGGGAAAGAAATCAACGGATGAGGTGAATTATGTGCCTGCAACATTCATAAAGGACATAATAAGAGAGTAGTAGCATAACTTTCACCGCCTTCCACATGTTGGGCAGAGAATTATTATGATGAATGAAAGGTGGGAGGGAGAAATCGCCTCTCATGATCCTGAAACTTCCTTTCAGCAATATTATAAAAGGTTGAGTCACATGGAAAAGTATCATTTGTCTTTTGCAAACAAAGGATAATTTTCCTGCACCTATGGAATCCAAGTCAGATTCACTTTTTCCAGCCGTCATTTTCCAGGTAGGCCATATATATAGACCGACCAAGTCATTTTTAAAAATGGAAGTGGAAGGTGAAGTTGAAACACAGCTCAAGAGTTCAACAAACTGGATGATATTTTGAAGACAGAGACATGGATGTGTTTGACACATTGTTCTCTTTTAGTCCAGTAGATGAGATAAAGAGCATATTAAAAAAATTTAAGTACAAGGATTGAATTACATAAAGTCCATATAGGTCTCATTTCCACTATTTTTGTCTAAACTAAACCCTTAACTTTCCTAATTTTGTTTCCTAGTGTTCGTCCAATTATTCCCAGTCTGAACGTGTTAAAATGGACTAAAATAAGTCTTAAATACTTTATCCCATCAATTCAATGGTTGTTAGAGATACGTTAGAAGTACCCCAATCATTTTTCCAAAACCTCAAAGACTTTTTCAAAGAAAATTTAATTTAACAATTCAAACATGTTGCAGCTGAAGAAAAACAAAGCTTTTTATCTAAAATTATTAAACCTGAGATTTCCATTAAAAATGATCCTTTTCCCCTTGAAATTGACCTATTTAATGAAGAATCTCAATGGGGGCTATCTTTGTTAAGTCATTTTTAAGGTTTGGATAGTAATATGTTTTTCTTTGAGGTCGTATTGAGTTTTCTATTTTGATTAAGTATGTATCAACCTAAGTCTGATTTGAGTTAGTATTGTTTCCTTAAGTTTGATGAATTCCTAACTAAGAATCATTTATAGCTACTAAATTTCCACATGAATAGACATTTCAAGTCCCAATCTTACTTGGTGCAAATGTTCTTGTTCTTCAGTGAAGAGAATTTGGAATTTCCATTAATATTGTTCACCTCTGAAATCAAGAATAATACCTTCAATTATATGAATCTTATAATGTAAGAAGTGTACAGAGTGATGTTTCAAGATAGATTTTCTAGATTGTCACCTGATATGGAAGAAATGTTGCAATTTAGTCCATAGAAAAGGGTTGCAAACCCATTACTTATAAAGGAACACACAATCATTAGAGTATATGATTTTTTTCATGAACCATACATCTTTCCTGCATATTTGACACCCATGGTTTTTTCCTTGGAATTTATCAGGAAAAATATTATTATGGAGAATGTGCACTTTTTGAATTTCAAGAAGGATTTAGAGATAAAATTTCCTCTGAAGGTAGGTACTTTAATTGTGAAAAACAAAGTTTCTCTCCCAGTAATTGAAGGTCTTCTCTAGGATATGAATTTTGTGAAAGGCACAAAAATTAATTATGATCCTCATCAAATCATTTCACAGAGGAGGTATCATAACAAAAACAAATAATTTTATCACCAATAGATAGAGGGGTTAGATCAAAGAGATGATTTAATGAAATATCATCATGAGGTAGAGAGTTAAGAGATCTTGCACGAAAATCCCTCTTCTATAATGAAGTCAACAACTATAATAATTCCAACTCCCATTAAAATTGAGATTCTTGGTAAGAGAAGTTTTTTAGAGGAAATTGAGATTGAAAATAAGGATCTAGAGGAATAAAAATGACTAAAAGTGGATTAAGATAAAGAGATGGTTGAAGTTGAAGGAAAAAAGATGAAAGAAAAGGTCCAAGGCCCAAATTTTCAAATTCATGAATATATTTTTGCAGAAGCACCAGAGTGTGTTTTGAGTGATAGGTACAAGTCAATAAATGACTTATATTCTAAATATGTTATAGATAAAATGGTTTCTTCAGAAAAAACTCTGAAGCTTTTTCCTAACGAAAGAAACATTTCCGACAAACAAATTTCACTAGTCATTGCAAAGGATCATGAGGAAAATACCTTGAATTTGGCAATGGCTACCCAATATATATTTTTAGAAATCAGACTTAGCTTAGAAAATATTCCAGTTCCTAATAAGATTCATTTACATAAGCAAACTGGAGAAGTGATTTACACTAGTATGATGAAGGTTACATTAAAGGTTTCCAAATTGCAATCTACAGTATCAAGGTTGGAGAATCAACTGAAGCAAGCTAAAGTTGAAAATAAAACGTATCCCTAACATATCAAGAATATTCTGGGTGATATTTTAGCTATGGATAGTGAGGCATACAAAGGAAAAACCACAAAGAAAATTTTAGCTGAGAAATAAAGCACTATCTAGTTGACAAAGAAGAAACTAAATATTTCGACCACCTAGTTGATTCAGGATTCTAAATCATTGTCCCAAGATTTTAGTGATAGAAAATCTAAATGGTTAGAATTTTGTGAAGAACATAGCCAAGGGGAGAAATAAGGAAATGCTTGCCATAATTCATAAGTTAAGGAAAATGCAGAAAAAATGCCCTAAGAAATGTCCGCCATTATTCATAGGTTAAGAGAAATAGCCGCCCCATCATAGTGGGATAAATATTGTTGAAGTGGTTATATGACAATGGTCTCATTTCAAAGAAAATAGTAAATTAGAAAAATTCAGAAGGTCAGATTAAAGGAGAGAACATAGACCAACGACGGGGAAATGATATGCAAAGTAAATGTGCGCAGAAGATAACATTCTGGAGTGCCAAACTAAAGTTCCGTGTTTGATATCTGATCAATGGAGGAGGAGGATTCTGCAAGTGATCGACGGTTCACAAGAGTTGTTGAAAGAGATTTGCAGGAAGATATTTCAAAAGCCCATTTCAGAAAAAGTTGGAAGGAACATCCATAATCCACAACCCAAATACGAAAAGAACGTTGTGGCCACATAATTTCAAAATTTTTTTTTGAAATTTTGGAAATGCATACCCACAATATGTAATCCACAATCCACAATTGTAGAAAGTTAATTAAGGAAGGTGAATTTGCAGGGTTGTTGCAGAAATGAGTTTCCGGAAAGATTATTGCAGGAAGTAATTGCAAAAAAGGAGATTGTGGAAAGGGTAAATGCATAAGACTAGTTTGAAAAATTTGAAGGGTATCCCGACAACCCATAACTTGCAATTGTGGAAGGAAGGAATTCCCATAGATTATGGAAAGGGTGATTGCGGAAGGTTAATTGTAGAAGGAGGATGTGAAAGTGCACCTATAATTGTGGAAGGAAGGCATGCATGTAAATTACAGAAATATAAATGTGGAAAAACAGTTTGTAGAAATATGAATGCATAAAGATAAATGAAGAAAGGTCGTTGCAGAAAGGTAATTGTAGAAGGATCTCTATTCGATGCTCCAATATCACGTGAATTTTTTTTGAAGAGTCGTGATGAAGATACGTGACTGTTAGATGCAAAGGAACATGTACATAATGAAATGATGTGATTGTTGAAAGGTTATGACTCTAAAAAGGAATGAAGTTCCTGAATGAAGAGGTGTTTTTGATTAAAGGAAATGATTGTTAATGAAGAATGGCGTTTGTTGAAGATATACACTTGATGAATGTGTGTTTTGGTGAATAGGAATAATGAACAGAGTTGAAAGGATGTGATCATTGAAAGAGGCATGATATCAGTGAAAAGAAATGTTGGTTCATATGGGTATGATAAATATATATGTGCATAGTTTGACCTGTTGAAGGGTGTCTCTATAGTCCAGATCCATGTAGATAGAGACCAAGGAAGTGATGAGAAATCAGTGACAAAATTGAAGACATAAGAAGATCTAGGAGTTTGATAAAAACATATTACAACGGTAGGGTCATGCTAGGGCAGGCTACATGCTTGCAAGGGGGTTGTAGCCTCCTTATAGTAGCTGATGGTGAATGGGGTGTTGAATCATCCTTTCAATAGTAGTTGATAAACCAGGGGGCCGTAGCCTCTTTCCAGTAGTAGCTGGTAAAAAGGGTGTTGTGACATCCTTGTCTGTTGTAGCAGGAAGAAACCAGGGTGTTGTAGCATCCTTCAATTGTAACTGAGAAAATTGGGGATTGAATTATCAAACAATTTGTAGCTTGCAAAAACAATTGTAAATATAATTTTACAGTTATAGAAAGTGCTTGTGTTTTTCCCAATTGGGGTTCCACGATAAAAGTTGTGTTCCTTTTATCTTGTTTATCGTGTGTGTTAATGAATAAGTTAAAAGTGGTTTTAATTGTTAAAAGTTAACAATACTCATTCACCCCCCTCTCAATATTGTCTAATATTCCAACAATTGGTATCAGAGAAGGATAGTTCACTACAATCTAAAACACTAGAAGGAAGATCCTATTAAAAACCACTATGGATTAACAAGAAGGAATCACCTCCAAGAGAGATGTAGTACTTAATAAAGAAGGATATGCATTATGGAGCATAGGAATGAAAGTGTACTTATAGGCATTAGGATATGGAGTATGGAATTCACTAATCTTTGATTACATCCCATAAAAATAATAAGGACTACATCTCAGAAAGAATCCAAGAAAAATAACTCAAGGGAAATGGAGGCCATACTTGATGGATTAACTCAACCCATCAAATAGAATACATGACAATGTATCTCAGCTAAGGAACTCTCGGTCAAATTGGATAAATGTTACTCAGTTAAAAAAAGAACAAAAGCAAGCCTTGCTATTTTTGAGAATTATAGTAACGATGAAGTACCTTGAATTCATAAGGAAGATCAAAGGAGTAAAACCCTATACAACAAAAAATTTAATAAAAAGAAGGAAAAATTCTATTCCATGGAAGATAGTGAAGATGAAGAAAATGTATTCATGGAGACAGTAACTTCAGAAGATGATTCAGATGTGGAAGGAGAGGTGGACCTAAAGGAAGAACTCATAAGTTCCCTTGAAGAATTGAGAAAGAGCATAATGAAGAACAATTCTTTGAAAGAAAATTTGTCGAAGTACCTAGAAGAGCAGAAATCAAAAGAATAAGAAGTCAATACCCTCCAAGAAGAGCTTCATAATTCAATACAACAAACAATGGCTAAAAGACAAGAAGTTGAGAGCTTAACTAAACAAGAAGTTGTTAACTTGAAGGAAGAAGTAAAGAGGCTAAAAGACAAGCTTACCATAAATGAGAAGTTCAAGGAGAAAATACAAGACTCTAAAAGAGTTGAAGAAGAAGTTATTTTGCTTAGAAAGAAGCTTGATAAAGAATTTATTAAATCAAAATTTGAGAAAAAATCAAGGACTTTAGATGAAATACTAAGTATCCAAATACCATTAAGTGATAAAAATGGATTAGGTTATGACAAAGAAAAGAAGCCAAAATGTTTTTCATTTACATTCCAAGATATAAATAAAAGAAACTATGTTGTTGTACTCAAAAGTTCGATTAATAAGGATAGTCATAGATATTCTCCATCCTCTCATGATAAATATAGAAGTGATATGATACCTAAATGACCAATGAGAAGTAGGTACCAACAGATATTTTTCGGTCATTGCTACTCTTGTAATAATTTTGGACATATGGATAGAGAATGTAAGCTAAGAAAGAATGCTTTAGTAAACGCTCAAAAACAAGGAATGTATGGAAGAAGATGGAAGTTGTGAATCAGAAAGATCAAGTACTCCTTAAATATAAAGGAAAGTTCTTTGTATATTGTCATTGATGTCACAAGTTTGGTCACAAAGCTGTTGATTGCAGAAACAAGGAAAAAGATCAAAGTACACAATCCAAAAGAACAAGACAATAAGTAAGAAGGGTAACTCATGGAAATATGTGGAGAAGAAAGTCAGATTACAAAGACTCAGAAGAAACACAAATTTAAATAATCAGTGAAGTTTCCAAACACGATGATGAGCATAATAGTGTTATAGATCAAAATGACATCCATTATTAGGGAAAGAAAGATGAAGATGTAAAAGAATACACCAATGGAGATGAATATGATAATGGTGGATTGCTTTTCTAAAATCTCTCGTGACCTAGAAGAGAATCCTAAAATTAGCATTAGAAGGGACCATATACTCAGGGGGAGTTAATATCAGAAAATTGCAATTGTACTTGAAAAATACCAGTTGGGAAGAAGAAGATAATGTTTTGAGGTTTCCGTCAAAACGACAAGAAGAAGAGTCATACGAAATAATTGGTAAAATCTATCTTCCTCACAGACAAGAAGAATTGTAGAAGTGACAAATTGAAAAAGAAAACATTTTGTTTAGAAATCATCCATGTGAGAAGAACGCTTAATGGTTGAAGTGTAACAAAATCAAAAGCATAATTAGAGAAGACAAGAGACGATCATGGTTAAATTATAAGACTGGTGTATGGTTGATGTTAGCACTAATTTATTTTTTATGCAGTTGGTATCATCACCATAAAAATTTCAAAGTTTTGTTTGTGATATAGCAATTGCAAGGTTTTTATTGGTTGAATAATGCATGGAATTTTCCTCTTTGGTTAGAAAAATGTTAGAGATTTTGAGAAAAAAAAAGAAGAGTTTTTATTATTTGGAAGGCTTTTGTTCATTATAAAGTAAAAAACATAAACATTGGTTTTATATCTAAATTTGGATTTATAGTCGAATTTTTATATTTTTTACCAAAGTTTATTATTTTCAAAAACTTGGTTAGAAAAAGGTTAGAGATTTTGAGAAAAAAAGAATAATTTTTATTATTTGGAAAGCTTTTGTTCATTTTGAAGTAAAAAACATAAACATTGGTTTTATATCTAAATTTGGATTTATAGTCGAATTTTTATATTTTTTACCAAAGTTTATTATTTTCAAAACAATGCTTATTATTTTCAAAAACTTGGAAAACAAATTTTTTTCTAAATTTAGATTTTTTTTACCAAAGTTTATTATTTTCAAAAACTTGGAAAAAGGGATTTTTTTTCTAAATTTAGATTTATAGTCGAATTTTTATATTTTTTTACCAAAGTTTATTATTTTCAAAACAATGTTAATTATTTTCAAAATCTTGCAAAAGAATTTTTTTTTCTTTTCTAAATTTAGATTTATAGTCGAATTTTTATATTTTTTACCAAAATTCATTATTTTCAAAAACTTAGAAAAATAGTTTTTATAAAAATATGGCATAATATTTTTTACAAAGTTTATTATTTTCAAAACAATGTTAATTATTTTCAAAGACTCGGAAAAACGGAATTTTTTATAAAGTTCATTATTTTCAAAACAATGTTAATTATTTTCAAAGACTTGGAAAAAGGAATTTTTTTATAAAGTTTATTATTTTCAAAAACTTGGAAAAGGAACTTTTTTCTAAAATCATGGCATAAGGCCCGCTGATCACCGAGAGCATTTGGGCGCATGCATACACCTGCCAAATCAACACATAGCCCAAGTCAGCAATCAAAGCAAAACCTATCTACATCCAAATTCCCAAAGAGAACTTTATATTGCTCTTAGATGAATGAAAACTGTTAATGTATATAAAGTGTGAAAAACAATCCTCTGAGTACATGTGGGATATTCCTCCCATTATAAAAGGACAAAAATGCAGCCACGTTTGAATAATTCTACATCGGGACAAAAAGAGGGGAGAGAGCCGTGCAACATGGGAGATGCACTCAAATGAGCTAAGCCATCGTCTGATAGGAGAAGGATTAAGGATGGCTCCTGGGTTTTTTGTTACGGCAAGGTGAAAATGAGTATAAACGCAAAGAAGTGGAGTATGGACCTGCTGAAGTGAATTATGTGAGTTAAACTGCTCAAATGGATATGGGAAGGAGAGAAAGTTTTCTCTTGCATCACCTATGGAAATACCATCTCAATACAAGGCCACCCTGGATCTTCAAATACTGGTTCACCATAGAGGCAAGATGCCTAATAGTTTACCCCTTCCACCTCCACTCAACAATGATAATTATGCTAGAAGGAAATTGTATCATTGTGCGAATAGTTTCCAAAAAAATACTCCGTGAAATTGTGGTGATTGCTTTGCGATCTATACTCCTCCAGAAGCCAAGGATACATAGGATGCTCAAATGTGTCCAATCCTCCTAGAAAATGCTAAATATCTTGTTTTTCGATGTGATCATCAGACATGTTACAGCTATGGACAAAAAAATGTTACATGCCTTATATGTCGCAGTGAAGCCACAACCAGGATAAAACTGTATTAAAGTCAGTGCAAGTTTGAAAGACAAAGAAAAATAGGGTGGCTGGGGTTTGTCGATCCACACGTAGATTGTTTTTTTTCTTATAAGTGCGTATGATGAAGATGAGCATGCGGTAAAGAATTCATGTATTTTTTGAAAGCTGCAACAGTTTTTGGTATATGATTAATTTATTGCAAGATAATCAACAATCAACGACGCAGGTGATAGTCGATTGCATCCAATCTCTCCATAACCTTTTCGATGATGAAAGTACGAGCAAGTTAATGTTTTGAAGAGCTGCGAAACGGTATTAAAATGCTCATGAAATCAACCATTAGATGGGTAATTGAAGAAGATGAGCAGTTGAGGTGAATTTCGCACAAGAAACTTGTACAACCAAAAGAAATCTCCAGATCTGCGAAATGATGTTAACCCATAGACCGAATCAACCGTTAAACGGTACGATCTAACAAATCAACCATCTACATCAATTTCACAAGGAGAAAATGTGGTTGGTTTAAGTGTACAAAATTTTATGAAATTTTACATTTCTCGGGCGAATTAATAAGTTTTAAGAGGTTTTATTCTTAAATGTGGTTGGTTTAAGTGTACAAAATTTTATGATATTGTACATTTCTCGGGCGAATTAATAAGTTTTAAAAGGTTTTATTCTTAAAACATATAGACATGAATTAAGTGGTTAGTTATTTTATTTTAAAAAATATAAAAGGAAAAAGGTTATATTGGCACAAGGCCAATTTCCAACTATGCCCAACACCCATAGCGCTCCAATATATGCCAACCACACGCGCGATAGCTATTATGTTTTATTTGTTTCTTGATATGGCTTAGAACCCTTTGTGCATTTAAACCCTTGAGACATTCTTTTACTGGGCGCATGTGGGTAATACTATTGACATACAACATAGGGAAAATGGGAGAAAGTGATGGAAGAAGTAGAATTTATGTTTAGGAAGGGTTAATCTGTTTTGGCTGGAACAACAAGTGAATGGAAAAAATTGAAGACAAAGAAGTAAAATGAAGTAAAAAAAAATTGGAGAATAGTATTTTAGTCCCAACATTTAAAGGCAAACTTCCTTAAGCATCAGAGCATGTTTTTTTATAAAAATGACTGCTTTAGTCATTGAATTCAAAGAGTTGTTTCCACAACATCGAGATGGTTTTTAAGAAAAAAAGAGAGGGTTTTATTCATAAAATGCATATATATAATAAACTCTATCAGTTTTTACATAGGTATTACATATTGGGAGAATCGAATTCATCTTCAGAGAGCAATTTTCCAAAGTTTTAAAATCCTGTTTGAGTCATCAAATTCAAAAGAATATTTCAATGAGCTGGAGGTGAATATGGAAAAATGAAGACATGGTTTTTGTCGGGAGAATGGTAAATTACAAAAACCTCTCTCATATTTCACACAACTATCAATAATTAAGATATGCATGTTGATCTTTGAAGCCTATTTTTCAGAAGTCTGCATCCTTAAATGAAGGAAATTTGTTGTAACTGTTTCTATTTTTAGAGTTCAGTTAGATTTCGAATTCAAGGATAAGTATATGTACTTTTACTATAAATTCATATGTAATAGATAGTTCTAGGGTTGGATTTTCAAGAGCAGATAGGCCCTTCATTATAATAGGTTTCAGTTTTCCAAAAGTGAATCCAAAAGTGAATAAAAATTGTAGAGGAGGAATGTTGAAGTTTCCATGGTAGAGATCTCTTGTGCCATATGTTAACCCAAAAAATCCCTCAATGAGCTCTACATGACCTACACCACCCAAAGACATCTATTTCATTACCCTCATTTGACCCCCACACCCTTACAAAGGCTCAAAAACATGAAAAGGGCTTAAAAACCCCTAAAAAGAGCCAAAATAGCTCTCATAGGGGCTCAAACCTCCAAAAAGGGGCTAAAACCTCCAAAAATGGGCTAAAAAACCTCAAAGGAGCTTAAAATCCCCAAAGGAGCTAAAAATTGGGCAAAAGGGGCTTAAATCCCCATAAAGGGGCTAAAGCCCTAACTAACGGCTTCAAACCCTAAAATCTCAAAAAAAAAACTATAAATATAGGGGTGGGGGTCACTCTCAAAACAATCCTTCTCTCCCTATCATTATGCTTCCCATGTGAGTGCCTTGAGACCCTTTTCCTCTCAATTCATTCACCCCTTCTCCTCCATTGCTCCACAAGCCAAGACTCCATCCCATAGAGAGAGGTGCTTCCAAAGCTAGGTCATGGTGGCCCATTTCCACCAAGGCTGAAGGTATAACCAGGTTTCTTTCATTGTTATTTTAGATTTATAACTTATTTTGTTTGTAGGTTTATTTATTCATAGTTTGCTGTAGGTTCTCCTTTGATTTCTTGAAGCTATCTTTTGTTTTCTAACCATTTTCCGCAGGGTTTCCATGGCTCAAAGCTAATATTTCTTTGCAGGGTTTTATTTCACCCATAAGAACCCTACCTTTCTGTCCTATAGAAAGAAGGTAGCCATTCCTGCCTATAGCTAGGGAAAAATCCCTACTATAGATTTGGCGACCATACCAGGTCGATCCCACAGGATCCCTGGGTTGCTTTTTCAAGTTTCAGTATTTATTTCTGCTTTGTTAACCTAGTTTCAGTTTCTGTTAAATCTAGTTTAGATCTTTGTTTTTTTGTATTTACGTTCATAGCCAAGCCTCCTTAAGGCCAAACCAAGCCCGTTTGGCCACAGTACAAGTTACTGTCGGCCGTTCCTAGCTTAGGTTAAAAAAATTTCAAGTTTTCAGGCCAAGTTGCTCTTATGGGCTGAAAGGGGCAACCAAGTCACTCATTCAGCCTCGAAAGATGTGACTTCCCTCTCAGGAGGTAGATCACTCATGTTTTTAGTTTCTGAGCGACCCCCTCTCCTGATTTTGGGAAAATTTAGCGACCCCCTCATTACATTTTCCCCAAAAAGGGCGTTTTGTCTCTCAAATTCGGTTTTTTAAGTTGTTTGGACTGTAAGTGCGGCTCAGCCACCTCTGTCCAGCAGTCTGTTTTCATCTACATACAATCTATGTAAATCAATGATAGATTTAACTGGTTATTGATATAATGAATTTGTTTTAAGGCTTGAATAAATTACTGTAGGTTAAATTTTAGTTTTTAAAAAGCATTGGAAATTAACCTTGCCTAGCCCTTCCCCCTCTACCCAGTCATCACCCTTTGGGGTATTATGGGATAAGACGAAGGGTGATGCTCATATAGTAATAGGCACTTCATCTGTGATTGCTTTATACCACTAAAAATAGGTGAATTGAAAGGTAGAGGGGGTGGTAGGCCCAGGGGGCCTCACGACATTCGTGTCCTCCTTGTTGAACAACCTTGCACTCCGAGAGTGACCTGAGGATCTAATAATGGGCTTAGTCCCATTGTGTTGAGAGCCCAACACTCTTTCCTGGTTGAAGAGGAATACAAGTGTAAGGAAATTACCTAATAAGTCTACCATAGTTCAGATTCATTAATGGCATGTTTCAAATATTTTCTTCACAATTAACTAGTTTCATAACAAGTTACCCATGTTGTAAGTTCTATAACAAACCAGAAAATATCTGCAAAATATTCATAAACCATACAAGAAACCACCAAGTGAATAATAGAAAATAATACAAAATGCACAATCTTTCATACAATGGACATGCACACAACCATACCAAGTAAGATAACCAAACTCAATTCATGACGCTGAGCCAGCCATTAAAATCTATTAATTTACACTAATTCATACACTTGTAGTCTTTAAGGACATAATTCCCTCACTGTCTTAACCGTGGGAAGTACTTGGGCTCAACCCTGAAACTCATTGTGAGAAGTACCACGGGAACCCTAAAGTAGATGGCGCTGAGAGGAATCACTATGCGAAATGGGAAATGACCCCTATCGATTGACTAACACTCCTGTGAGGAAAAAGCAAAGCGCTATCTCTTGAAAGTCTTGGTGGCCAAGTGACCACCTAGAAGCCAATAGGAAGCCATTGAAACTGGGGTCTAGAACGTCACTACCAATATGTGGGATAGATGATGAAATCTGGTAGTGACGTTCTGGACCCCAGTTTCAATGGCTTCCTATGAAACTGGGGTCCAGAACGTCACAGCAATATGTGGGACAGATGCCCATGCTTGTAGCACCCCCATCCCCCCAAGTCTACTATGCACAACCAGTGCCAGCCACTCGAACCCTCGCCCCATTTCCACCTGCTCCTTTGGGACAAGTGTTTGCACAATAAAACCGTCCCACCCAACCAGCCCCCAATAACCAACAAGGGCAAGCCAGAAACAATCGAGCAAGGAATTAAGGAAACAACCAACCGCAAGGAGGTGGTCAACAACCAAATCCTCCCAACAATGTCGGGGTGAACCGGACAGGTCAATACCCCTAGCAACCAAACCAACCTAGATGCAATGCTCTGTTACGCACGAATCAATCATGCAAACTATGTGAGGTCTACGGGAACTATACACACGAGTGCCCCTTCATGGGTCGTGCTAAGCAGTCCATTCATAATGAAGTTCAGCATGCTACTAATACGACAGCTCTAGCTCAACCCAACCTAGCACCACCAAGTCATCCACCCATGGTGCTCCAGAACCCCTTACCACTCTAAGGGTTGGTAGAAACCGCACCCATTCTCCCACCTGCCCCCACAACCCCTGCTGCGGACCGGCCTATAGAGATAGGGGTTCATCAACTACTAGCCATGACAACTAAAGAGGTCAACTTGCATGCTAGGCAGAACCAATATGGGTCCTCTACCGAGCTTGCTGACACATTAGTGCCATCCACATCCAACACTTCTCTTCACATTCCTCCACCTTCCATGGACAGGGCAGCCAAAGGTCCACATCTCCCCTTCAGGTGTCTCGCCAACAACATCACTACAAGAGTAGTATTCAATTATAGCATTGTAGACGATTTAGCCCAATCACCCACATAAATGTCTGCTCTCGAGGTGCTTAAAACATGCCCAACACAAAGGAAATCTCTACTAGCTACCCTCAGTGCCATAGAACCCTCCGACTCCAAATTGATCCCTTTTGAATTGGAAAAAGGAGAACCCAGAATTCCATCCACCATCGCCTTCCAAATTTAGGTCTCAATCTAGAATTTGGTGCTCCATCGATGCATCGTCGATGAAAGGGCATCCACCTATGTTATGTCATCATCTGTCTGGAAGAAACTTGGGTCCCCTACCCTTCAACCGTCCACTACTACACTCCGTGCTTATGATGGCCACCCCACCATATCCCAAGGAATCCTTCCTCATGTCCCCATAAATTTAGCAGGGAGGACAATCCTAATTGACATGGAGGTGTTCAATGCATAGTTGGACTATAACCTACTCTTGGGACTAAGCTACATATATGCCATGAGAGCCATGGCATCCGTCGTGTTCTGCCTTATGATGTTTCCTCATGACGAGAATATTGTGATGGTGGATCAACTGACTTACCATGATCTGCAAGGGCCAATGGCACTAGCCAACATTATCCCTATCGTCAACAGCACAACTGCCCCACCATTATTGAGTGTAGGCCTAGGGTTGTTCATCGACACCTCTATGACGACTCCCTTCCTCTTCGTGTCACCTCCACCGACACTATGTGATACTATGGATTTGTGCATGCTCTCATCCAGCACTACTGCACCTAAACCCCAACCATAGCCGCATCACCAACCGTAGCCACAGCACCAACCGCAGTCGCAGCTCCAACCGCAACCCCATCCACAGCCGCGACCTCAACCTCAGTTACCTAGGAAATAGTGGGGTTCATTCCCACTCAACATGATCCTTTTCTTTTTGATTTTCCTACCATTCCATATCATGAGTAAGTCTATCTTGGAAACCCACAATTTACAGGATTTTACACTAGGAGTTCCTGTGTGGTACCTTGAACCAACTATGCTACATCTGAGTCCCTAAGATGTGTTAACTCCTGTCCAGCCTATTGAGATGATGTTGCGCCTACCTATGGCCCCATCAAAGACTCCTCCCATCTCCAGGCCTGCCCCTCTTCCTCCAATAGAGACCGGGGGCAAGGCCACCAAAGCCCCAACCAATACCATTTACATGATCTCTAGCACCAGTTTCCCTTTCGTCTTGTTAGTTGTGGAAGATCCACCTAATCTATCCTGGAACTACTTATGCGATGATGGAGAGATCTGTAAGACCACCTCTAGTTTTACCCCATTCCCTTTAAACCATAGCGTGTAATCAGTTCTTCCCATAAAAGAACAGATTCCGTCACCCAGCCTTGCCAATGACCTTTGTCTCAACAAGGGGGCATACCTCTTCGCTGACTTAGATGGTCAACTCTTGAATTAGATGTTGGGCCAAAAAATGGCCTCTTTTGATCACCCTTAATTACCTCTTCTTGTTCTATCCTACCCCATTGGGCATGCCAATTGAATGTTTTACCCCCACTTTACTCTTCAAACCACCAAGGTATGATTGGTCATTGTTTTATTTTATTAATACTTATGATTGTGATAATTAAGGCTTCGTATCTCTCAATGCGGTGCTAACATATTATGGTTTATAAAGGTATTTTGAGATATGTGGACTGCAGGAAGGTTGGGCTGAACAAGCAGCAAAAAGGATGGGAATTTACTGCTCAAGCTGATCCCCTTCCATCCTATCATCACCCAAAGAATGCGGTTCTAGTGCGATATCCTGGACAAAGTTGTGACAAGGTAGCTATAACAGAATGCATCAGACTTGGAGGTCAATAGTGCATTGCTGCTTGTGTGTAGCCGTAATCTGAAGATATCGTCACTCCTGGGGCGATTAATAGTTTTCTTATGTTTCCTATTTTTCATCCTACCATGTTTGTAAAAACTGTTGTCATTTACGGCGCCTAAAGATCAGAGATCTTCACGGCTGCCCCATAATAGGATAGGATGTTATGATCTACATGGTATAAATATGGAGAATTATTTCAAGTCAGGGGTTGTTGAACATATAACCAATTCATTGTATTAGCTGTGAGGAGGAATTGTGTAATCACTCTGTCTTTTAATACAAGGAATTACTTCTGATCTAAAGGTTTTTACGTGTGTTCATCTAGCATCTCCGTGTGAAGGCTAGGCCCGCCTTCCGCAAGGATTGGTGAGTTAAATTAGGACTTTTCAATTCCTTTGTCGTGTGATGTTATGTTAATTTTATTTTCTCATAAGAAGCTGTAACAAGTGTGGATTTACAGTGTGTTGTGATTGCATTCGTTGGAGATCTGTAGTGGCATAGTGTGACAGTCGACTGAGTAGGAAATTATTTCTTATGCAATTCGTGTGGTAACTGTAATAGCTCTGTTCATCCTTATATCTTTTAGTTGTCGTTCCATGAATATTTGCAGCTTGTCTTTCATTGTTATGATTACCGAATTTCATTCCCGCACTTCAGTTTCCTAGAATAGCCGAACTCAATCTCTGTGTTTGAATTCCTAGATCAATATTTAATTTATGTTTGTGGGTTCCTAGGACAATCCGATTGTATAGGTGAGTTAATCATTAAGGGATGTGAATAGGATTTCCTTTCATCTGCAATTGTAATTTAGATATGACTTTTATCTTCCCATTCTTAGATCAAGGCATAGCAGAAGGTAATTGTGATTGTATTGCTTAGAAGATAACTGGATTAAGTAGATTCTTGGGATGAGCATAGCTGAACAGAGGATAGTATTGTTCAATTACAGTGATTTTGTGTTTAATCATATACTGTGCATGTTATCCTTGAAATACACGACTTTCCCAGGTTGACAATAAATATTGTACACTCTGTATGTTAGTGGTAATTCACTTGCATATTGGGTGCCCGAAATTTTGGCCCCATTGCCGGGGAAGGATAAAGATTAAACACCATCATTAGTTGCATCCTGTAATTGTTTCTATCCAGTATTTTCCATTTCTTGTTATAATGATTTGGGTTGCATGAATACAAGAAGGGTAAATCGTGATCATCTTTCGACTCCCAAAACCCCATAAAATACTAATAGTGCAGGTGGTTTGGGTCGTGGTCGAGGTCCACAATTGTGGAGAAGGACATTCATTGACGATCTTGTTGATAGGACTGATTCATCCACTGGGGCTTACCATCAAGAAACTCCTATCAGAAGAATCCTTGCTGATCCTGGGGTGCCAGCGTTAAGGTCCATAGTGGAGAACACACAAGCAGCCGCGAATTCCTCAAATATCCCTGCAGGAGAGGACAAAGCTGGTACAACCATACCTGCTGGTAGAGGTCCGATCTACCACATTTATGGGAAGGTTTTAATTGAAGAAGAGTGGACACATTTCCACCAAAATATTACTGATTAGTGGAGGAACGAGGAGAAGAACAAAGAAAAGAACGAGGAGAGGGACGAAGGAATGAATAAAGAAGAGAAAACAGAAGAAGGGATGAGTAACAGACATGAATCTGATGAGGAAGAGGCAATGGGGGAAAAATATCATCATGAAAATCATTCCTTGCCTGAAGGAATGATGGCTACACTTCAATTCCCTATTCAGCAGCCAGAAGGGACAACCCCTATGAAAAATATATCACCATCGGTGTTGCCTCGCTTCCATGGAAAAGCGGCAGAAGACCCAGACAAATTTCTTTTTGAATTTGATATCCTTTGTGATAGCTACGATTATGTCATCGATGCACAAAAGCTAAAACTCTTCCCTGCCACTCTGAAGGACAATGCATTACGCTGGTTCATGAGCCTAGGAGGACGAACTGTCACTAATTGGGACAGGATGAAACAGGTGTTCCTGGAGAAATATCATGAATACTGCAACACCAAGGACAAAAGAGAATAATTGTTCAAAATGGTGCAGAAGGAGGACGAGAGTCTAGAAGATTTTGTAGAAAGGCTTTTATACAACGTGCAAAGAGCTAGACAGACGAACATGGGGTTAGATGTCCTCAAGATAATCCTGCTTCGCAGGATTAGGGATGATTGTCTAGATATGTTAAACCTGTTAGGAAAGGGGGATGTCTCCAAGGAATCTTTCAGAAAGTTTGTGGAATTATGTAAAAGGTACTCCAGGGGATCTTCCAGGAACAACAGGCAGGACAAATGGGATAAGCTAGAATGCGATATCTTCGACAAAACTCAGAAGTCATCTAATGGAGGAGCCACCCGTGCAAAGATAGGCAATCTCCTTGAAAATTTTAAAATAGAAATGATGAGCTCTATCTCCTTGGAAATCGACGTCCTGAAGGAAAAACAAAAACAGGCAGTAGAGGACCTCACACTAGGTGTGTTCTGCCCTCGATGTAGAAAGAACCATCCTCTAAGGGAGTGCCCGCTTGACAAAGTAGAGGTGTGTCAGCTGTGCGGGCTGAACCACAACATGAAAGAATGTCCCTCACTTCCATAAGTGAAATATGTTCTGTAGGCATCAACTCTAGAGGTGGAGTCGACCTACTTCATTGCACAGAAGAAACCTTGGCAGCCTCGAAACCAAGGTATGACCCTAGACTCGTTTCCATTTGTGAATAATATGAGCAATTGGAATAATATGCAAAATGTGAATACACAATTCCCTTCAAATTATGCTCAGTGGAACCCTTCCCAACTTGCAATACAAAATTATAACTCATGGAATCCCTGGACACAGCCACCACACCAACCTACTTCTTGGTCTCCTAGATGGAGGAATTTCCATCCAAGGAATCAGTTTACTCAACAACCTCCACCTCAACAGCCACCATACCCTCCTCAATATCCTCAATATCCTCAATACCCTCATCAGCAGTCGCAGCTGCAGTTGCAGAACAATTTTGTCCCTAATGCACCGATACGTCCTCAGTTGCCTGCTCAACCTAATCCTAACCCAAACAATAAAACAGTCCATCAATTTGACATTGTCAACATGCTAGCCTACTCCCTTTCTCCTGTGTTTTGCAACGATATTCGTTTACGGTCAGGGAAAATAGTAGAGCCTGTAATAATAGAAGATGTTCCACCCTCCGTACATGAAAAAGGGGTGAATCCATAGCATCTGTTCGATACAATTCCCATTATTGAAGATGCTAAACATCCCACAAATGGGATGGCTGAAACAAAAAATGATAAATCTAGTGATGCGCAACCTACCCAACTGATTAGGAAACCACCGTATCCTGAGAGATTAATGCTACAAAGGGCAGGGGGACAACCTCAGTTTAACCTCTTAGGAGAGTTAAAGAATCTTTATGTTAAAATCCCCCTCCTTCAAGCTCTTCAAGACGTACCTATCTATGCTAGAACTGTTTGGGACCTGTGCACAAAGAAACCTGGAAGGAATCCCAGAGATCCTCCCACTGTCCACGTCATAGGGAAATTATCTGCATTAATAACAGAAAAAACCCTATTGGCCAAGTATGATGACCCTGGGAATCCCATTGTCACTGTGCAGTTTGGGCATACACAGATACCCAAAATACTAGTAGATTTAGGAGCAGCGATTAATGTCATGACAATTGAGACTGTAAGAAAACTTGGGCTCAGTAATATTAGGCCAACCCCCACTGTTTTAGAACTGGAAGATAGATCCACCATTAAACTTGAAGGAATTCTAGATGATCTCATCATCTTAGTTGATTCATGGGAGTATCCTGCTGACTTCTTGGTTTTACAACCGAAGTCACAGCTGGGAGGACACCCATTGATCTTAGGAAGGCCTTGGTTGGCCATAGATGATGCTTGCATCAGCTATCGATCTGGGTCTATGACCATATCTGATGGCACCGAGACTAAGAATCTCACTCTTTATCCTCCAGCTCAGCCGAGTCTAGAAGCTGAAACCTATTTTTGGATGGAGCCAGAGGAAGAGGAGGGTGTTCAGCCATTATTAACTATAGGGAATGCCTTAACTTTTAAGGATGAAACTGAAGACGATGCCATTAATAACTTCATCAGTGAACCCACCTCAGTCAATAAATAATTTTATCAAATCCTAAACATTACTCTGGGTAAGGAAGAACAAGAAAATCTCACAGAAGAAGCACTAGTCGGTGACACACACATAATTCGAGTATTGAAAAATTTGAAAAGTATTCCTATTGAGGTAGAGTCTGGAAAAACCTTGAATATTAATCCCAACCTCTCCTTAGATGAACAGAAGCGCCTGATCAGTCTCTTGAAAGAACACAAGGGGACATTTGCCTGGGAGTATACAGACATGAGGGGTATTCCCTCTAACCTGTGCACCCATCATATTTCTATTAAAAGCGACTCCTGGCCTGTGTGTCAGCCTCAACAACAAATGAACCCCAATATTAGGGACATAGTGAAGGAAGAAATTCAGAAACTCTTGGAAGCAGGATCTATATATCCTATTTCAGATAGTGAGTGGGTTTCCCCGCCCATAATTGTACCCAAGAAAAATGGTAAATGGAGAGTCTGTGTCGACTATAGGGAGCTGAACAAAGCCACAGAAAAAGACCACTTCCCTTTGCCCTTTATTGACCAAGTACTTGATACCCTATCAGGGAAGAAGTTCTTCTCCTTCCTGGATGGGTTTGGCGGGTACAATCAGATTTAGATTGCTCCTGAAGACCAAGATAAAACTACCTTCACTTGTCCGTGGGGAATGTTTTCCAACAGAGTGCTCCCCTTTGGTTTATGTAACGCACTAGCAACATTTCAAAGAGCTGTAATCGACATATTTTCTGAATTAGTTAATGACAGTATGGACATTTTTATGGATGATTTTACTCCTTACGGCAAGGATTTTGAAGAAGCATTGGAAAATTTGAAAAAAGTTTTAACTCGCTGTGAACAGACCTAGCTCTCTTTAAGCACTGAAAAGTGCCATATGATGATGCGTGAAGGAGTAGTATTGGGGCACTTCATCTCTATCGATGGAATTCAGGTGGACCCCTCAAAAATCAAGGTGATAAAAAATATATCTACTCCTGAGGTGCAAAGTTTTCTGGGGCATGCTGGATACTACCGAAGATTTATAGAAAATTTTTCCAAACTTGCTTCTCCTTTGTTTTCATTGTTAATGAAGGATGTGCAGTTTGTTTGGAGTGAAGCATGCCAGACAACATTTGTTAAGCTTAAGGAGAAGTTGTCCACAACTCCTATCTTAAGAGGACCTAATTGGACCCTACCCTTTCACATTTCTTCAGATGCTTTTGATATCGCCATTGGAGCAGTTTTAGGACAGCAGGATGGTCAAGTACCTTATGCAATTTATTATATTAGTAAAAACTTAGCCCCTGCTGAACTTAATTAAACTGTCACCGAGAAGGAATTCTTAGCTATTGTCTACTCCATTAACAAATTTTGACATTACATTACTAGGTATCCTACATTTGTGCACACTGACCACCCTGCCATTAAATATATAATGAACAAACCCTTCACTAATTCCAGAGTGACTAGATGGCTCTTATTATTACAAGAATTTGATATTACCATCATAGATAAACCTGGAAGAGAAAATGTTGTCGCTGATTTTTTATCTCATTTCACTAACAGTGATGATAATTTTCCTATTGAGGACTCTTTTCCAGATGAACATTTATTCACAGTTTCAGCTCATTCCCCTTGGTATGCAGACGTCACTAATTATTTGGTTGCAGGAAATATTCCGGCACATATGTCTAAAAGAGAAAAGAGAAAAATCATCCAGCAAAGTGCTAGGTATTGTTGGGTAAACGGTCATCTCTTTTACATAGGTCCTGATCTTGAAATCAGAAGATGTGTAAGGGAAGATGAAATCTTTCATATACTGAAGGCCTGCCACGATGAACCTTGTGGGGAACACTTTGCAGATAGAAGGACATGACACAAAGCGCTGAGGATGGGCTACTATTGGCCAACTCTTTTCAGGGATGCAAAAATGTATGTTCAGTCCTGTGATAGATGCCAAAGGATGGGCCAGCCCAACAGATTAGATCAAATGCCTCTACAACCTCAATCAGTAATTGACCATTTTATAGATGGGCTCTGGATTTCGTTGACCCTATCAGTCCTCATTCCAAACAGAAATATTACATCTTGGTCTGTACCGATTATATGACCAAATGGGTGGAAGATGTAGCTCTGGCGAAGGCTAATGACCAGGCTGTGATTGAATTTCTATACAGTGAAATATTTACCCATTTTGGGGTACCTAAGGAAGTAATTACTGATGGGGGACCGCAGTTTATGTCACATCACTTTGAAGCTCTGCTACGGAAGTATCATGTTCAGCATAGGGTAGCTTCACCTTACCACCCCCAAGCCAATGGCCAGGTGGAAAGCACTAATAAAGTTATTGAAGCCATCCTTACCAAGACAGTCAATAGCCATCGTAGAGATTGGGCTGATAGGATTCTAGAAGCACTATGGGCATATCGCACCACTTGGCGTAACACCACAGGTTTCTCTCCTTACGATTTAGTGTACGGAAAAAGTGCCATATTCCCAATTGAATTTGAAATCAAGACCCTGAAGACAACCACCAAAGTAAACCTAGATGTAACTAAAGCCTAGAAAAGAAGATTAAATCAATTGAATGAACTGGATGAGAATCGGTTAGCTGCAGTGGACCAGACAGTGTTAATTCAACAACAGAGATCCAATTGGCATGATAGATTCATTAAAAAGAAGGTCTTCTGTGAAGGAGACTGGGAATTATTATACGATTCTAGATTCAAAAGAGATTTCAAGGGAAAATTATGCATAAGATGGCTGGGCCCATACCTAGTAGACAAGGTATTTGATAACGGCATAGTCCACCTGGTAACCATTGATGAAAACCGCGTACCATTATTTGCTAATGGTCACAGGCTGTGACTATACCGTAAACCAATTTCAAAGGATGCATTTATCTTGCAAATTGCCGTTGACCCAGATTATCAGCTAGCATAAGGGCAGGAATTTCTCTCTGCCTCTGTCAATCTTTAATTAATCACTGTAAATCGTGCATGAATCATTGTACATAAATAACTGCTGTTTTTTTTTTTTCGTTTTCATTATATTATCTTTTCTTTTTGCACTTGATCTTCTTTGTTTTTTTTTGTTTTTCCAAGATTTGCAGGGAAGCGCCCAAGGATGAGGGTCAGATTGGGCCTGTCGACTGGAATTCATTTTTCTGTGCCTTCCCGCACCATGATTTTTTTTTCTTCTCTTTCCTTAAATAAATTTGGCGCAGCTACGACACCCATTTTCTGGCAACTGCGACAACTTTTCCGGTAGCTGTGACATCCATTTTTTAGCAGCTGCAACAAATTTTTCGGCAGCTGTGACATCCATTTTCTGGCAGCTGCAACATCTTTTCCGGAAGCTGTGACACCTTTCTTGGCAGCTGCGACACCCCTGTTTCGATAGCTGCGACACCATTTTTTGATGGCTGCAAAACCGTTTTTGGTAGCCGCTGCATCATGAAACTCCACCTTCTTCCATTCCCACACGCTGTTACTCCATTTCACTTTTGACCATAAAACCCATTTCTCATCACTCCGGCGCAACCACTTTCTGTCTGCTTAACATTTTCCTTCCTTTTTTTTTCCCCAGCGGCTGTGACATCTTTTCCGACAGCTGTGACATTTTTCCCGGCGGCTGCGACATATTTTTCGGAAGCTTCAAATCCACCATATTTAGCTGATATTTCCAGCATTGAAGGTCGCATCTCTGCTTCAATTTATTTATGACCTGCGGCTGTGACTCTTGTGTTATTAGCAGACCTCTTTGTATGCCATCAACTCCTCTAGATATGGCTCTGATTCCTCATGATGGCAATCTGACCCATAATGTGATATTTCTCATAATTTCGACCATTTTGACGTGATGGTTTATGCTTCACTAGCGAAAATAATTATTGCAGCATCTCTGTTATAATGATTATATTTAATGACTGCGCACCGCACAAGTTTGGCTTCCGCAATGTCAACAACCACACGTTTTATTATTTTCCGAAGGACATCCAGCACGCAGTTTCGAAGGTATGGCTTTGATTAACCACGTGATTAAGTATCGATATGATTTAACAATGTCAGTCGTACCCCCCTTTTTATGCCCATTATTTCCTGATTAACTCTCTACCCGTGCGACGTAAAGACTAATTATGTTACTTGATAACCGCCACCTTTCCCAATTCAGAATGAAATTTCAAATAATCCGGTGTGCTGAAATGTTTTGAATTTGCCCAACATCTCCTCTCAGCGGTCCATGCATACTCTGCGCCATAACCTCCATTGTCGGAGTCTGTAATCTGTTGAAGAGAAAACTAAGTCTGAAGTCAGAACCATGGGGATTCTGGCTTGTTATGAACCTTTAAATACACGAGCGCTCAGGAGAAACGCTGCGGTCTTTTCTATCTTTCAAGCTGCCGGTTGGATGGAATTTTTTGAACGTCTGGATGGATTTAACTGTGAAGCAGCCTTAGAATTTGCTTTGAACCTCACATAAACTCACTCAGAGGTTTGGGGATTGCGCATTGAATTTTTTGAGGCCATTATAGCTGAGGTCACTGGTATTCCTTAGGTGGGAAGGGCTTGGTTTGGACGTCGAGTCCCCACTACTATAGCATTACAGACTTTCTAATAGAGGGGGAACAGGTTCACACGAAAAAAAGGGGGATAGTACTGCAGTCATTGCCATAGCCATGGAATCAAGTCACTATTTTTCTCAAGAAATATATAACTAGTGAAGGTAGGTACCAAACCATTTATAATTCTGAACTCCCTTTACTATCTCATCTCCACCATAGGATTCTGTTAAATATTCCATATTATTTTCTTAATGATTTGCATCATATGGTAGGGTTTTTTCAAGCTGCCAAGCATCCACTCACCTCACTGACCCACCATGGCCACATTAAATTAATTATCTTAAGGACCCTTGCTCAACACAATATAACCTGGGAGCAATTTATAGCTCAAGTTCAGGAACCCGCTCCTTTTCCCGGTGTCCCAATAGAAGAAGAGCAGGTCCATCCACAGTTGGGGGGACATGAAGCACAATAGGAGGACCGGAGCCCCTCCAATATAGTTGGGGGGGGAGATGAAACTGGATCAGAAGATCAACTAGGGGCACAAGCAGAACAATTGAGAGAAGATGTACATAAAAACCATGTGGAAGAACCAAATAACAGGGTAGCTCTGACACCAGAGGGTGAAATTGGAATAGCATTAGATGCTGCGAAAATTGAACCCGAAGATGATAGAGCCATAGCGATGGAAGGAAATATTGAGCTGGTGACCATTGAATCCTCACCCGAGTGGGGAGGAACTTTGATTGAGGAAGAACAGCCCAAGGAACAAGAAAATGCTAGAACTGGGAACATTCCTTCTACCTTAGCTGTGAATCCAGATATTTCAGCACCACAAAAGAAAAGGAAGAGATCAAATGATGAAATTAAGATAGCCCCACCAATAAGAAGGAAAAGAACCAGGTTGGTTGCAGCAGCAGAAGTAGCAAGGAAAAGATGGGCAACCTTAGAAGCACAAATTGAGTTCCCCACTCTTGAACCCAGGCCAATTGATGCCCCATAAGGGCCGGTCGAAGAAGAACCCCAAATTGAAGGACTTCTGTTTGAAAATAGGCTGTTAAAAGAGGAAGTCCAAACATTTAGAAGGGAATTGGAAAATTGGAAAGAAGCGTGCAGAAAACATGGTGAAAGGAAACTGCACACATTGGTGGAGGCTGCGGACAAATTGGAGGGACCAAATTCTACCGAGCATGGCAACGAGGAAGAAAGAATGGTCTGTCCCACCTATGGAGAAATATTTAAGGAAGCAGGCCACAAGATTGTAATTCGTGCCTTTACAACACAACAGTCTACACCTGCAATGGAGGAAGTTGCAGAGAAAGAAGATGCTGTCACACAAGAACCAACATCTTTGAATATTCTTGCTGAAGTTTCCATTAACTCTGGGATAGAGGAACCAAGGGATGAAGTTATTCCTGATTGTGGGGATGAAGATTTCACTATGACCCCGAAGTCCTCCCATGACATAGAAATTATAGAAGTGGAACCACAACAGCAAGGAAATGATGATATTGAACAGGGTGTTGCCACACAAGAACCAGCATCCCTGAATGTGCTTGTCCAAGTGGATGACCAGATGGGAGGAGAACCTGGGATTGAGGGCACTCTGGAGTTTAATAAAGAATTCTGTGCTACAACTCTAGAATTTTCCCATGACATAGAAATCATAGAAGAGGAGCCACAACAACAGGGAGATGAAGAAGTGAGCCAGGATGTTGTCACACAAGAACCAACATCCTTGGAGGTTGCAGTAAGGACTCTTGAAATGCAACAAGAAAATAACCCTGAAGTGGATGTCATTCATGATATGCATTGGAGTGAATATGAACAAGTCCAAACACAATTCTCAGGTGATACTAAAATCCTTGAGGAGCATCTGCACACTGAAGAAGACATCCGATCTCAGCAGCAGGAGGACAAAGAAGAACAAGGCTCTGCTCCACAAGAACCAGTAGCCTCACAGCCTCTGGCTGAGACAACAGCTGATAATCAGATAGAACATGGAATTAAAGTTCGGGAGGAAGTTTCTCCACAAGAACCAATGTCCTCACAGTCAACTGCCAAACTTGCCACGAGAGAACCTCAGAAAGAAGATGCTGTTACACAAGAACTAGTGTCTCTAGGAGTGGTGGATGTTGTTGCCAAAGAAAGTCCATAAAAGGTTGTTGCCACATAAGAACCAGAAACTCCCAAGATAGCTTCAGATGTGCAGGGTGCCCAAGGTGTGGATTGATCCCCTTAGAAATTTCATCGACCTAGATTCAGAGAAGGAGGAACATCATAAAGAAGAAATCCTAAACCTTACAGCAGAAGTCTCAATTTTGAGAATGGAGGTAATAAAATGGAAGAGCCAGGTGGAGGAATACCAAGGAGGGATAATTTCTCTTACTGAGCATAAAAATATTATTAGGGGATTGGAGGAGAAATGGGCAGAAGAACGTATGACCCAGAGAATTCGAGAGGAAGAGCTACAGAGTAGTTTAAGGGAGCTGAAAAAGTTCCAGTTTATGCAGAAGAAAAAAGAGCAGATGTATGCTCTCTCTCAAGAACTCTTGGGCACTCAGGTACCTTATTCTTCTTACCCTATCTTCCTGTTTGAATAGTTTGTTTGGTTTAAGTTAAGAGCTGTGAAAGAAGGGAGTTCATTTGAGATAACGACCTCAGCAAAAATTTTGGAAACATTTTTAAGAAGTAATTTTGAAGATCAAAATTTGCTATGTGAATTGTATTTGCATGAGATGGCTTGCCCTTAGGACTGCCATTCAAATCCTGTCCCTTTTTCAGGGGATGTTTAGTTGAGGGCCTTTGCTTCTTTTGTGAGCAATCATGCTTAGTGGGAAAGGTCTTTTGAAACCTTTTCTCACAATGAAGCTCACTCTAACCTGTGGATTCGAAGTGAGACTCAGAATCCGGGTATTCTTCTTGCTTGATACAGGAGTTTGCTTTCATGTCCCATCTAGACTTGACACATAATGGAACTATAGGAGGAAATGATTTCTACTTGTACCAACCATGTTTCTATACACCAACAAGCAGTGTTGGAAGGAAGTAAGCACAAATGGCAGGTTTCCTCTCCTAGAATTAGAAGCCGAGACCCCTATTATTTTAGGAATTTTGAACAGGCACTTTCTAGGGTTGAAGGTTATGCTGGATGTATTAGGGAATGTGGGGTTAATTGGTTGGGTCTAAAATTTAAGTTTCCCCTCATCTGGTGGCAAGTAAAACCATATAGGATGGAATTCTCACTAACCAAGGCAGAGGAGCAGCAATGTTGGAGATATTGGATTGCTCACAGAGGGTTCATAGAAAAAGAAGAGACGCCTGAGTTCCCCTACAACTTCTCTTCTCTCCATCAACAGAGCTTAGTGCAAGGTTCAGATTCAGAGTAGTGGAGGTTGTTGCATGAGGACATGCAATAGGACAGTTGGGGGGAGATGTTGGGCCCAGAAATGGCCTCTTTTGATCACCCTTAATTACCTCTTCTTGTTCTATCCTACCCCATTGAGCATGCCAATTGAACGTTTTACCCCCACTTTACTCTTCAAACCACCAAGGTATGATTGGTCATTGTTTTATTTTATTAATACTTATGATTGTGATAATTAAGGCTTCGTATCTCTCAATGCGCTAACATATTATGGTTTATAAAGGTATTTTTAGATATGTGGACTGCAAGAAGATTGGGCTGAACAAGCTATGAAAAGGATGGGCATTTACTGCTCAAGCTAATCCCCATCCATCCTATCATCACCCAAAGAATGCGGTTCTAGTGCGATATCCTGGACAAAGTTGTGACAAGGTAGCTGTAATAGAATGCATCAGACTTGGAGGTCAACAGTGCATTACTGCTTATGTGTAGTCGTAATCTGAAGATATCGTCACTCCTGGGGTGATTAACAGTTTTCCTATGTTTCTTATTTTTCATCCTGCCACGTTTGTAACAACTGTTGTCATTTAGGGTGCTTGAAGATCAGAGATATTCATGGCTGCCCCATAATAGGATAGGATGTTATGATCTACATGGTATAAATATGGAGAATTGTTTCAAGCCAAGGGTTGCTGAACATATAATCAATTCATTGTATTAGCTGTGAGGAGGAATTGTGTAATCACTCTGTCTTTTAATACAAGGAGTAACTTCTGATCTAAAGGTTTTTACGTGTGTTCAGTCAACATCTCTGTGTGAAGGCTGGGCCCACCTTCCACAGGGATTGTTGAGTTAAATTAGGACTTTTCAATTCCTTTGTCGTGTGATGTTATGTTAATTGTATTTTCTCATAAGAAGTTGTAACAAGTGTGGATTTACAGTGTGTTGTGATTGCATTCCTTGGAGATCTGTAGTGGCATAGTGTGACAGTTGACTGAGTAGGTAATTATTTCTTATGAAATTCATGTGGTAACTGTAACAGCTTTGTTCATCCTTAGATATTTTAGTTGTCATTCTATGAATCTTTGCGGCTTGTCTTTTATTGTTATGATTACCGAATTTCATTCTTGCACTTCAGTTTCCTAGAATATTCGAACTCAATCTCTGTGTTTGAATTCCTAGATAAATATTTAATTTATGTTCGTGGGTTCCTAGGACAATCTGATTGGATATGTGAGTTAATCATTAAGTGATGTGAATAGGATTTCCTTTCATCTGCAATTGTAATTTAGATATGACTTTTATCTTTCCATTTTTAGATCAAGGCATAGCAGAAGGTAATTATGATTGTATTGCTTAGAAGATAAGTGGATTAAGTAGATTCTTGGGATGAGCATAGTTGAACAGAGGATAGTATTGTTCAATTACAGTGATTTTGTGTTTAAGCATATACTATGCATGCTATCCTTGAAATACAAGACTTTCCCAGGTTGACAATAAATATTGTACACTTTGTATGTTAGTGGTAATTCACTTGCATATTGGGTGCCCAACACAATGGGCTCCACCTCAAGAGAGTCTATGCCTGATATAACAACTATGAGTCCCTTATAGTGTAGTTTTTTCTTTTCTGTTTTGCATCGTTTTTTCCATGATTCAGTGACCCCCTCCAGTAATAGTTCCACATTTGGTCGTAGTGAGTCCACTGTAGAACTCCATTGCATCATTTGCATGTGATTAGGTAGATATGATCCCTACCCCTGCACCGCAGGTAGCCCACTAGAGGGTGTGGTTCCACATCTGCACATGCACACAGTATGTTGCATGTATGATGCAGCTACCACCATGCTAGCATACCATCAGGTCCCTAGAAATATCCTGGAGGTCGAGGCCTCTTTGTATCTCCTCGTTTTTCCACGCTCATGTATGGATCATCCTCTACAAGGATCATAATATTCCACCATTGTGCGAAAATATCTTGGGTCGAGAGACAGCCTTCTAGACTGCCTCCCTCCCTACTAATTCTTTGGGCCATCTTTCTGAAGTCACGTTGATTTATGTACTGCCACGCGAATCAAACATTGTATGTTGAGCTACCTCCGTACCCAAGGGCCCCCATTAGGTGTAGTTTTTTCCCTATGCATTACTGCACTAGGGGCAGCACCATTAGCTGCTAGTCTGAGTCATCCGGAGTCTGTTGGAGACACCCCTCACACCTCTTGGTTCAGAATTCCATCCTCTATTTTTTAGTGAGACTATAGTCTCATGTTTAATAAGTAATTTTCAGGGCCACTTCCTAAGAGTTACCTCGGTTTACATACCACATTGTGATATAAGTGTCTCTAGACCTTCCTTGGATGTCATAGATACTTGGAATGCTGCTTCGATAGTGAACCTGTGTACCTACAAATAGATCAAACATGCAAACATATCAAAGCTACCAGAAAATCATCTACTTATCCATGTTAGTGACTAAGGAATCTAACAACATGTACATGTGAAATCAAAACAACAGTAATGTGGGATGGAAATCAGCTTTGCATTAAATATGTATGGAGAATCTTACAACCATTGCCTTAGTGTCAACAAGCATCTCCATGAGACGAACACTTCATCCCCATAAGCTCCAAATTTTCTCTCTATGCTATCCAATGGCTTGGGTTGAGTGGTCAACCTGACATCATAATAGAGCGTTTTAGATGAGAAATGCTTATGGACCAAAGACCACAGGTGGTGGCACCACTTATGGAAAACAAGATATAGATGGTGCAAGCAAGGTACTGCTCATGGGTAACAGGGAAAATGCGGTGTTGATTTTTCTCATGTAGAATTGACAAACAACATAGGTTTCCACTGTAAGAGCTGGGATTAAGGGAAAACATGTAAGTCAAAGGTATTATCACATGGTGGTGATAGGATTTGGGTATAACAGAATGCCCCCCAAAGCATGAGACTTAGAGGGATACGATAAGTGAGATCTTTGAGAGAACAAGTTGTCACTTCGAGGTGAAAATGTCAGCTCGATCGAAGCATGTCGTTAAGTAGGCATCTGTAGTACATCAATATTTTTGACTCATAGAGAAAAGTAACAAACTCATGGCTGCAGACCAATTCAAGGAAGATCCATGGGAGGAATGAACAATCATGGATACCAGAATACAACGTAGATCCATGTGATAGAGGACTCAAACTTGGACATAGCTACCAAACATACAATGTAGATCTATATCATACAGATGCAAATTTGAGCACAGCCACGACCATACGAATGTGGATCCATGCTAGATATACAAAACTCCATCACAACCTGAGGAAAAGCAATGAGCGCTTAAACAAATACCCAGGGTCTTCGTCTCGTCTTCCACAAAGTACGATTCCATCCATGTGATTGCAATGATTTGAAGTCGAACATGGTAGAAACCACTTGATTACTGACCAATGATGTGAACCATTAACAAGTGCGAGGGATATCACCATTGATGTTAATGATTCCCAAGGTACCCTAGTATAATCTACTGAGTGTGAATAGATGTCCTAATGTCAAACACCCAGTCGATTCTATCGATCAAAGGTCAATGATGTGAAACTATGTCGAGAGTGAGAGAATCTGTCATTAAGGCATACAAATATCAAGGTACTAAGTTTTTGTTTCTAATACTGTTTCCCAGATGACGAGTTGACACCGACGGGAACAGTCTCGTTGAAGGAGGGTCATGATGAGTCCCACATCGATGACACGAAACTCGGAAGATAGTTCTGGAATGATGTGAATGTAATAACCATAGGATTGACTCAAAAGTACTGACATAGAGACTATCTTGACTGCAGAGGTAAAAAATTCTTCAACTTCCATGGGCAGCACGACAAAAGACTTGGCAGCATGACTAAACGGGACAAACAAACAATGCGACAACGGACAATGCATTATTTTGAAAGACTTAAAGGAGTGGCATGAGTCATGAAAGTGGATCATCATGGAGATTAGATGAATACCCAATTGACTGAAATGATACACAGAAAAGTGCCATGTTCAAAGGTAATGACAAACTACTGCCATTTATTCGCAAAATGATTCCCTTCCCATTTTCCCCATCATGGTTGATGAGTGCCTCTTTTCATTTTTACGAGTTCAAAGAGGGTAACAAACACTCGGTATAGCTTGTCCAAAGACAATTCCAATCTCATATGTTTTACGAACCTAAGAGAGGAGGGGTTCGTTCCTAAAAACGGGTCTCTCAATGTTTAATTTAACGAGTCCAATGAAAGAAAACTCGGTATCGTTCATGTTTAGAGAGTCTGAATGACCACGGAAGAAGACTCCAAAGATTCCTTTTTCATATGATTTAGTCCCTAAGGCCTGCAAAAGTATAAAATTATACCTTAGAGAACTCTTCCAGTCATGATTGGATGGAGTGTTTCTTTTTCATAAATAGTCTATCCGAACCGAAAAAGAGATAACCTACCGTCGGAGAGATGACTCTTCAAATGATTTAATGAGCCTGAAGAAGACAAGATTGCTCGACAATATTTTTGTATTTAAGGATCCCGAAAAGAGTTTAAATAAGACTCCATTAGGTCTCTTTTCACTATGAGAGATTTTATGAGTCTGAAAAGAATCAGAAACGAACTCGGACCTTTGATACTGAGTTTTGAGAGCATGACCAAAGTGTCGTAATAAACTCTCAACATCTTTTTCCGTTTTATGGTAGTACGAAAAAGTCAAAAACGAACTTCCAAGAATTTACTGCTACACACTTCGAAGAGTGTTGGCTAAGGAGATGGACATCTTGGAGCTTCCAACTTTTGAACAGTGGAAGATAGTTGAAAAGTATGGAAAGACAAAATATAGGTTGTGCTGATGAAGAAATGTTGAATACCTATCGAATACTATTTTTGAAGATGAGTTAACTAGTAGATTTTAGTTTATTTTCAAGAGTAGTTATTAGTTAGGAGATATAGATGATAGATGTAAAAAGTCATTTATTTCCTATTTTTAGAGTTAGTTATTCAACTCATGGACTGATATTTTGTATAAGAATAATTTTTTGCAATAGAACAAGGGTTGGAACTCATGAGATTTTTCATTGTAATTTGATACTTTCAAAGATTAATAAAATTATAGATCCGATCAAGTTGTCCTTTTCATAGATTCCTATGTTGTCTTTGTTACAGTCTATATTTCCTTTTCTCATGCGCATGTGTTTCTTGTTTATTACTTCCATTATTTTTTCCATTTCATGTTTGAATGTGCTTACAATAGTGCAAAATTCATAATCTTATGCTCTGTCTATTGCTTTCAAAAATTCACAAAACTTGTTCACTTAAATTTAATGTTGGATTCATCCCAATTAGATTAACACGTTAATGGACTATTTCTAAATTCCTCCATAATCACCAGACAAAAGCATTTTGACTGTAATGATCTTGCTACCTTTCCTTTGTTAACGTTTCCCATGCAACAACACTATTAATATTATTCTTCCACATTATTACTCCATGCCCAATATATGTTTGTTTAAACCATAAACAAACATTAATTTTATCTTTTGTTTATATATATCTATCCCGAGAGAAAATATACTGAGAGATCCCTCTCTGGAGAGAAAGAATCCAACTTTCTTTCCTAAATATTGTTTTTGTGGTTACCTTAGGGTTTACCTTTTCACATTCGAGGGTTAAATATGAGTGATAACATTTCAAATTGAATCTCCCTCATAGACTCTTGACTCTTGATAGGCGATGCTCTAGCCGGTCATGATGGACTAATATCTGCAATGTAGGATATAAGGTCTTAGTATCACAAAAATAACAAAAAAAATGAAATATATCAGGAAATAAAAAAATACAATGAAGGATGGTATCTTTGTTATGTATGTCGTCCCACTATCATCCTTAGGTAAAGGAAAACTAGGGCCTACAAATTCTATCCCTGCATAAGCATAGTCCTCCACCATTAGGAGATGACCATGTAGCCATCAGAAGAATGTCGAGTCGTTGGTCACTTGAGGCCCACCACCTCCTCCTTGGAGAGTCATGTCCTCCACCCATCTCAACATTTGTGGGTATTGTGTCTCCAGTTTTTTCAATGGAACCTAAGGACATAGTAAAGGGACCCTTTACAGGAAGAATGATATCACTATAGCACCATCGTTGAACTTCTTAAGTTCCCCTTGGCGACACTTTGTTAGTTGGTCCTTGAGGCTTACGAAAAGGCCCTCACTCTAGTTGAAAATGGTTTGGGCCATACATTCCAACTCATACAAAATATGAGCTTGAGTATTCTTATTGAAACACATTTCCCATCTATACCTTGGTTAATAATATTACATAAAGTTCCAAGTGTTTACTGTAAGTTGATCCATGTGAAAATGGTTCCAGTTCCTGGTATAGTGTCTTGGATCCTAGTTTGTCCACATTTGACCCACTTATACTAGTGGTTATGCCATAAATATGTTGGACACACCATATACACTAAGAGGGGGGGTGAATCAGTGTGCGTATCTTTTATTACTTTTTCACTTTTAACAATCAACAACATATTCAATATCATGTATTATCACATTATCATTATATCAACATCAACATTATTATCATAATCATATCATAATCACATAAGAATCATAGCATGATACACAATACACCATATTTTACATGGAAATCCATGTCTTGGGGGGAAAAGCACAAAATCCTTTATAATAATAATTATCCAGCAACAATTGAAAGGAGGCAACAACCCCCTTATTACAATGAATTCAGTTCTCTAGCAACAAATGGAAATAGGATACAACCTGAAGGAATCTACAACTCCTTAGTTCTATGGCTACAAACCCCTTTGCTTTCCCTATCCTGCCACCTTGATATGAAGATATAAACTATTGAGACATAACCGCATTGATCCTATAGGCCTGCTAATAAACACTTGTACTACAATGCACAATTTGTACCACACTATACAACCACTTCCACTACTAACCAATACTCATCATTTGATCACTACTCATCAACTAACCACTCTTCACTGCATCACAACTGTACCACATTTCTCATCAACCTGTACAATCAACATGTACAATCAACTTGTCCAATCAAGCTATACCAACCAATCTGTTTCTCACATCAACTGAATCATTCAATCTAATTCTGCACACCAAACTCAGTAAACATGGGTCAAACCAACTACACATAAGGAAACTTGTGTCAATATTGCTCAACTGATTCAACCTGTGCCAAGTTTCTTGTGTACATGTTCCAAACCAATCATATACTTGTGTTAATATAATCAAGTTCTTTGATAGTCAACCAACCCTTCTTACTTGGTCTAGTTCATCAATAGAAACATTTGAGAAACCCAGAAACTTCACATATGGTCAACCAAACTTCTTCCAATCACACTCAACTCAATGACACCACAACCAACCTCAATCATATTCAAGTAAGACTTGACAATTAAAAATGACAAACCTCATCCAACTAACCTCATCCAAGAATATAAAATACTTAACAAACTATGTCAAACTCAGTTAAAATCATAAACTCTTAGGGATAAACATATTTTTCACTCCACTCAATTCAAGCCAACAAATCAAACAGATGGCAAGAAAATAATCACTTTCAACAATGTCAAAGGTTATCATTAACAATCAATAACAATCCAACTCAACTTAGGTCAAAGACACAATGATCAACACTTGTCAAACTAGTTTTCAAATAAAAATTTTATGTTGATCAAAGAAATCACTCACAATATCTATTACTTACATTTCAACTTCTCATTCAATACTACACTATACAATAGTCAAGGTTAACACCAAGAACTATCCCAACAATATCAAATATAATCATGAATATCTATATCAAGATCACATCAAGATATATTCCAAGATAACCATCACCATATTTTACAAACATATTCAATGAATTCAAAGAGACATACTAATATATACTCTCACATACTAAGATCAAAGATGAACTTTATCCATGAGAGACATGTGTCATCACAAGAGAAACCTAGAAGCATGAACCATACGTTTTTGAATATCACAAGATGAAAAAAGAATAGAAAAATAAAAATAAACTCTATATCATTTCATCACATACCCCTTGTAGCAAGATTTCCAACGAGCCAATAATTTGTAACTATGATTCTATATGAGAAAATTATGTCAATTTTAGTGAAGATGCCCAAACATTTCTCCTCCACAAAGTTTCGCACTTTTCTCCAAGAGTTGTGAAACACCAAAGAGAGATTTGATTTATGAAGAAATGAAATTTTTGATATTCTATTTATATAGGTCGTGGAGGAAATTTAGTACCAAAAACTGGGTCAACATGCAATTCAAAATTACAAATAATTAAATTATCTTTTGTTTGGTTGGCTGACCCAAAATGGTGGGGTACTCCAACTTAAAAAATTCGTATCTCTTCAACCGGAAGGAGTTAGAACATGCTCCACATATCAAAAGAAATGGATTGATGAGGAATATCTCCCTATGAAGTTTTTATTTTCAAATTCTTAGTCCAATATTCTCAACTTGTTCAATATGTACATGAGATCAATACTCCACACATCAAGGTGCCAAAGACCATGTTACCTTATTCATAAGTTCCAAGTTCAATTGATTCAATGTACATCATCAAAGGCATGAGGGATTCAATGGTATTCACATCCACATACTTAACATCAAAATGGAGGAGGTCTCCACCATATAATTGTCATATCAAGGGTATCAAGGACCCCAACACCACCAATCAAGTGGTGACAAAGTCTTTTTTCAGGAATATCATCATTATTATACACGATGGATTCAAGGAATTCAAGGACTTCAAGGGATTCAACATCATCATGTTGAAGGTCTCCATATAATTAAAAATGTATCCAATGGTTCCACTATATATCTTCATCACCATAATAGTACCAACAGCCGAAAAGAGGGGCACAAAGACCTCACCGCTAGTTTGCAACACCTTGTTGGATTCATATCCATGATCAAAAGGGTACAACATTCTAGTGACCATATAGCCTCCCAGGGCCATGAAACCACCATATGTGTGGGTTCAAGACCCAAACTTCCAAGGAAACCATGGATGCCATAAGAAGGGGTTCCAACATACCACCAAAGTATGGGTTCTAAGACCCAAGTCTCCACATGTAAGAGGATCAAGATATAATCTTGTGGACTCAAGGAACCCATAATAACTCAACAACCTCAATACCATCCAATGCAATAAATGGGATCCAACATCAACACATCAAAGGAATTAGACAAATGAGACACATCATCCATCCAACAACCAATCAAGAGACAAAAACAAGTACAAGCATAACAAGCATCACAAAGACCAATAACCAAAGATCAATCGCGAGAAAGGAACTCAGCAATGGACTTGAATGGGACCATGATACAACTTAGGGGCACTTGAACAAATCAATGACTAACCATGGTTTTTTCCATTATTCCAAGGCCTCCAAGGGCTTCAAGCTTTGGATTGGACAATGTCAAAAGGGATCCTCTGACACATACAACCCACAAACTAAAAAATAACCCTCAAGGGATCCATAAGGGGCATTAAGGACTCAACAGTTGGCATCAATAACCATACATCATTGGCATAAATGACAACTTAATAAACAAACTACTTTTTTCCAGTTAACCACTCTTTTCCTTGTTCTATGGAGTCAATGTTCCTCTCTATGCTAAATTTATGGGGTAGTTATTGCATTTCCCTATTTTAAAGAGACTCGGTGTGCCCTCTTAAGGATTTGGTCATTTTTCTCATTAATGGTCCAAAACCAAGCCACTAAACTACCTCTAGCACCCTCATGATGGTTACTTTTGCACTTGTTGACTAGCCTAACCACTTAATTGTCCATCTAGGTTCATTTCACCTAATTATGTACACTACTTGGAGTTACACTTGGCACGATGTCATTGAATGAGGGAATTAGTCAAGATAAGACAACATTAATGTGAGACACTTGTTGGGTAAAATATATGCTATCTAATTTGAAACACTTAATTTGTCAACCCGGGAAGGTAGCTTCTAAGATGCAAACACTATATGTGCAGTATTAAAGCTTATTCTAATCTAAGCTAACTAGATATGCAAATGCACTAATCATGCAACTATATGATATTAAACTATGTGCCTGACTATCCTGAGTTAAATGAAGGAATCCAATCTATCCTTATGAAAGAAGGGAAACTATTTAACAACTGGAATTTAAATCTAATCTACTGTTATGCTAATTTATTCTATGGAATAAAGCTGCAACAACTAATCTATGAAATTAGTCACTTGGTCCGAAAGCAATCTAATATAATAAAAGTAAATTTAACTATTTGAAATAGGCAACAAATCAACTAAACTATTTCATGAATGCATGAACTATATGCTTATGCAAGGATGAGAATCTACTTAACCATGCGATTAACTACGAAAGGAAATACTGAAATTAATTATGAAAGAAAATCTGAAACTAATTACTGTAAAAAGGAAATTAGGATACAAGTGAAAAGAGTGATTGATCTATCTATTCTATGAATGAAACTACTTTATATTTTTAAAAGAGCAAACTAACCAACTATCCTACTCTAGTTATTGAACTCAATGCAATTGTATAAACAATATTGAAACACTAATCCAAGGACCAAGTGTAACAAAATACTTTGGGAAGAATCATAAACTAATGTAAGAAAACTAGTTTAACAAATCTAACATAATCAACAACTAATCTATGAACTTGAAATGTTTAATACTAAGAAACCAAAAGAAACCAAAATGCAAAACAAATTAAGGTAAAAGAAGATGGAAGATAGGAATAAAACTTAATAAATACTTTAAGAAATCTAACCTATGGTCCTAAAGACAAACATAACCATTATCTAACTACAAAAGTCGAAATATAATCAAAGAGCTAAAGAAATAAGCTTAAATTAGATTAAAAATTCCAAGGGTGGAATGAAAGGCAGGATAATAGACTGGAACACAGGTTGGAATGACAGGTGGAACAAGCTATCTAAATGACAGTCTGCACACAGAAAACACTAAAATTTCAAGAAATAGTTAATACAAATGATTTTGAGATCAGATGATTCATGCACATAATAATGAAATGTAAAGGAACAAGAATTAAACCTACTTTAGTGATCAAATTCAAAAGTAAGGTAACTTAAACTAATTCATAACTTAAAAAGAAATCATTATTCATTGCATCATTAAATCGATTCAAATACAACTAAACGAATTTATGACAAAACAGAAGTAAATAAAACTTAAACCTAATGTAACTTGATGTTGCAATGTCAAAGCAATCTATTCTATCAACCATGAGACTAAACAGTAAACTAGAAAGAGTTGGAAAGGAAATTGAAACAGACTTATGTGCAACCAGTCACTTGACTCATGAAAAGAAACTACATTAACAGCATAGCATTGAAATATAATCTATGCTACAGGAAACAAATGACATGAACACCTATAGTAATTGAATTGCATAAACAAATTGCAGATAAAACTATGCTAATTACAAAGAAGGAAATCATGAAAATACACAAGAATGAAATCAAATGCAATTAGGAAAAATGTAGAGGTCTGTTCGGAAAAAATTTTCTCGCCATCTGTTAAGAATTTTTGGAAACTACTTACAATTAAGGGTAGATGGGTCCATTTGGGAAGTGGGTTTCAAACCGTTTCTCAAACTTCCTTACAATTTTCTCAAAATTTTCCCCTGAAATTTGTCTCCTGTAATGATAACGGGAATGTGATTGTAAATGCAACAAATAATAAATGTTAAAAGAAAGATGCACAGGAAGAGTATGAATATCAGAAATGAAAGGGAAATGAACAACTAGGTAGAGCTCTGTAACTAAATAAAACTTCCTAATCTACCAAACTAAAATGAATTTAATGGAAAGCATACACATAACTGAACATCTACTAAACTGAAATTAATAAAACTGAAATACAGAAACAAAATTACTTATCTGAAAAACACAAACACAGTTGAATGAGATCGATCTTGCACACACAGAAGTGCACACTTGTCACTGAGGGGCCCTCTCGGGTGACAGCGGTTTCACATTCACGAACTAATCAGTCACCAATGCATAAAAACGAATTTGAACCAGAAGCAATAATTCAATATTATCAAAAATGGATTTGTACAATAGAAACCCATATCCAGATCTCTAGGGTTTAATTTATACATGAGAAAACCAATGGAGAAGGATAAATTCAAATCCCCCAATTCCCTGAGCTGTTACAACTAGTTTCTAAATTTAGAAAACGACCAACCACAATTTCTTAAAAAATTGGTTTTAGAGAACCATGATTTTCTCTGAAATGGCTCTGAATTTTGCAAAAATTCCTCATGAGGACCGAAATGGGCCTATTGTACACAAAACTAATGTGCCAGAATTTCTAATTTCACCTCTGTTTTCCCGAAAATATAGCCCAAAAATCTGATGTCTATTAAAAACACGTGGTCAGAATGGGAATCTGGATGAGCATCCGAATGACTTGTAACTGAAATTTGTTGATAAATACGGATTCTGAGCGGATTTTTTACTGATTTGTTTTCCAAATTGAATGCTGGGTGCTTGAGTTCTATTGGCTGAATCATCATTCATTTATGTTGCTTATATTGATCCATTATTTGTTAAACATTCTCTCCTTCAATATTTATGCGATCTACCTTGCATGATATCACCACGTGGTCCATTTTAAAATAAGACACCTGCATACAATTAAAAAATTCATATGTATTAAGACTTAAGATGTGAGGGCTTTCCACCATATGGTTTGTGAATGTTAAAAGACTTATATTTACATAAAATGGTAATTTATTTAAGAATTAAGAATCCATTTTTATTCAATATCCTTGTATAAAAGTTTTTATTAAAAATATTATTTTATGATTTAAAAAATAATAATTGAAATAATAATACTTTTAGTTATAATTATTCAAATGCAAAAGCTTATTATCAATCTTCTGATTTTAATTTGTATGCATGTATGACAGGTTTTAGTGAGGACAAAGATAGATCAATTTGCTAACAAAGTAAGTGGATCCATTTAAACCAATAAGAAACATATTATCAAACTCAAATCAGAACTCAGGACTAGATGGAGTGTCAAACATCTATCATTTGCACAATATTGCATTTAATACATTAAAAATAATAGACTTAGGCTCACTTTACATTGACAAGATTTAATTAATAAAACAAAGTAAAATATAGCCTTCTTGAACATAGATGTGTTAAATCATGGTATATAGGATGAGAAATTAATGTAAATAACATCATTATAAAAGACAATTCTGGATCCCAACAACACTCATATGGTTTGTTGGACCCATGGTATTTGGTAGCCCATGGTATTTTCCCAATATATTGCATTTAATAATGTCTATATATTGTACTGTGTTTTTTCTCAGTAAACAAAATGGAATATCAATCACTTGAGTGTTTTACTCGTCTTCTACTTAATATTTGCTTAATATTTCTTCTATTTTACTGTATTTGTCTTTAGTTAATTCTAAGTGAAACATGATCTATTGAATCTAGATCTAGGATTGGATATGCACGTGACTTAGAAATTATGTTGTGATTTTGTGCAATCCAAATTTTTAATGGTATCACAGTCTATGGGGTTCTAGCCTTGCTTCTAAAATAGATTTCAAAGTTTTTTTTGCGAGTTCCTACAATAGCTTCATGGATTTGATTTCTCGTGAAGTTTTTCAAAATGAAGAAGAAGAATTAGATAGAGATTCAACAAATTATCCAACTCAAGTTTCTTCCACTGTGGATTCCTCTGTTTTCTAAGAAGCTATTTTTCATGAAGATAATATACAAGTTGCTGCAATCAATATTGTTGAAGAGTTATATCTCCATTCCATGTTTTCCTCCTTTATGTCTTCCATTACGAATGAAGATGAGTTCCTAGTTGGTGATCATAGTGAACCTTCTCTAGAAGATGGTTTTCTTCACATGAGAGTATTGGTTCGAAAGATGGTCAAGGAGAAGTTCAAAATTCAAGTGAATATATCTCATTTCTTCACACTCTTACTTCCTATGTATTTCTACACCATGACTAGTAGAATTGCTTCAAGTTCATTTGAAGATGGACAATCCTTAGCCATCACATTGCCAGATTTGGGACTTTTTTCCACCTTCTTGGAGCTAGTTACACCCTTCTTTCAAATTTGATGCTTCAAAATCCTTATGATTCACTTGGGGTGACTTATTCTCAAGCACTTCAAGCATTATTTGGACATGGCACCCTAGTTGGTTTGAAGTTCAATTCTGAAGAGAAGCCTTCTCTCTCCTATTAGTGCAGTTTAGTTGTTCTACATGGTCCCAAGATTCATCATGCAGCTATACACATTCTTGAGTTGGTTGAGCACATTCCACTTCTTCCCAACAAGAATATTCCTCCAAACATACTCATTTAGTTTCGAGTGTATACAAATTTTGGTTTCTCTTTCATGTCCATTATTGAGGGAGGATTTTCCCCATGTGGTTTCTCCTCTTTCCTCAGTTCACATGGATTAATAATGTAAAGGGTGGCATAATAATTGTTGCTTGGGACCTCAGTAATTTCTCACAATTTTTTTTTGATTAATGGGGTGTGTTGAAACATATTTCCCATATATACCTTGGTTAATAACCTTGCATAAGGTTCCAAGTGTTGAGTGTAAGTTGTTCCATGTTAAAATGGTTCTAGTTCCTATTCTAGTGTCTTGGATCCTAGTTTGTCTACATTTTTCCCACTTAGACTAGTGGTTATGCCATTAAATATTGATTGTCCACTTACACACTCTTTTCCTTGTTCTATGGAGTCAATGTGCCCCTTTATACTACATTTATGGGGTCGTTATTGCATTTCCCGGTTTTAAGTAGAGTGGGTGCAACCTCTTGATAATTTGGTCAATTTCTTCATTATTGGTCCATAACTAAGCCACTAAACCACCTCTATCACCCTCTTGATGGTTCCTTTCACACTTGTTGACTAGCCTAACCACTTCAGGGTCCATCTAGGTTCATTTCACCTCATTATGGCCACTACTTGGAGTTACACTTGGAATAATGTCATATATTGGTGGAATTAGTCAATATAAGACAACATTAATGTGACCTACTCATATGGTTTGTTGGAACGATGGTATTTGGTATCCCATATTATTTTCACAAGGTATTTCATGTAATAAAGCCAATATATTGTAATGTGTTTTCTATTAATATATAAACACAATGGAATATCAATCCACTTGAGTGTTTTACTCTTGTGTTCTACTTAATATTTGCTTCATATTTATTCTATTTTCCTGTCTTTATCTTGGGTTAATTCTACGTGAAATATGCTCTATTGAATCTGGATCTAGGATTGGATATGCACATGACTCAGAACTTTTGTTGTGATGTTATGCAATCCAAATTTTACAAGTCTGATGGAAAACTGTTATAGGTCAAAATCACACATCTCTGCTTGTGACCACTTTCCCATGATTCCATCGCATGTCGACACTTCCATGATGACACTTCATGAAAGTCACTGAAAAACACCTAACTTGGAGGACCCATATATTGAGTTTCGTAACTCCTTTCGATCTCATCTCTACACCATTAGAAAGAAAACTCAGTTAGCTAAAACTTTCCAGAAGACACCAAAGTCTCAAAATGCACAGAAATACCCTAAAAATGAGTTTTTGACGTGTATGCAACTTTCCTTAAGGAAACCCACGTACGTACATGAGTTTCTATATATAATAGTCACGTACGCCTTAAATACGCAACTTTCTGCATTGAAAACCACGTATACCTCCTCATGTACATGACTGTTGTCTTTGCAACCCGCGTATGCCTTCTGAAAATGTCAAAAAAATACGAATTTTGAAATTCGAGTAGTTTGGGTAGTTATGCAACTGACTCCTTCAATTGTAACTACTTTGTCTTCGATCCTAACTCTTCATTAAGCATATAAATAGAGGTAGGGAGGTCCATGAGAGGAGACTTGAATCTTTTCATCGTTATGTTGGATGATTTGGAGCTCTCTTTGCCCATACCTTTTCCCTAGAAGCATTCTCCTTGTGTTGCAAAGCTTGGAGGTTGAGTTCCTTGGAGAAGAGAAGCAGCAGAACCAGATCAAGGTTTCATGAGGTGTCGAACTTGAAGAGAAGGTATACTTGTACTTGTTTTCAAGATTAATAAAGATTTGATGTCATTCTTCTTTCCAAATTATTGTTCAATGTGTGATTGAATCTTTGTTTATGATCATATGATGATGTTAGTCAGATCATTGTTTCATGTTTATTTGATTATCATTGCTTTATATGTGGTCATATTGGTTTGAGGAAGGTATAATTCATTTTGTAGGTCTCTTGGAGCGAGAGGAATAAGAGGAGCAAGAAGAGGATTGAAGGGATGCTTGGATCAACCTTAATTTGGCTAAGGTATGAACCAATCTAATCTCTAAATCTTGTTTATATATACTTACAGAACCATTTGCATCCACCTTCCAACCCCAGTATGTTGATGGCCTCTTAAACCCTAGCCATAGGATACTTTCCGTTACAATAGAATTGGCAACTCCGCTGGGGAGAGCCTTGTCTGTTTGGGGTTTCTTTGTCTTTCTTTCAGCCTTTTGTAAAGTTTCAGGTCTTTCTTACAAGTTAGTAACACCTTTTGAGTTTGTTGGAACACCTTTCCTGCCTTCCTAGGTCAGTTTTTAATCCTTTTTGTGCCTTTTGTCATCCATACGTGACTTTTAGGCTAAACAGTCATGTGTCTGTGTTGTATACATGACTTGCACTACTTGTAAACCATGTGTCATATGCGACCTGCCTTAAGGCAACCTGTGTATGCACCTAAATTTGTGTTCTTTCATCATTTTTTAGGGTTTTTGGGTGATTTGAGGGTTGTTTGTAGGGTCTTCAAGGGTCCTCTGCATGTGCATGACTCTTGAGAAGTTGTTTTATCTCTGTTAGGTGCTCTTTTTCTATCTTGTAAGTCTCTTTCAAATATTTGAACTTATTTTTATTGGTTTCCCCCCCACCTCCTTCTTTGGCTTGACCTTGTTGGACAAGGTACTGAACAACCTCTGTTTGTAGGTTTAGATTGATACTTGGAACTTCTTGAACTTTGTTTATGTCATTCTTATTGCTTAGTCTCTTCATTCCAAAGTTGTTGGCTTGTTTACCTTTGTGAGCCTTCCTTTCAAGAGAGGTTGCTATCCAACTTTAGGAAAACCTAGGGTTTGTTTGTGGGGTGTAGAGTAGTTGTCTATTTGCTTTGCTTAAAGTACTTGCTTGCATTAGTTGATAGGCTATTTTTCTTTTGCATTTATAAAAGAAAAATTAAAAAAAACATGTTTGCTTTATATGCATGTAGATTAGTTTTTTAGTCTAGATTGCATGGCATATCATTATTTTTGAAAAAATATTTAAAGAGTTTGTTCTTTTGTGGCTTTCAAGTTTCTATTTGAAAAAGAAGAAGAGAATAGTTTTTGCTTTTTGCATTTCATTTCTCTTTGTTTAGTCATTTTGTTTCAACTTTGAGTCAAAACACCACATAAGTTTCACGCCATTTACCCTCTGATTAAAAACAGCCCTTAAAATAAATGATATAATTTAAAAATGATTAGGAAGTTTTATTTTATAGGGTCATACACCAACTAACTTAGGCTAGACTTGTGGGATACAGAGTTTAAACTCCCCACAAGTATAAAATTTCAGATGTAGTTGGCCAATCACTAGGTAAACCCTTTTCTACGTTGATTGTATTTGGGAAGCTCCTCTCAAATGGGAGTGAAGCACGAGGCTGTGTGGAGGCTTGGACTAAGGAGATAACCCTCTGATTCCTTGTCAAAGCATAGACCAAGGTTTTTGCACATCTGGGGATTCTGTCTTAGAAATAATTTCGGGCTTTGCTACCCTACCCATGCGTACGAACCAGGATTTTGACTATCCCCCCAAACTGTCAATATAGTTAAGGTAGCCTTTAGTCTCTTTGACATCTAGGGTTCATACACAGGTACAACAGAAGGCTATTTCGGGTTGACCTTGGACGGGATTGGAAGGTAACCCCGGTAGAAGCTGATGGAGGGCAGTGGGTGATTCCTCCGCTTGTGCCTAAGAACATCTACAGGGACACCAAGCAACTGTCTATCATATTTCTTTTGGAAAGCGTATCTTATACCTATTTGTCTGTTTGGATTTAGGAATTTTTAGTGAGTGCTGTGTGGTTTGTCTGTACTTAGTGTGCCTTTAGGTGTGTGCTTGGCACTTTTGGTTTTGTGTTGACCTTAGACTTTGTCTCCTTGTTTGAAACTATTTATAACACTCCTTTGAACACCAACCAAGAGATCCCCATGCTGGGAACTCCTTGTAATATTCCTCTCATAGGGAATGTTGGTGTTCCTTTGATGGCCACCCTGAATCTACTTGGATTCACCCGAGGGCTACCGGTGTGGTTGTTTTCCACTCCAACCATCCTGAATTCTCTTGATGCTTCTCAAGTAAGCTCCTTATATCAAGGGCATCAAAACATTTCTTCGCCTTCACTTGTAGTTGATTCTCCTCCTCCTTCTACCTCATGTGGTGAAAGTACTGATACTAGTAACCGGCAGTCTAAAAGGAGTAAAAGAAGGAGGAATAGGAAGAAGGCACATAATCAAGGGCGCACCCATTCAACCTCTGTAGTTCAAGTTGAACCTCACCACCTAGCCTTTGCAGTTCATGCTGGGGGCACCTATCCAATGTCTGCAGGTCATGTTGGATCTAAGCACTCAACCTATGCAAGTCAAGTTGATCTTCAACATCCAACCTCTGTTCATCATGCTGGTGGGATCCTTCCAACCTTTCCAAGTCATGTCAGATCCAGTCACTCAACCTCTCTAGTTCATGCCAAGGGCAATCGTTCAACCTCTGATGTTCAAGTTGAAACTCCCCATCCAACCTATATAAGTCATGTTGGGTCCATCCACCCAGCCTCTGAAGTTCATGCTGGGGGTACACACTCGACTACTGCAAAGCATGTTGATCCTAGCCATTCAGCCTCTACTATTCATGCTGGTGGTACTCATCCAACCTTTGCAGGACTTGTTGGAACTAGTCTCTCAGCCTCTGCAAGTCATGCAGGGGGCAGTCTCTCAGCCTCTGTGGTTCATGCTGAAGACAATATGTCAGCCACTACAAGTCATATTGACACTGTTGAAAATACTATCCGTTCAAAACACAAGCCCAAGTTTCCTTGTAAGCTTTTTGATGGAGACCACCTTACTTATAAATGCCCTTCCATTGTGGAGGTGCAAAAGAGTTTGGTTTCATGGTCATCCCATTTTTGAACATTTTGAGGTCTCTCAACAACCAGCCTCTCTTAGTTAGGTTAGACCCAGTCACCCAACCTTTGTAGTTCATGCTAGGGGCAAACTCTCAACCTCTGTAGGTAATGCTAAGAGAAAATAGTCATCCACTGCTATTCATGTTGACACTGTTGAGAAAACTGGTTGTTCGAAGTGCAAACTTAAGTTCCCTTGTAAGCTATGTGAGGGAGATCATCTTACACCAGTTCCCTGCTATCGCAGAGGTGCGAAGAGTGTGGTCCGAGACTCAAGAATTTCCTTCTCTTGAACAACCTATAGTTTCTCAACAACCTACTCGACCTTTGGTTGATCAAGTGGTCGAACCAATCTCAACTTTGGTCAATCCCACTCTTCTTTCAGAGAGTGATCCTAACGTGATTGAACCAATGTCATATTTGGTGAATCCCACTCTCCCTTCGGAGAGTGACTTTCAAAAAGTAGTTGAATCGATTCCATTGTTGATTAATCCCACTCTTCCTTTGGAGAGTGAAGTGTCTGCTAGTCATGTCAGATCCAGTCACTCAACCTCTGTAGTTCATGCTGAGGGCACTCGTTCAACCTCTTATGTTCAAGTTGAACCTCCCCATCCAACCTCTGTAAGTCATGTTGGGTCCATCCACCCAGCCTCTGAAGTTCATGCTGGGGGTACACACTCAACTACTGCAAAGCATGTTGATCCTAGCCATTCAGCCTCTGCTATTCATGCTGGTGGTACTCATCCAACCTTTGCAGGACATGTTGGAAATAGTCTCTCAGCCTCTGCAAGTCATGCAGGGTGCAGTCTCTCAGCCTCTGTGGTTCATGCTGAAGACAATCTGTCAGCCACTACAAGTCATATTGACACTGTTGAAAATACTATCCGTTCAAAACATAAGCCCAAGTTTCCTTGTAAGCTTTTTGATGGAGACCACCTTACTTATAAATGCCCTTCCATCGTGGAGGTGCAAAAGAGTTTGGTTTCATGGTCATCCCATTTTTGAACATTTTGAAGTCTCTCAACAACCAACCTCTCTTAGTTAGGTTGGACCCAGTCACCCAAACTCTATAGTTCATGCTAGGGGAAAACTCTCAGCCTCTGTAGGTAATGCTAAGAGAAAACAGTCATCCACTGCTATTCATGTTGACACTGTTCAGAAAACTGGTCGTTCGAAGTGCAAACTTAAGTTCCCTTGTAAGCTATGTGAGGGAGATCATCTTACACCAGTGCCCTGCTATCGCAGAGGTGCGAAGAGTGTGGTCCGAGACTCAAGAATTTCCTTCTCTTGAACAACCTATAGTTTCTCAACAACCTACTCAACCTTTGGTTGATCAAGTGGTCGAACCAATCTCAACTTTGGTCAATCCCACTCTTCTTTCAGAGAGTGATCCTAATGTGATTGAACCAATGTCATCTTTGGTGAATCCCACTCTCCCTTCGGAGAGTGACTTTCACAAAGCAGTTGAATCGATTCCATTGTTGATTAATCCCACTCTTCCTTTGGAGAGTGAAGTGTCTGCTAGTCACATTTTCTTTACTACCAGTTCAGAACTTACTGAACAAAGGGGCACTGAACTCATTTCGGATCAACCCCCACCAAGCTCTCAGATTGCTTCCTTCGATTGGGATAGCCTAGTTGAGTCGTGCCTTCCTTCTAATGATCCTTTCCAGATAAAGGTAAAAGTTGAACCATACAAGATTGCTCGTTGTATTGTTAATGAAGGAGACTCAGTTAGTATCTTGTCTACTCGTGCTTGGTGAGGCAAGGGATCTCCCATCCTTGTGTCAACTGCTAGTCAGTTAATAGAGTTTGATAGAAGAAATTGTATAGCCTTGGGAATTCTTGCTCAAACACCTATTACATTGGGTGGGAAGACCGTCTTAGTTGACTTCATGGTGATAGAATACCCCTTGGACTTCAATATGAGCCTTGGAAGTGATTATGTCTATGCCATGCAAGCTATGGTGTCAACATTCTTTCATGTGATGTAATTTAATCATGGAAAAGAAATTGTCACTATTGATCAGTTAGATTTTCTTGATCCATCTCCTGACCCAACTAGAGACCAGTCTTTCCTTTATCTATTCCCAGTGTTTCTATAAACACTCCCTCACCATAGGTGAGCTATGTGGCCTCATGTCCTTTGCGTTCAATTGCTACTGAGAAACAACCTCTATTTTCATGCTTACCTTGTCAGGACTTGGTCCTTGTATTTGACCGGGTGAGTCATCTGATACAGACTATGGAGCCTTCTCTACACTCTGTCGATCCATTTGAAAGTTTAGACATGTGTCCTATCTCGGATGATCTCCTTCCTTTGGATGAAGTCTTCCTAGAGTCTTTGATACAGTCTAACCTTATTTTGGATGTTGGTTCAGTTGTGACTAAGTCTAACCCTTATTTTCTTAGTAAACCTGATTTTACCATGGATAGGTCTTCTTATGTTGGTCTTGTTGAGTTTTTAGACTCTCCCTTCGAACAACAAGTCAGTGATCCTGATGAGTTTTATTTTTCTTATGAATTTTTCAACTCTTGTGATATTGAGTTTGTTCCTGTAGACTCTATATCCCTTGTTGATTTTTTCTCTCCTTTTGAGGTTGATCTTATTGATTATAAACCCTCAGATCTTGGCACTATAGAGTCCTCTTTCGTTGATTCTGCCTTGACTACATATTTTGTAGAAGATAGCAAAGTCACATGTGTTTCTTCCAAAGTGACCTGCATCAGATATTTTCTTCTGAATATGATTTTGATGTTGTTGTTTCTTGGAGACAGTATTTTTAGTTGGATTCAAAATTTTTTACTGACCTTGTCTTGTTGTTCAAGCTGTAACTACATTTGCATGTGCCCTGCTTGTGCTTATGAGCCTGATGCCGGCTTCCACGCTTTTAGCTCGTTCTATAATCCCTCATCTTTGTTCTCATCATCGTTAATCCTTGTATCATTTTGTCGTTGCAACTTGACACCTTTTACCCTGAGGAGACATTCCCTGAGTGTCCTTATCTTGCTCACTTTCCTTGCATTATGCATAGGTTTGTTCCTCACACTTGGAACTAGTTTTGCTTGCCCCTGACACTTGTCTCCTTGCATTTAGAGCATTCCTTCTGCTCTCCTTCGAGCTCGTTAAAAATAGTAAGGAGGTCACGAGTTGACTTTTCTGGACTTGTTAAAACTTCACGGGAAATATATTGAGTTTCTTTAGGCCCAGGTCTGACTCCTCAAAATAGACTTGACTGCCGAGTAAACTTGTCCATTCAGGCTCGTTAAGAATATGTGAATGGGAATCAACATTGTTGGTAGGTTATCTCTTTCTCGGACTATGTGGAATAATACGAGAAAGGAACACTCTCTTTTATTTGGAATTGAGAAGAGTATTCTCAGGCATAGGTTTATCACTTTTATGGACCCGAGGGACTAAATTTACGGAAAAGGAACCCAAAGTATGAGCTTAGTTTCCTCTTTTTTGTGCTCTGGACCTAAACATGAAAAAGATTCCAAGTGTACTTTATGTATTTATCATGCTCGTTAAACCCTAAATAACAAAGCATCGAGTTTATTGTTGTAAGCCTTGTTCCTCGTAATCAAATGGATCTTTTCGAGTGATCTTGCCTTCCTTCACACTCGTAAAACTAAGGCTATATGCTGCTTTTGAAGGAGCATTGGGTAGGTGGTAATTTAACCTTTTTCAGACCTTTTTGACTAAATATGAAAAAGGTGAACCTTACTTCTTCGGAAGCTAAGAGATTTCTTCTGTGGTTTGTTTTAAACATTTTCGGCCTCAAGAGACTAAATTGGACGAAAACGTTCCCCCTAGAGTCTTCTTTGGAGTTTTTAGTCTCTCTAAACTATGAAAAAACTGTCGAGGATGTACTAGTTTGGGCTCGTAAAATCCACAAATCAATGCTTTATCAAGCATTCATCTGTCTTTTCTTAGACCTTGCCAAAAATGAAGATGGTCCCGAGTTTTCTTTCTTGGACTCGTTAAGTATTTACAAGAAAGAGGGGAAGGGAATTTCATTTACATGTTTTTTACATCATGGCAGCAAGTCTTGTTTCCTTGAACAAAGCACCATTTTTGAGTCTATCAACAGTTGGGTCCTAGTGTTTTGACCTTAACATGATTCATAGTTTCTTACTCCTGTAGTTGGTCTCTTTTCCAATTATATGGGGAATCTATCAATGTCTCCCACATTGCAGATTTGTTTTGTTGGTCCTTTTGTGTCGAAAGATACCTAAGTCACTTTTGTGTTGTGCTCACTATTTAAGGATTAAACCTTTGTCAGCCATTCTGTAGTTTCCTTGACCTTTTGTGTCGACCATTCATTGGTATTAGTTCATCACATCATGTCTTCAGTGTTTCTTGTCATGAAATTCAGTACCAATTCCAGATCCAATTAGTCTTTGACTTTCCTCACGTTGGATGATGAAGGATGCCTTAATTCTTTCCTTCCAATGGATCTCTTCCTATCGACTGCAACACATCTTGCTCTGGGAATGAAATTTAGAGTTTTATGACAGTACCTTGGGGATTGTAGTCATCAATGGCAATTTCCCTCGCTATTGGGTAGTGGGAATACCTTAATGTCTCCTACTCGATGGATTCTTCAAGTGTTTGACTTCAAGTCCTTGTAATCACACTTGTTAGAATGTACTAGGTACCTTGGAGACCATTTTCATTAATGGTGGTTTCCCTCGCGTTTGTTAACGATTCTCATTATTGGCCAGTAATCAAACAGTTTCCTCCATGTTTGAATTCAAATCCTTTATTCACATGGTTAGCATTCATACCTTTTGGGCGGTTTGGATTGCAGAACTTGGGCCGACAGTAGCATCGTCATTTTTTGTATTTCCCAAGCTGTGCAAGACCTTTTTACACTTTATATAACATTTTGCTGAGACATAGATCCACCTTGTATTTTTGTGGCTATGATCGATTTTTGAGCATGGATCCACCTTGTTCATTTGTGGCCATGACTCCTTTAGATTTGATATGGTACCTTTTTGCATATTAAGTGACCATGATAGTTTCATCAGTTATACATATGTTGGATCCACCTGTATCTTTATGGTGATGTTTTGTATATGGACTTGTATGTCCTAGAGATCAGTTTTTTCTAACATTTATCTCTCTTTCAGGTACCTTTGTTCGAGCCTTTCGATTTTGGATTCTCTGGTCTCTCCATACTCAGTTGTTTCCTTTATAATGTATTTCGACTATCATCTTCCACTCTAACCTCATACATTAGGGGGCATTTGTTATAGCTCAAAATCATACATCTCTTTCTGTGACCACATTCCCATGATTCCGTCGCATGTCGATACTTCCATGACGACACTTCATGAAAGTCATTGAAAGTCACTTAAAAACACATAACTTGGAGGACCCATATTTTGAGTTTTATAACTCCATTTGACCTCATTCATGCACCGTTGGAAATATATTTCAGTTAGCTAAAACTTTCCAGAAGACACCAAAGTCTGAAAATGCCTAAAAATACCCTAAAAATGAGTTTTTGATGTGTACACGACTTTCCTTAAGGAAACCCACGTACATACGCAAGTTGCTATATATAATAGTCATGTACGCCTTAAATACACAACTTTCTACATTGAAACCCACATATACCTCCTTGTGTACTTGACCGTTGTCTCTACAACCCGCGTACGCCTCATGAAAATGTCAAAAAAATACAAATTTTGAAATTCGGGTAGTTATGCAACTGACTCCTTCAGTTGTAACTACTTTGTCTTCGACCCTAACTCTTCATTAAGCATATAAATAGAGGTAGGGAGGTCCATGAGAGGAGACTTGAATCTTTGCATTGTTATTCTGGAGGATTTGGACCTCTCTTTTCCCATACCTTTTCCCTAGAAGCATTCTCCTTGTGTTGCAGAGCTTGGAGGATGATTTCCTTGGAGAAGAGAAGCAGCAGAACCAGATCAAGGTTTCGTGAGGTGTCGAACTTGAAGAGAAGGTATACTTGTACTTGTTTTCAAGATTAATAAATATGTGATGTCCTTCTTCTTCCCAAATTATTGTTCAATGTGTGATTGAATCTTTGTTTATGATCATATGATGATGTTAGTTAGATCATTGTTTCATGTTTATTTAATTATCATTGCTTTTATATGTGGTCATATTGGTTTGAGGAAGGTATAATTCATTTTGCAGGTCTCTTGGAGCGAGAGGAACAAGAGGAGTAAGAAGAGGATTAAAGGGATGCTTGGATCAACCTTCATTTGGCTAAGGTATGAACCAATCTAATCTCTGAATCTTATTTATATATACTTGCAAAACCATTTGCATCCATCTTTCAACCCCAGTATATTGATGGCCTCTTAAACCCTAGCCATATGATACTTTTCGTTACAATAGAAACCATTCTACTCTCCACCTTGTAGAATTTTCATATTTGATACCATGTATAAATAGATCCTTGATGCAAATAAGAACTGCAGGAGGTATATCTTTCTATGAAGATAATTATCACAAGCATGCACAAGGAAAATAGAGAGATGAATAGTAATACTGGATACAAGAGAAGTGAAGAATGATACAATATATTTCCATGCATTATTAATAAACTTAATGTACATAAATAATACATCCTTCATAGGTAAATTCAATTTTCTTAGGATAAAACTCATGCTATCTCATAAAACACACTTACCAAATATGATAAACCCCCATAGGTGGCTAAAGAACTTTCCAAATCTATCAAGGACGTAATGAATTGGATGAACCATGAGTGATTTGTCATGAGTGATGGAAAAACATGCTAACCATGGAATATGGAGAGAAAATAATGGAGTATTAGGTTGGAAACAAAATATAGTAGTTTCATAGTTGAGTAGCTTTACCTTATCCACAGAAAAGTAGGATAAAAGAAGTATAAAGATATAATCTACATGAAGGCATAGTTCCTAACTCTCATAGTCAAATTGTTTTATAGGATCTAACTAGAATCAAGATAAAGGTGCTCTTGGGGTATATATTGCAAGTGTTAACCAAATGGTGCAAGTGGATTCCAACTATCTAGGCTAGTAGGTAGGAATTTAATAAAACATGATTAAATATTGTTATCCTAAGTATGAAGTGGGTTTATAATATTACCACACCCACCTTTAAGTATGACTTTATAATAATATGTCTAAAATAATTATATGCATATGGATTCATATTGGTGCACATAGGTATATATAGGGCCCAACAACAAGACTATGTTTACCCTTTACAATTATTCATGTCCAAAAAATGAGGAAAGAAGAAAAAACCACATGGGGAAAATCCTCCCTCGCGAGAGGAAAAGGAACAAAATTTGAAATATGTCTTCATTTATGTCTTTAAATTCAATTTAATGGGTTAAATGAACTGCTTCTGGTGATATACTTTGATGAATAAATTATGAACTCCATGATCATGCTCTAGAGTGTAGAATCTGCAAGAAAGAAGGGGAGATACTCCTTGTATCTCATCATATTATAAAGTAGGAGAATTATCTGAATTCTTCTTTTTGGTAACAAAATATGATATGAAAACACAATGTGAAAATCCTGAAGAGATATGTGCATACTCCTTCCCAAAGAGTACATAAATTAAGACAATCAGTAACAGAATCAGTTCCTTGTATAACTGCAAAATTATGATGTGGATCACATATTATTGTTACAATATGATGTAGAATATTCCGTTATTTGATATTATGCTGGAAATATTATTATATATCAGAAATATTATCATATGGAATAGCAAAGACAAGGGACTTAGTGTCTCCATGAGGATATTGGGCTAGACTAGGAAAAATATAAGCAACCGGGGAAAATTGATGAGTGTAAAAATATGAATGATTCATGGACTTGATATCTAAACCATAAGTGTTTATGAAAAATAAAAACATGTGTAAGATAATTCCAATGATTACTAAGGTCATGTATAACCAACCAGTGATAAATATATAAGACTTGAAACCATTTGATATAAGTAACACTACATAAGAAACCAATGATGAATTAACTAGTGGACTTGGGGTTTGGATAGTCTAAGGACTATTAATAGGTATGGTAGATGGTATGTATGGTGTGTTAAAATGAATATAACCCTTAAATTATGCTTCTAAATCATAATTATAATCACTTCAATGAAGTGAGGAAGAAAAGTCAGGATCTAGTGAAAAATCACAATCATGGGAGATGAATCTATGAGACTGAAAGGTGAATTATCAAAGAAAGAAACCAATATTTTTGATTCTGATATATTAGAAAGTAAATATATATTATATATATTAGGAAAATAGTTAACTTTGACACTCAATGCATAGTTTATATCACCTTGTAAATGTGCACTGTGACAGTGTTCTAGAAGAATCAGCAGACTTCTCTAACTCATCTGGAACTTCAATGTTGTGCTTCTCAAGAAGCTGAGACATGATGTCCATATTCTTCTTGAAATATTTATTCTCAGGATGAAATATATTTATACAGTAAGAACACTTGGATGTAATTCCTTTATTCTTTACTTTATTCATTGAACCTTGATCTGTAGGCTTTGAACTTTTATCTTCATTATCTGACTTTGTCTTCTTCTCTTTCATAATTTGCTTCTCTTTCGATCTGGTATTATTGCTTCCTTGAACTATGAGAGAATGATCCTTTCCCTTGAAATATCTAATATTACCCATATGGATCAATTTATCTTTCTCATTTTTTAGTGAATCAAAGAATGTAATCAAAGAAGACATTTTCCAATTAGAAATAGCAATCCTAGTAGCATGAAAGGTAGACACAAAAAATGAGTATTCAGGACCCAATTTGGATAAGATTGAAATGACCAATTGATCTTCATTTTTTTCAATCCAACATTTCTTGAGAAAAATGACGAGTGACATGAATTTGGTAAATAAAGCTTCAATATAATCAAAACTTCTTGGAATCAATGAGAATAACTCATTCTCCAACTAATGCGCTCTTAACTCATCTTGAACTCCAAAGAGAGACTCTAGCCTTGGTCTGTACTTATTCTAGAGTGGTCAAACCATATAGATGAAAGAGTAGATAAGGGGAAATAGAAAGGAAAATCAATCCATAGGATTTATCCAACCTATTAATTGAATTATATTTCTCAAAAATAGAATTTGGTTCATTTTCTAAATCCATAGAAACTCTATAGAGTCCCTTATTGTGCAATAGAATGCCAATTTTGGCTTTCCATCCATGATAGTTGAAGGGAGTCAGGATCATAGCTAAAGAAGAATCCATATTGATATGTTGATGTGATTAGGAATATACTCTCTGTAACTTGCACAGTTAAAACTAAGATAAAATCTTGTAAGCTTAATACCAAGTTCTTCTTGAGAGAGGAATAAGGGACTAGATGCGTTCTGATAGAGAGAACAAATAGCTCCTGAACTTTGTTTAACTTTTACAACCTTGTTCTCTGATACCATGTAGGATTTGCATCTATAATACCATGTAGAAGTATATCCTTGATGCAAATAAGAAGCACAAGAGGTATGTCTTTGGTACGAAGATAATTCTCACAAGCATGCACAAGGAAAATCTAGAGATGAATAGTAATACTAGATATAAGAGAAGTGAAGAATGATCCAATATATTTCCATTTATTATTGATCAACTTAGTGTACAAAAATAATAAATCCTTGATAGGTAAATTTTATCTTCTTAGGATACAACTCATGCTATCTCATAAAGCAGACTGACCAAACATGATAAACCCCCATAGGTGGCTAAAGCACTTTCCAAATATGTCAAGGACATCAAAAATTGGATGAATAATGAGTGAATTTTCATGAGTGATGGATAAACATGATAACCATGGAATATGGAGATAAAATAATGGAGGATGGTTTGACAACAAAAGATAACAGTTCCTAGTTTACTAGCTTTACCCTATCCACAGAAAAGTAGGATAAAGGAAGTATAAGGACATAATTTGCAGGAAGGCATAGTTACTCACTCTAGAAGTCAATAAAGTTGGTGGGATCTAACCAGAATTAGGATAAATTTATTTTTAGGGTGTATATGGAATGTGTTAACCAAGTGGTACAAGTGGATTCCAACTATCTAGGCTAGTAGGTAGGAATTTAATAAAAAATGATTAAATGTTGTTATCATAAGTATGAAGTGGGTTTATAATATTCCCACACACCTTCTCGATCTTAAATGTAAAAATCCTCAATTTCTTATCCATTATGTGTTTGATTTGAAAATTTCCTCTTTGAGATGTTGTCCCAATCACACAATGCTCATCAATCAAGTTGCTAATGGTCGTCTCTTCCCCACGTGGTCCAGAGAGTGAAACTGGATTCCCTCTTCTAGAGAGTCCAGTCAAGAAATATATATCCTCCACATATATGGTTAGGATATGGGTACCCAATTGGAAATGATGCTGCTAAGGATCTCAAATCCTAATCAAACAGTCCAACAGACGAACATGGATCTTTATGCCTAGAACCCTGAAGTATTTGAGTGACCCATATTCCTTCAATGCCATTATTGTGTTTGCTGCATTCTCAGCTTGGGAATAATCCAATTCATGTTCTCGTTCCTTCCAAATCACCATGATGTTTTTTGAAACCTGTGGGACATCCATAAAACATGCATTAAAAACATCTCATGGATTTTTTTTTTCAAAATCATGCTTTAAAATGTTGTTTTAAAAATTTGGGGGTCGTCAACTCTCTTCCTATGAGAAGACAAAGTGATGGTGCCTTTTCCTTTGAGGACAGAGTGGTGCTAGCACTATTTCCCCTTTAGGAGAGTGCATTGGCACACCTCCTAAAAGGGATAAGAGTGTCACCTAGGGAGTGCTCTTCCTCCCTATAAAACCAATTCAAAATACTAAACAATCATGATGAAACTTATAAATTGTACTACAAAAATGAAGGGAAGAGGACAAGTTTTTACTTGTATCAGACATATCAATGAATGGTTTCTATAAATCCCATAATATTCACCACAAGATCACCCCTCAAAGCACTATTTTCACTAAAACTCCAATGGTAAAAACAAATGGTAATTTATTTTTACTATTGACCCATTTTTATTCAATTTTTGGGTTAAAAAATGAAACAAAATATTTAATTTATTAAATATTGTTTAATTTTTACCATATTTTCTAAAGTTTTGAATGTGAAAATGTTCTTATGGTCTTTTTGAATATTTCAGGATTTGATTGAGCAGTTTATGGCTACGATGGAGTTTCTTTTTAACTTTTTCATGCTCTAGATCAAATTGAAAAATCTTTTGAGCACCTTTTATACCCTAGTCATGCTCATTAAAAAATTTGAGAAAAGGTATAGATTACACTTTCATTGCTTGTTTCATACTGGTAAAACCTAATGTGAAAATGGAATCCCCTTGGATTCATCTTTAATCTCTTTTAAGACTCCCTAAATAATAAAAGATTTCCAAGTGAACTTAATTCTTTCACACTTGTCAAAGTATTTGAAAGGTCATCTATACGGTGATAGTTTGCCCCCTTTTTTAACCATTTAGAGTCATTTATGAAAAAGATACAATGTAGTTCATCGTAACTAGAAGAGTTATACTAGGTATTAGTTTATAATTTTTCATACATTGGGGACTAAATTTATGAAAAAATTCCATTTTGGAGTCTTCTTTAGTCATTTCAGAATCTCTAAACATGAAACGAAAATCAAGTTTACCTTCTTCAGAATTGCAAAATCAAACGATGGACCCTTTTAAGGAAATTAACTCATCCTTTCTTAGGTTCATAAAACATATGAGGTTGGAATCATCCTATAATGAGTGATATTGAGCATTTGTTACCTTTTTCAAGCTCATTAAAAATTAGAGGTACCCATCAATCATGATGGGGAAATTAAGGGAATGGGAAATCATATTGCATTTGTATTAATGGAAACTAATAATGACCCTTGAACATGTAACCTACCTACATTTCATTCAAATAGTTGAGTATTCAAAGAATGCATCGTCCTGCCTTTTCATTATGCATGGTCTCTTCCTCGTTGAGTGAATTTTTCCAAGTCACTTGGTGTTCTGTTGAACGTTCAAAGGGAATTCTTTACCAAAAATTACCTTCGAACTTACCTTACCTTCCTTTAAGTTGATCATATATGAGTTAATCCCATGGTTGTTCCATAACCAAAATCACTTCAAAATCACTTTTGTTCCAAGTTTCATGTCAATGATGGGGGAAACATCATGGATCTCCTTTGATGAGTCTATTCCCATCGAAACCAAAACATCATCTGAGGATTAGTCTTAGAAACCAAATATCACCTTCAACCCCGTATGCCTCAATGACAGGTTTCCTTGCTTTTGACAATAGGAATTCATCATTGGCCTCTAATTGAAAGATTCCACCTATTTTTCTAGTACAACTCCTCTATACATATTCATGTTATATTTTTATCATTCAAGCTAGCATTATGATCTTAGGATCTTATCTGAGAGAATAACATGCAAAAAAATAAAACACAAGAGACAATGGACACAAAGATTCTCCTTAGGGAAACCATAAAGGAGAAAACCCCGCAACTTCCTTAGAGATAGAATCAGCACCAAAAGCAAAACCCCAAAAATAGTAAGATGATCTCGCGACAGTAGTAGTCTCTCTCTTTCTTGTCCCAACAACTTCTTCTCTTCACTCATGCGCCCCAATGAGTGAGTGAGTGTGTGTGATAAATAGAGAGACTCACTCTCTATTTATATTTATTTGTTCACTTAATGTCCACTTCAACATGTCTTCCCCACTTAACAATTACTTACTAGGGATGACATCTCTAGGAGAGTCTAATAACCATAGTGCCCCACAACTGTGGGGACTGTAACCCTTGATCAATAGGAGGTTTACCCACAATGAATTTACATGACTTATTTACATTATTGAATCTCCCAATAGGAACATCGAGGCATGACATGACTCAAATACATTACAGACACTTCTTGGAATAAACATCGGGGTACAATACATAAGATATACGAGTGAATACATTCTGAAGTTACAAATACATCAACACTCCCTCTTAACTAGGAAGGTATTCTCTTGACACAATTTATCAACACAAGTCTTCTTCTCTATATCATCTAAATCATCATTGAGTTCTGATCATCTTCATCTTCAAGTCATCTTCATCTAGATCTGGATCATCACTCGATCTGGATCATTATCACTAGATCTGAATCATCACTCGATCTGGATCATAATCACTGGATATGGATCATCACTGGATCTAGATCATAATGGGGACATCATCACTCAATCTGGATCATCACTCGATTTGGATCATCACTACTGGATCATCATTACTGGATCTAGATCATCACTCGATCTGGATCATCACTGGGTCATCATCACAGGTGCTATCTCATGATTCTTCTCGTCACACAAAGTTATAGAGAGCTAGCCCTTTTTCATGCTAGTTGTAGGCCTAGCCTCCATGTAGGTCTTCTTCAGTGCTTATATCTGATCCTAAGTCAGAATGGATAGCACTCACATCTGACCATGAGAGGAACACATCCAACACCATATCAGAAAGACACACTACTTACATTCACCAACATGATAGGACACAACTACTATCATCTATGAAAAGGCACAGCACTCACATCCACTAGCATGGTAGGACACACCTACTACCATTTGTGGAAAGGCATAGCACTCACATCCACCAACATGGCATGACACACATACTACCATTTGTGGAAAGGCACAACACTTACAATCACCAGCATGGTAGGACACACCTACTACCATCTGTGAAAAGGCTTAGAACTCACATCCACCAGCATTATAATACACAACTAATCTCATATGTGGAAAGGCATAGCACTTACATTTGACCATGTGAACAACCAATCCAACCTACATGTCGAAAGGGCTCTCAACCCCAAGTTGAGGATTCTTGGTAACTGACCAGGTGCCTCCATTCTCCCAGAGAATGGGATCAACCCTTATATTTGATGAAGTGGGAACACATCCCTCAATCACATTAGAATGGCCCTGCACTTATATTTTATCATGTGAGAACACATCCCATAGTCATATCAGAATGGCCCTAAGCCCCAAACTGAGTATTCCTCGTAATTGACCAAGTGCCTCCATTTAGAGAATGAAATTCAACACTTATATCTGATCATCTAGGAACCAATCCTACAGTCACATCAGAATGGCTCTCAGCCCCAGACTTAGTATTCCTAGTAACTGATTAGGTACCTCCATTCAGAGAATGGCATTCAACACTTATATCTGATCATGTAGGAACCAATCCTACAGTCACATCAGAATGGCTTAGCACTCATATCTGACATGGAAGGAACCAATCCTCTCACCATGACAGAATGACTCAGCCCTTAGATATGACCATGGAAGGAACCAATCCTCTCACCATGTTGAAATGGCTCATGGACTCATCACTTCCCCTTAGGGGAAACCTCGATATGGAGAAAACCAAGATTCTCCCTGAAGTACTCAAACCTCACTCTAGCCAATGGCTTCATCAACACATCAACTATCTATTCATTCATCGCAACATACGAGATCTTCACTACTCCTCTCTACACCATATCCCTGATATAGTGATATTTGATCTCGATATGCTTCGACTTGTCATGGAACACCAGGTTCTCCAATAACTTCACAAAACTCTAGTTGTTGCAATATTTATAAGTAGCATCCAACTTGAGATCAAATAAATCAAACAGTAGCTTCCTTAGCCATATTGGATCACAACTAGCTGAACAATTTGTGACATACTCTGCTTTAGCTATACTTAGTGCCACACATGACTATTTCCTACTAAACCAAGAGATCACACCTGATCCCATATTGAAGCAGCACCCTGAAGTGCTATTCCTATTGATGGAACTGCCTGCCCAATCTGAATCAATATAACCCTCTAGGTTAATCTTCTAATTTGCCTCATAATTGAGCCCATAATGAACTGTACCCCTCAGGCACCTCAGAATATGCTTTACAGCAATCAAGTGAACATGTCTCAGATATATCAGGAACTAGGTCAAGGTGTTCACAGCAAAGAAAATATCTAGTCTCATATTCATTAGGTACATCAAGGACCCAATTATCTGATGATAGATCATAGCATCAACCAATTCTGATGAAGCATCGCTCAATAGATTTAGGTTTGATGCCATAGGTGTGGTCATGGCTTTGCAGTCCATCATCCTGAACCTATTCAGGATCTCTACTGCATCCTTCCCTTGTCTGAGGGATATTCCATCCGCATTCTGCCACACCCCCATGCCTAGAAGCAATGCATCACACCGAAGTCTTTCATTTCAAACTTGGTAGCAAGTCTCCTTGCAACTTTAATGAGTTCCTATTTTCTGTTAGGAACAAGTCATCGACATATGACAGGAGCATCACTAGTATTCCAACTTCAACCTTGAAGCAAAGGTTGGAATCATTTTTACTCTCAGTAAATCCTAGAGTCATCAGTAAGCTATCCATCCTATCGTACCATGTCAAACCTCAGAATCTTCTGTAGTCACTCCCTCTAAAGCGAAGCATCATTCTCCCTCTTTCTTTCATACTCTATGCACTGAAACATTCTATACCGGAGTGACAAGTAGCTTCCTATGCTACTAATATTCTATGTATCCATATAGGGTCACTGGATACCAAGATCCTCTATCTTGAACCTTTTCAAAAGTTCTTGTCACACCCATGTGTGAGCTTATCATCCTCTATAGGATTTCATCTTCAACCTTGTAGCAAAGGTTAAGATCTTCATCAATCTCATCATGTATGTGTTATCCCATGGGTGTCTTCTGAGCTCGTACAAGGCCTTTTTTCATTTGCACACATGATTCTTCCTGTCACATGTCTCAACTCCCACTAGATGCAAATGTCTCTTTGTATTCTATGCCTTCTTTTCATGAGAAGCCTTGTGCTACGATTCTTGCCTTGTATCCCACGATGTTTCCATCTACTGCATGATGGAACTATGAACTTCCATTACATATCGATACTGCATTCTAGGAATCATTCTTCTTGAAATAATCTCTGCATTATTCTTGGCAACTTCTTCATAGCTGGAAGGTTCTGCATCAATGATGTCACTGCATTTGTCATATTATTCTTCATCTTGAACTATCGTCACTTGTTCTTTGGAACAAGTCTCATCCTTATTTGCTTGTAGGCGATTATGTATGCAATCTTTCCTACAAGTCAAATGCATTAGTTGTATGGTTAGAAAAATTTCATAAGGTATATTCATAATGAAAAATTATTTTGCATCAAGATATATGATTGTGCAACTATTTTATCCAATACAACATTCATTCATATCTCAAAGAAACTTTCTACATGCCTTCCATCTCTACCAGGACAACATTGAGATTGTGCACTAATCCAATGTGTTAGCAAAGAGGTTTCATTCTAGATAAGTAGCAATGGAGAGTTGTATAGCACCATGAGCTACTTACCCATCACATGCATATTAGTAGTATACTGTCAGTA